>WNWU01013815.1:16801031-16844481 GCA_012654045.1 Ptyas mucosa
TCCCAGAATTCTCCAGCCAGCTATGCTGGCTGGAGAATTCTGGGAGTCGAAGTCCACAAGTCTTAAAGCTGCCAAGTTTGGGAACCCCTGCCCTACCCTAATAAAATAGTAAAAGAAAACCTGTGTGTGTTGTGTGTGTGTGTGTGTGTCTTATTTGTTTCTTTCAAACAGTGGGATTTAAGATAACAATCTGCTATTAGAAGCTGTCAAGCAAGAGCTAAAGCAATTGATTTTTCCAAGGTGTCATGAGAAACTGGGACTGTTGTGGAGAGCAGAATGAAGAGGGATGTGAAGCAGTGGTGGGTTGCTCCCGGTTCTGTCCGGTTCTTTAGAACCGGTAGTAAAAGCGGTGGGAGGCTCCGCCCACCCGCCTGGATGTCATAATTGACAATCCGTGTATGCGCAGAAGCAAACACACACACACGCTCCCATTGCAAATGGGTAGTATGTAAGTAAAACCCACCCCTGATGTGAAGGTACATAAGCATGCACAGACACACACATATATAAATTGAACTTAAAAAGTCAACTTTCAAAATAAAAGTCAAAGGTAGCCAAAGAGCTGGATGTAGCCTGGGAGCCATAAAATGCCCAGGTCTGGCTAGATTTATCTGTACAAAGGGAACCAACTTGCTTTTTTTAAAAAAAATTTCTCTGTGGATGCTTGAATGTGGGAGAATTTGCACAAGCAAATTCTGTTAGTACTTAGGACAGATAAATCATTAAGGGAAGATACCATATATATTCCCGGATAAGTCCATTCATGGATAAGCTCTTATTTTTTTTCAATTTGTCCGTTTTCATATTTCAATAAATACAATTGGTATACTACTTGGCTTATCCAAGGGTGGCACATTTTTCATGGTACCAGTATTTTGGTTCAGTCTCTGTGTGTGTGTGTGTGTGTGTGTGTGTGTGTGTGTATTTTGGTTCCTAAAATTTTCAACTTATACAACAGCATTTATGTACGTTTTAAATAGCAACATTCTATTATGAATAGATGTTTCACAAGAAAGGGGTTGTTTTCTAAGTGGCAATATCACTACAGTTCTGAGTCGGAGGTTCATGCTAAGCATTTTGTGAAGGCATCTACCGCACTACCTCAAAACTCATATTTTTGTATGCTTTAACATTTTCAGTGTTTTAACATTGAAAATCATGCTGAATACAGTAAACATGTATGCTCATTTCAAGACACAGCCTTATGAATTGTAGAATATTTGGGATGTTTGAACTGTTGATAAATGATTGTTTATCATTGTTTTCTGTTCCTTCATTTAATACAAGATACATCTTGAAAACCAATAAAGAATATTTGTAGCTCAAGGTTGAAATGAGGGGTCCTAGGTATTCTCTGAGCTTAGTTGTTTTCTTACAGACGTCTTCGTTATCCAAACTAGGTAACATCATCAGTGCTAGTTAGGAGTGGAATTTGCTCTCCTCAGTGAGGATTCAGAGCAAAAACCTCTCTTAATAGCACTGATGTTACCTAGTGAATAATGTCTGCAAGAAAACTTAACTCAGAGAGGACCAAAGACCCCTCACATCTTGAAATTTATTATGCAAGATGTTGATCCTTTTAGACATCAAAGGCTCACATAATGGGGTAATTTGTTTAAGCAATAAATTGACCTATTGAATTTATTTACATTCTAGATTATTGACAATTTATTTAAAAATGTGTTATTTAATACTGATATTATTGCAACTTTCAAGCTCCATGTTAAATATTTGAAAGATCAGTTGAGACTCCAAAACCTTGACTATCAGAGCTTCCTGCTACCATCACAATCCCAAACAAACACATAATTAGGTAAATAATTTTATTGCAGAAAATTAGGAAGATACAACCCAGGTCTCTGAGCAACACTACACAATAATTCTGCTATATGCATGTGTGATAGACTGGCAGTCTGGGATTCCTCCTGGACCCTTTTCAAATTAACATTTTTGGCTGCTCTTTTCTTGGTTTTATTGAACTTTTCAGAGCCCCTTGACTACACTTTTATATGATGGAGTTGATGAACTAGATATATTTAATAACTTTTGGGATGAGATTATATATCTTGTTTTTGTAAATCAACAAAGACCAGTTTAAGATATGACTTTTTACTTTTAAGTAGCAAAAAAAGTACTTAATATTTAAAATATTTAGTACATTATCAGCTGCCAACTGCCTTGTTAATGGAGATACATTTCAATATATTGTCCAACAAAGTCTACTATCACATTTTTGGCTAAAACTCAAAACTCTTCATGACTTTACTTACCATTTGGACACAAAGGATACATTATGAAGGCATTGCAAGGCATCATTATATAATTCTGGAATGAAAACTACTGTAGTTGCAACAACAGATTGTCAGTGTGTTTATCTGTCAATGTCCGCAAAGGACTTTTGGCCAGTTTTTAATACAATTTTCCACTTTTAATTTTGTTACATATCACAGTTTAATGGCCATATAACTTTTTTCTGATAATTACCAATTAAATATTATATACAGTAATTATTTTGGGTCCCAAAACACACCTCAAAATTGGGTTTGGCTTATTCGTAGATGGGCTTATCCACAAGTATATAGGCTAAATACACAAAACAAAACAAAACAAAAAAGAACATTTGGCCTTCATTCAAAATAATACTAGATAATACACATCTGGTGCAATATGTCTCTCTTCCCCCTCCCCCCCCCTTTTTTTTTTGCAAATTCTGGAGTGGAAAGTCAAATTTGCTCATTGTACCATCATGCTTTAAACCTACTAATCTAAATTAGTAGAAAATTCTAATTTTCTCTGATGTCGTATTATTCAATACTCTAAACATCAATACCAATATGAACACTTCTAATAGCTACTTGTTTTTTAATAGTACAGTGTAAAAGTATACAAATGCCATGTGGGATCATGAGTAAGATATCTTTCTTCAAATAATTAAAGACCCATACAACTGTTTCATCTAATGCCACATACATGTGCTACTTTATAAAGCATGTACATGATATTTTCCCCATAGCTTTCTACTTATTCTTAGGGGAGATCTATAATCATTAGCATCCCTATATGCACACTGCTTAACCATTGCATTACTGTTTTCAAGCTGTTTTCTCCATATTCACAATGTGTTTCTATTTCAAACCATTTTACCATTTTTATGAAAGCATGATGAAAACTTCCAAAGGCCTATAGCCAAAAGCATATCTTATTTAAAGAGCCTTTAAATCTAGTGATTATGTCCAAGAATCCAACTACAGTACTCTCCCCCAACACACACCACGGGACAGCATTTTAAAATGTCTCCCTGTACTTGTTCTTTCCTTACTTTATCCCACTCCCCCTTTTTCTGCAGGTGGATATGCACATGCATAAATGCTATCCGAGATCAGTAAACCACATTTTATTGCATGGTGAGGCTGGCCCTAAAACTCAAGATGTAGTAGTCATAAATTTGACACATAATTATGTTTATTGTTCACAGAATGCCCCAAATTGGAGAACACAAATGCTAGATGTTCAGCTGTGCAAAAACAGTACATAGTGCTTAAGTACAAGTGGAAAAACAAGATTGGCTAAATGAATATTTTTCATTTTTCAAAACATGATTTTTATGGTCCTTTTAAGACTGGACTTGAAACTTTTAGCTGATCTTCAGACAAAAGCAGATCAGCTTCCTTGGACCCTGAACTGTAGCTACTATAACCAACACCAAATACAAGACAAATCCAATGAACTGGACTGTCTGTTCTGATGCCTGTATAATGTACATCAGTTCACTGAAGGCAGTTTCTAGTCCTACTTAAACATGATTTGGCCCCGATAAATAAGACTGAGTAGGAATTTTTTAAAGTCAGTGGTCCATAATGGCAAGTTATTCTACATGATCTGTCAATTTAAGTTACATTTCTAATAAAATTTTGTTTAAATGACTTTCTTGAACTCATCATACAACACAAGCACAAATGCACCACCCATGCCTCGAAGAACATTAGACCATGCGCCTTTGAAGAAAGCCTTTCCACCTTCATCTTTTGCAATCTTCTTCCAACAGTCAATTGTTCCAGAGTACATAATGTCAGCTGTGCGGAAAATAAATTGATTCTTTTGAATTACTTAGGTACAAACATAGCAAGATCACAAGAATTAAGGAAGCTACCCAGAATTCAGAGTTTCAATAATACACCCACCAAATAGTTCTGTTACATTCATTTATTATAGAAGTGTTGTAGCCTGTTGGCCGCAGGCCCCTCCCGGAGCTGAATCAGAGGAGGCGGTGGCGTGGGGGTCAGGGTCAGGGTCAGGGTCAGGGTCAGGATCAGGGCAACCTGGGAGCTCCGAGGGGGAAGAGGGAATGGAGCTGGCAGAGAGAGAGATAGAGGCAGAGCCTGGGCCATCCGTCAGCCCTCAGATGGGGAGTCAACAGCCCACAGGTCTGGTGGTGACTGATGAGGAAGAGGAGGAACAGCTGTATCCTGTGCCTGACACATTGCTGCGCAGAAGGCAGAGAAGAGGAGAGCAATGGAAAGCCGTGGGCTAATCCTGGGGAAGGAACAGCCAGCGCTGCTGATGATGCCCCACCCTAGCACTGGGGATAAAAGGCAGGGGGCAGAGATGAATAGGTGTGACAGACAACTATTCATCTTCTGGCCAACCGGACTTGTTAGCCTGCAAGATAAAATTTTTGCAAGGGCTGCCGGCATTCCTAATAAAAGAACCTTTTAACTTTATTTTATTTCCAATTTATATACTTCACGTCAGAGGGTGTGTTGTGTTTGGGGAGCTGGGTCAGAACAAGGAGGTTGTGGGGGAGAAATCTCTCAGTTAGGCAATATTTATTTAAGGGATACAGGTAAACAGTGGACCAGAAGTATAATTCCATTTACCAGAATGCAGCACATCTGTAGTGCAATTCAACTGAAGACATGATTCTGTCAAGCTGGTAGTACTGAATGACTTAATACATACTTAAGTCTTAACCAGTAATATTAACTGTGAATGAGGTTGCAAGGCTTTATATTTAAACAGATCACACAATACATTGATGGGGGGGGGAAAAGCATCCCACCCTGTTTCAAAGTTTATAAGCAAGTTCTGTTTACCTGCTTTACGCCCAGACTGCATCATCATTCGACGTCGCACTGTGTCAAAGGGATAGGAGACCACACCAGCTACTGCAGTCACTGTTTGTGCAATCATCCAGCTTATCACAATATGAGTATTCTTAGGATCTGGCAACATACCTGTAATATAACAAAACTCTCATGAAAATAAGATTTGGAAGCATCATTTAAGAGTGTCAAAGATATGTAAAATAAAATCAATAATAGTATCAATTATCTTATTTACAACAGGATGAGCGTTTAATAAGCAGGTGATCATCCCAAATAAATTACAGCTAGTGGTAATAGTAAAACTATGTTTAGTCTCATTCTTTCCACTTTAAGGAAAGATAACAAGACATTTATTAGCCTTAATAAAATATAGAAGAGAATATGGTTGAACTGTGGAGTCCTTGGTGCCTCCTAAATTTGTTTGTTTGGAGATGCGTCATTATTCAACTCGGTAACATTGTCAATACCATTAATAAGTACTGATTATGTTACATAGTCGAGTAATGAAATGTCTGCAAACAACCAAATTCAGAGAACTCCAGGGTTTCTTCAGTTCAACAGAGTATTTTAACTGTTTTTATTTATCTTATCTTTGAATTGTATGTCTCGGGGGTGGGGGATGTCATAGAATTAGTATCAAAATAATAAACTATTTTGAGGGGATGCCCACCCTCAAGATTTTGAAAATTGTTTTTGAGATTAGATATCAAGTCACCTCTCTTTCATTTCTGTATCTTAGCCCACTGAAATTTAAAAAGTCTTTCCAAACATCATACCACAGAATTGACCATATTTTAGCAATTGAATTCAGCGACTATAACCTTTACCAATCAGAAACAACATTTCAAAAGGGTATGCTAGGTTATTTGTCAAGATCAGCCTGAATATTTTACTTACCTTTTGCTGTATCATAGATTCCAAAATAAGCAGCTCTATAGATGATTATGCCCTGAACAGAGACATTGAAGCCTTGATATAAGCCACGCAGGCCATCAGACCTGAAGATTTTGACGAGACAATCTCCGAGACCTGTGAATTCTCTGTCAGCACCAGCTTTTCCAACATCAGCTGCCAGCCGGGTTCTCGCAAAATCCAAAGGATAGACAAAGCAGAGGGAGGTAGCTCCAGCTGCACCACCTGAGGCCAGGTTACCAGCAAAATATCTCCAGAACTGTGTATGTTTGTCTACTCCTCCTAAAAACACTTGCTTATACTTATCCTTGAAGGCAAAATTGAGTGCCTGAGTTGGGAAGTATCTAATAACATTGGCAAAATTTCCACGCCAGAAGGACAACATTCCTTGCTCTTTGGGAATGCGGACTACACAATCAATGATTCCTTTGTAATGTTTATCAGCAGCAATCTGCTTACTTGCATGTTGCACCTGTAAGAAAAGTTTTATAACTCTAAATTAGATGTATTTTTTTTTCTGAAGCATCACATGAAATTACGTTTATGATAGTGTGATCTGTATACACATTATAAATAATATTAAAAGGACTACATACAACCTTAAATGAACATCTACAGTGTTCACAATACAAAAATGCAGAATCTGAACTTTATATCAAAAGTAAGATTTTTAAAGACACTCCCTTGGAAAATAATGGGAACAGACAAGCTTGCCTCAAATCTATAATGGTCAACTATGAACAAAGATGGAAAATTATTCCCACCTAACTTTTAATCAAATCAAACTTTATCACAATCATAGACAATAAGGATGGGGTACAGTCAATTAAAAAGCTTTAAGTGTTTGTATGAGAAAAGACTGACAATATTAAAACAGAAGGTGTACATAAAAACAAGAATCTAAAAGGTCAGGGTAGGAGCATTATATGAGTCTAGGGAAGTACTGCTGCTTGGGAAAACTATCATTATTACATTTTATTGTCTTTGTAGTAACCATAAACTTTGCAACAGTAACTTTGTAATAATACATAGGAAGCTGCCTTGAAACCATTGATCTACTTAGTCCATTGTTATTGATACTGTCAGTGTTTTTCAAGACAGGACGTAAATTAGAGATGGTATAAACATATCTGGACAGTTTTTGGATAAAAAAATTCAACCACCTTAAAATTCATCTACACATTCCTCCCGTATGAGTTTTAAAAAGAGCCTTGGTAGTACAGTGGTCTAAAGCACCCTGTTATTAACACCAACTGCCTGCAATTATTGCAGGTTCGAATCTCACCAGGCTCAAGGTTGACTCAGCCTTCCATCCTTTCTAAGGTAGGTAAATTGAGGACCCAGTTTGTGGGGGCAATAAGCTGACTTTGTATAAATATACAAAAGTATGAAGGCTATTGCTTAGCGCATTGTAAGCCGCCCTGAGTCTCCGGAGAAGGGCGGCATATAAATCAATTTTTTTTAAAAAAAGCCATCTATATAAATTTACCTGATTTCAAAACCTACGCAATTTTGAACAAAGCTCATATACCTTTTTAAAGTCTAGGAGTTTATGACTCTCCTGTTAATGCAGGTTGCAAAAACACTCGAGAACATTTTATTATTATTTTATCCTTTTTCATTCGTATTTGACGTTTTAATCCCTTGGAAGCAGTTCATATTCGCCTGGTGAATATGCAGCCATATAAATTGACTCAATAAATTCAGAGTAAGTGATCAACTGCATGGAACGATGTGTGGGTTTGGTAAATAAGAAAAAAGAAATGGCCTGCAAATGAAGATAGTAGTAACTTCGTCTCTATGGCTCAGAGACGTCCTCTGCTCTCCTAACCGGGAAGTAACAGCATTTAAAAAGACAAGGCGGAGGCCAGCAGACAACGAAACCAGCGTCTAGGCAGCGAAGGGGCGGGGCTAATCCAACCGCCGCATTAGAAACGTCACTCCTCTCGCCGACTCCGCAGAGCCTTGCGCTTCTGCCAAGTCACGCGAGATATAAGCGGGAAGAGGCGAAAGCCCCACCGCATCCTCTCCTCGTCTACTATAGGGACCTATACGTCGGCCGCCCTGTCAATCAAAGGCACGTCGCCGGAAGAAAAATGGCGGCCGGTTCCTACTTTCCTTCGTTCGACCTCTCTCTCTCTCTCTTGTTCCCGCCCTTTCTTCCGACTCAAAGGAAACTCAGCGGGAAACCGAGCAGGGGACGGATGCGAATGCGAGTCGACGCCCTCCCTCACCCCATCCCACGAATCCCGCTGCCCGCTTTTCCACCCGTCCCGGCTACCTCCTCCGGTCACGCGATTCAAAGTCTCCAGGAAGGGAGCCGGTTTGACAGCGCCCTGGAGCGACCGCCACGCGGAGCGAGCGGTGCCTCCGTTGTCCCTACAGCAGAGCCGCTCCGTCCCACACATCTCCATAGCCGAGGGTTGTGGAGGGACGGAGGTTCCCCCCCTCCCTAGAGCTTCTCCCCTCTGCCTCCCCCCCCCTCCCACCGCCACGCGCTCGGCGGGCCTGACCTGAAGCAAGAGCTTGACTCGCTCAATGGGAGCAACCGCCGTTTTGCTGATGGCCGCCGCGATGCCGCCCGCGAGGAAGTCCTTGGCGAAGGAGATGGCCTGCTCTGTCATGGCTGCAGGAGTTAGATCGGAGCCGCCGGGTGGTACCGAAGGGAGGGGCTGGGGAACGGGGCGCTCTGTCGTTGCGGCCGCAGCGCAAGACACCGAAAGGGAAGGGCTGCCTCTGCTCGGGAGCTAAATGGCCGGCTCGGGAAGCTCCGCCCGTTGGGCGCCATTGGCGGGCCCGACGAAGAGAGGCGGGCTGTGCCGGACGGCTGCGTTTCCCTTCGGTCCCTCCTGCTCCCCCCGAGGCCTTCCTCCTTCTCCCCGCCGCTAAAGTGCCTTTGAATGGGAGGAAGCCGAGGATGTGGAGCCACGTGGAAGGCAAGTCAAGACGCCTCCCCGCCCCCCCCAAACTAAGATTGCGGCCCTCGGGGGAAGCGGCTCCAGAAGGTTGCCTTCTGCTGCGGCAGTTTATTATTATTTATTTTATTAGTTCGATTTATATGCGGCCTTTCTCCGGAGACTCAGGGCGGCTTACAATGCGTTAAGCAATAGCCTTCATACTTTTCTATATACCTGCTTAGTAGGGTCCCCTCCCCCCTAAGCGGTGCTCTTTTTTATACAAAGTCAATTTATTGCCCCCACAATCCGGATCCTCATTTTACCTACCTCGGAAGGATGGAAGGCTGAGTCAACCTTGAGCCTGGTGAGATTTGAACTCGCAGTAATTGCAGGCAGCTGGCAGCTAAGTGCTACTTTAACAGCGTTTTAGTCCGCTGCGCCACCAAGGCTCTTTTAGTTCGGGTGGCGGCGGCTAACATTTATTTTTAAAGGTAGATTGGATGCATTCGGGTTTGCTTCCAGGTCAGCCTTTGATATCCCGTGACTATAATCGAAACAGATTCGAAAAGTGATCCCGCTAACCGTTTCACTATGATCCGTTCGATTGGAGTCGGTTACTGAGTCGGTTACCTTAGGTTGCTGCTGCTACCATTTAGTGCCCACGTTTATACCTAAAAAAAGACCTTCAAATAATAAAGGAAAGGAGTATTACAACGTTACAGTACTGCTTGTGAGCCACTGCAGTCCATTATAAACTCTTGCAAATATTAGGATATTTTGTTTTTACCTTGTAGCTATTAGTTGCTACATAGATATGTTTCTAC
Organism: Ptyas mucosa; assembly: GCA_012654045.1. Classification (NCBI taxonomy): domain Eukaryota; kingdom Metazoa; phylum Chordata; class Lepidosauria; order Squamata; family Colubridae; genus Ptyas; species Ptyas mucosa. The sequence continues at coordinate 16,810,770 of WNWU01013815.1, forward strand.
TCTCATAGTGAATTGGGTTTTCTCCATCAACTGGGACAGGTAAAACATTCAGGGATATTTACAGAACTCATACCTATTTATCTTATTTTCCTTCTCCTCCTGTGCTATCTTAATAATGCAGAGTTCAGGAGAGCCATAGGTTGAATTAATGCAATACTATGTCCCCCTACCAAGAGGTGAATAAAATTAATCTGAAATTTCTTCTAAAAGAATTTTAGAGCTGGAGGAGCACCAAAGTTTTGCTAAAGAATTGAAAGGGAGTCCCAGTGTTTAATAAAGTCTTACATTTATTGAAACCATAACATAGTTTCATCTTTAAATTTGTCTTGAAAGAGGAATGATAGTATATCCTGAATTTAAAATAAGTGTTTACCCATTGAAAACAGATGTCAAGGCCTGAAAATAAAAGGAAATAGGTAATTAAGACAAATGGTAATAACTTTTTGCAACCCACTGCTTTCTTTTTGTAAGACCACATATTGAAATTTGCTGAAAATTGTCTACCAAGATAAAATTCTTGGTAGAATTAATTGTAAATGATCTACAGGTAGTCCTTGACTTTCAACCAATTTCTGGTGCTAAGCGAAACAGTTGTTAAGTGAGTTTTGCCCCATTTTATGATCTTTCTTGCTACAGTTGTTCAGTAAATCACTGCTGTTGTTAAGTTGATAACACAGTTAAGTGAATCTGGCTTCCCCATTGATTTGGCTTGTAGGTTGCAAAAAGGGAATATATGACCCTGGGACACTGCAACCATCATAAATATAAGCCAGTTGCCAAGGATCTGAATTTTGATGATGTCACCATGGGGATGCTTCAACAGTTGCAAGTGTAAAAATGGTTGTAAGTCATCTTTTTCAGTGCCTTTGTAACTTCAAATAGTCACTAAACAAATTGTTGTAAGTCAAGGACTACCTATACTCAATCACAATGATTTCTTGATTTTATTATTCTTTGCACTATCACAATCAAGCTTTTAGTCACTAAATATAATTTTTCTAACAGAAATTTGGCTCATTGGTACTTAATACTGTGTGCTTCCTTTGGTGTTGTAATTGATCTTACCAAGTTTCTTGTTAAGTTTCTTAACAATCCAGAATAGGATTGTTAAGGGACACAAATTTTCATGTATTATTGACTAGATGTTAATTTGTATTTCCTTTTATTTGAGTTACATATATGCTGAAAAATTAAACATTGGAAACATCTGAGAAGACTTCTAATAAGTTTGATTCTTGATCTTCTAATTGTTTTGTAACGATAATATTTTTTTTTTGCATAGACAATGAAACTATATGCTTTTTCTAGATTATACATCATATAAGCCAGGGGTGTCAAACTCAAGACCCGCAGGCCAGATACAGCCCGCGACGTCAGATTCAGCCTGCGCGGCCGTCCTGGAAATTGTAAGCGGCCAGCCCGTGTCGCTTTGGCCTGGCCCATGCTATCCCAGAGGGCACTTGGGAAACGGGCCAGCATTGCCTCATCCATCACTTGCCCCGTCAGCCCCCACTGCTTCCCCTTCTTCGCAGATCAAGGTTGTAGCCGCCACTGCTGCCATTGTCAGCAGCCTGCCCCCCCCCCCCAAGAGATGGCAGACCTGCGGCTTCCCCTTCCTCTCTGCCCCCACCGCGCCAGCCCTCCACTTGGGTGGCCGGCCTGCCTCTCTGGCCGCTGCCCCATGATTCTCATGCTCCCCTGCCTGCTATGCGTCTGGCAGCAGTGGCAGCCCCCTGCTCGAGGAGAGGGTGAAGTGGGGCGTGCTGTGGCTACCGAGCAGCCCCGAGGCAGTGGCTGGAGTGGCCGCTGCTGCCAGGCACGGAGCATTCAGGAGAGCATGAGAATCCCAGGGTAGCAGCCGGGGGGGTAGGCTGGCTACCCAGGTGGAGAGCTGGTGAGGAGGGGGTGGCTGCTGGGGAACCCCAAGGCTATGGCTGGAGCAGGCTGGGGAGCATTAGAATGGAGGCTCAGATGCAACTCTTCCAAGCGCTCATCAAACACGGACTGTCTGGACTGGGGTGGGGGTGGAGGGAGGGGAAGAGGGGGATGTGATTTTGCATGCTTGTAAGCAATCATAATGAAATCCGAGCCAGCAACAAACAGGACATGGCTGTGAAATGAAGGTTTAGGTTGCATCAGTTGAAATGCAAGCTGGAAATTGCCAGAGGAGACCCTGGTCGCCCCCTGGCTGGGCACTGGAGGGACAGCAGCTGAGAGGAGAAAGCACTGAGTGGCTCCTGCTCAGTGAGCCCCACAAGGCGGAGGACTCCCCCCTTCCATCTTGGCTCTGGTGGCGTAAGGGGCGGGGCATCCACAGGATCACATGAGAAGCCACCATGCACTCCGTACCCCCATCCACAGCCCTGCCATCCATGGAGTGCTTTGGGGCTGCCTTTGCCTTCACGGAGGATGAGGCAGGCTGGATCTCTGCAAGAGGAGGAGGCTTGGGTGGAGACCATCTGGTGCAGCAGCAGGCATGGCACCACTAGCTGCTCTCAAAGCTGCAGGAGCTAGTGAAGGAGCTGCCCAGGTGGGTGGTGGGCAAGGAGGGGTGGCAGAAGAAGGGACTTCACACAGGGCAATGGGACAGGCTGATGGGCACTTCACTTGCTTCACCTTGGACTCCAGCCCCCTCTGACCTCTGGGTTTTCTCTGCAACATCCATGAGAGGTGGGGGAGGCCAAGAGGGAGCCACCCAGAAGCCCCAAGGGGAGGCTGGTTTGTGGGGCACAGCAAGTTCATGCCCATTTGGAGATCAGCCATTCACATTCAGGCCGCTAAAATGGGGGAGGGAAATTTAAGGAAGAGCAGCTTCTGGAAAGCCTAACGTGATCTTTTCCAGAAAGACATTTTCTGGAATGTCTTTCTCTTTGCCACTCCCCTCCCCTTCCCCATCTTCCTTCCCCCCTCCTCTCCCCATCCTTTTTTTTACCGTCTCTCCCATCACCCTCCCCTGACCCTCTCACCCTCCCCTTCAGCCTGTCCCTCACCCTCTTGCCCTCACCCCCAACCTAAATCTAACCCAAACTCTCACCCTCACTCACCCCTCTGAAAGGAGGTTACAAAAGGAAGGAAGCTTCCCCAGAGTCCAGGAACCCCACTGATTGGCAGCGTATCTCTAGGAAGGCATCTTCCCTCTGATAACTAACAGTAGTTATGAGAGTAACTGACCCTTTAGCCTTCAGGGATGAAGGCCTCCCTTCTCTTCCTATCAGAGGACCCCTGCTCCTCCACCTTTGTAACCTATACCTGTGTCACACAAATGTGTCTATGAAGCTACCAAACCAATCACTAAAGCTAAAAAAATTGTCATTTTTTGCAAGGTAGCCATAGCATTTTGGATGTGGATCGCCTCTTGCTATAGATCAGGGGTGTCAAACTCAAGGCCCCTGGACCACGCCCAGTCTGCTGTGACCACCCCAGCCATGCCCCTTCCCCTCCTCTGCCCCCCCCCCCAGGACAACCACAATGCTGATCTGGCCCTCCATGAAATCAAGTTTGACACCCCTGATATAGGCTACTATGTTCACTGACCATATGGGCATTTTTTTAAAATTGGTTTTTTATAGATGTGAAACTCAAAACCTTGCACTTAATCCAATTTAATTTACTCTATTTTATGTCTTTCTAATCAACTGACTGTCCTACACATTTCAGTTATTTGTGTTTACTAACTTATCTCACTCTGATGCAGGATCAACTCAAACTGGCCTTCCGGAGCAGTTCCAAATTGAATTTTAGATCCAGTCTTAAAATAGGTTAGGAAGTCTTTTCACACCCTCAGGTAAATTAAGCATATTGAAAGAAATTTGACCTCTTGCTGACTTTATGGACAAGCCCATGTAAATAATTATTGACTGAAATATGAAAGTAGTTTGCATAAATTAGTTTTTCAACTTATACATTTAATAGAGCTAAAACTGGTGTTTTCCCATTAAGGACCCAATAAAGATCATGAATCAGAGCATTTCCATTTTATAATCTGGCCTAAATTATTGCAAACAGGGACCAAGATAATCTATGTTCCTTTTTCAAATTGCCTTGACAACTTCCCCAAAGAGGGGGATTGGAGAGCGTGGGAAGATTGTTGAAAATACCGAAACAAGGAAGAATTGTTGAAGAGAGAGCACACAGTTTGGAGATTCTTGTTTCCTAATCTTTAAATGTACATATTGTACAGAACTAATGGCCAGACTCTTCCCCAGCTTTTCTTTTATCTGACCAGAGATGAAGAGAGAACCCTCAACAGCACTCTTTAGCAATCAGACTCCATCTCTACAACAACTGTTACCAGTTAAAAGTGGCACTTCTTGCAAGTTTCTTCCTTCCTTCTCTGGCTGTTCTTGGTGATGTAGCAAAAAATGCATCTCCCTTCAGGGGAGGTTCAGGGCAAAGTGGATTAATAGTGAAATTTGACAGGTTAGGTCAGGACCGTCAAACCTCTGGCCCATGGGCCAGATGTGTCATGCGCTGGCCACGCCCATGCCATTAAGTGAAGGGGAAAAAATTCCTGATATGTGACGCCGCCGTGACGTGAGTTTAACACCCGTAGGTTAGATTAACACAGAAAACAATAATTATGGCACTAGTTTGGCACCGTCTCTAGTTTACATGTTTTTGCCTGTTGAATTTTGTACAAATGGAAGAGCATTTGTTTGCAAAGAAACATGACTTCAGAATAGAGCTCTATTGTGCATAAGCTCAACAAATGTGCTGGCGTTGTAACACATTTAATTTTGTAGCCTCTGAATTAGTTGTTTTTTATTCTGAAGAGGCAACTAGTAATATAGACTGAGAATATGAATGTTTAATTTCTCTTCATTTGAAAATATGTTCAAAATGTTAGTATGTTTAAGCAAGCTTGGAGTCAATCATTTGCTCCTGGAGTTGTACACATCTGTATTTAATTTAGAAGTCATTATGGATAAGGAACCACAGTAACCACTATAGTCTTAGCACTCTTTATCTGTAAATAGAAATTACGTTTTTCCAGTGGGCTCAGTCATAACATGTATCAGGCACAAACCCAGAGATAACAAGATCAAATCAATTCCAATCCTTTATTTGCTTAGAGATTCTAGGATGTGACTATCCTGATAGCATTTAGACTTATATACCACTTCACAGTGCTTTACAGCCCTCTCTAAGCGGTTTACAGAGTCACCATATTGCCCCCAACAATCTGGGATCCTCATTTTACTAGCTTCAGTCTGAGGCTGAGTCAACCTTGAGCCGGTGAGAGTCGAACTGCTGCCAGTCGGCAGAGTTAGCTTGCAATACTGCATTCTAACCATTGCACTACCATGGCACGCTTGATCCTCCCTCTCCCTCCACCAGCTGAGGTCTGCAGTCTCTTAATCCAAGCCTCTTTCTGGGAAAGCTCTGTTGCCAAAATTCTCCCCCACTGCTTCTGCAGATGCATATTCTATCACATCATCAGTGGTTTGCCATGTGGCTTATTTATTAAACCTGACCACACATTGAATAAGTGTAATCACTATCACCAAACCTGTATGCATGTGTTGGGGGTGGGGGAGTAGGTTCTTTTTATGTTTTCTTATAATATTTCTTGGATTTTGCTATTACAAAATAGGGCGGCTGGACTATAGAATTGATGCCTGCCCTACTAAAATCTGTACAGCTCCTGATGTCCCAAAGATGCTTTTTCAGGAGGCAACTGGACTTCGCTGTTTCTTTGGAAGACGTTTTGCTTGTCATGAAATCCTCCCATTCCCCACTATCCTATCAGAGCTGAAGAAGCTTTTTGGATGAGAAGCGAAATGCCTTCAAATGAAAGTCCAGTTCCCTCCTGAAAAAGCACCTCTGGGACAACCATGACCTGGATGACTGAGAATCTACAGCTCATGATGCATAGAAAAGTTGTTGGATTGCATTAGACCATATATTAGAAAGAACATGTAATAGGGGAAAAAGGGAGAAATGATTTAATGCTATCAATTACTATTAGTTACAAAAGCAGCCAGGGCTTTTCAGGAGGAAATTACATTTAGTTCAGTTTTTAACAAATAAAAAGTGGAATAGCTTTTACATACAATTCACCACTGTAACAATTCAGAGACACCATAATCAGAAATAGAAACACAGTATTCAGAAAACTGAAATAATAAAATCAGTACTATTTAGTGTACTAGGAAGATGGTTTCTTAGAGCACAAAATTACATCTAGCAGATTTCCTGTTATTTTAATCTGTACATTACTGAATCCATGTTCTTCTAATAACTGTTTGTATTCCAACATATTTCTTTCCTTGCCTTCTGTCATACTGAGAGACTGGAAAACAGCTCTAGCAGGTTTTATTCGCTTTTCATCAAGTATTATCTCTGCTATTAGCAGCGCAAATCCTATATTTAAAACAAAAACAAAAATGTAGTAACATACATCTAGACTTTTGTTAATTTTTTTTTATCCTACATGAAGCTTTTCCTGTTAAAAGGAAAACAGGATTATATTTTTTAAAGATCAAATTATTGATACTTTAAAATGAGTACAGACAACGTGCATTCCAGGTCCCTCCAACCCCATTTTGTGGCCTCCCAGATCATCCCCAAATTGTATCACAGAATTCTGCAACAGTCCCAGAGATGAAATTCTCCCTTGCAACGTAACTGCAATCTGGAAATGTGGACAGTAATATCCTCCTATTTTTAAATATAAACAATTCTGAACATGAATATCTAAGCAAAAGGAATTTGCCTCTTGTAGGTTTATCGCTGTTTTGATTCTGACCTCTTCTCTTATTGAAACCATGATGGAGTTTAAAACTCTTTTCATGCAAGACTAATGAAGAGATTAAAAAAAAAAATAGTTTTCACAATCTTCCTTCTAGATAACTTGAAATTCAATTCATATGCAAGTGGACATTATAGAAGCTGACATCCAGTATGGCAGATCAAGAAGCCTAGCTTGAACTACTACCTGGGAGGAGCTCAAATCAGAACTGTAATGCAAAGGCTTGATTTCCCACCACCATAAGTGTAATCTTCATTAAAACAGGAGTGGAAGCAGCCATATGATCCAGAAGGAGATGACAGTGATATGAGACGAAAGCCCCTTTTGTGCTATGATCCTGATCTGGCTTCCACCCTGCAACCACTATTTAAACTGGAAAACAAACCCAGCTACAGTGAATTGTATTTTTATATTTTATACAATGGTTAGCTTGCTCTCCAACTTTGTCTGAATTCAACTCCATGAACGTAGAATCAAAATTAAAGTACTTTGAGAATTTCTGAGTGTCACTGGAACAATAGAATTTATTTCTGACTGAATAAGTACAGGATTAGATTGCACATATTTAATGTGATGAGGCTAGGAATTTCAATGCTTAGCATTTAAACAGCTACTGTTCAAAATATGCAAAGCAGACACGTTCAGCAATATTTACAACAATCATACATTGCTTTTAATTTTACAAATACTGTGGAGGCACAGTTCAAACTACAGATAGACAGAATTTTACAGAATTTTTGGTTGTTGTGATCATTAAGTAGATCACCATGTGATTTCATTTTATGACCATGAACGTTTTTATGATTATCATAAAGTGAGTCACTGTGGTTATCAAGCAGATCCAATCTTTCCAGTGCTTTTTTTGACAGAAATCTTATTAAATGGGAGAAAGCTTAACTCCAGTCAGGAGTCAGTAGATTTGCTCCAATTAAATGTGCACAGAATCACAACCCACCCATACAATTTTTCAATCTTCATGGCCACATCAATTCTGTATATTATCCTTTGGCAAGCAACAATTTGGTAAAGATTCTGTAAGTTTTAAGACTGTGCAAATCCTTCCAAAAAAGTGCTTTGTAGCACATGAAGGCACATTTGAGGCATCAGCATTCATAGCATAATGCTCTAAAGACAATTTTATATGAAATAAATATACAAAGTTGTTAGATGAGATATTGGGATTCTGAGAAAACCACTGGTATGCTGATTCTACTATAGCAACTTGGTCAGTGAGACTGAAAAAGTACTGAATCTGTCTGAACACTGTAATGGATGACATAAAACCCCAAAAATTAAAAATTCACAAGACAATTACTACAGGCAAATAGTTCTCAGATCCAGGAAACTGGTTTTCTTTTTCTTCCTTTAAGGGCTAGTGTGGAGGAACCAAACAGGGTAAATTGCCCTAACCAGATATTATATATGAGACTATTCTGGAACTACATTCTGAAGATTCAGCTGATGCAGATCATGGTTGTCAGTGATCAGCTGATAAATCCAGGGACTGCAAGCTCTGGTTTCAATCCAAGACTTTTTAAAAGTACTAAATGGCTTGGAACTCAAATACTTGAAGGGATGCCTTTTCACGCTTTTATGGTTTTTCTACAGAGGCTTTTCTTCTAGTGCCTGTATTATCGAAGGCAGGCTAGACAACAGACAGAAGTATATTCTAAGCACAGGAATTGCTGCTATGGGACTCCTTCTTCAAAACCTGAACCCTCCTTAAGTCCAAATTGATTTTCTTTTCAGTTTCAGGCAAGAATGTTATTTTTCAGCAAGAATTACTGTTTTTACATTTTTAAAAAATGTTAAAGCTTTATCTGCTAAATTATGGGTTTTGGAGATACAATAATTAGTTGTACTCTGAATCCTTAGAGACAGAAGTTTGTGAAGTGTTTTAAATAAAATACTTTGGAGTTAAAGATTAGCTACAATTCAGTTTGTCTTAATATCATTAGCTTTCAAATCCCTTGTTTAATTGAATGAAAAACATCATCCATACAGTTATGTAAATGTAAAACCAATAAATCAATTAATATGGGATTTAAACTCTTACCTTGCTTGGAAAGAGCAGAGAGTTTGTTTAACAGTAGAGAAATCTTTTCCTCAGAATAATGATGTAAAACCCTTGAAAGAATATAAAGATCTGCTTCTGGAAGATTATCTTTGAAAATATCACCTGTTTAATGAAAATATATTTTCATTAGTTCCCCCAGAAAGTGATTACATTTTCAGCTGAACAGCTTCATAAACAAAATGAAACATGAAATATAAGTAAACTAAAATAAATAAATAAGCACACTTCAAATGTATGCGGAACAGACCCAAATTTTTTTGAAGGGAAGAATGAGATTTTATTCTTATAATATTCTAAAAAAGCTCAGGGCTATATTTAACATAATGCATATAGATTCAAATATAGTGATCAGGTCGTAACATTTTCCCATGAATTGCTGGATGCAAAAAATCAGGCTAAGCAATCCACTAACATAAAAAATGGTCAATATTTTCATTAGAAACAAGTTGTAAAAATAAACAAATCCAGTTGGCTTCATTTGCAGTCACATACATTAACATTTTATTGCAGAGATAATTGGAATTCTATTGAGATCTTATTTACTCCTGCAATGGATCAAGTCCGGGGTGAAATGCTCCTGATTCGGACCGAATCACTTGATCCGGTAGCGATGGAGGCGGGTGGTTCGGAAAACTGGTAGCAAAAATCCCTGCCCCCCCCCCCCCCCGGATTGCCCAGCTGAGCCGCACAATCATCAGAGGCTTTTTTTTTATTTTTAAAAGCATTTTTTCTACATTCTATTTTTCTTTGGCCAAAAAAATGCTTTTAAAAGTAAAAAAAAAAAGCCTCTGGTGATCGCGCAGCTCAGCTGGGATCAGCAGAGGCTTTTAAAAGCATTTTTTCTACAACCTCTTCTGCTGAAGAGGTTATAGAAAAAATGTTTTTAAAAAAGCCTTTGCTGATCAGGCTAATCAGCTGGGATCATCAGAGGCTTTTAAAAGCATTTTTTTTACAACCTCTTCAGCTGGTTTTAAATGTAAAAAAAAAAAGTTGGCCACGCCCACTCAGTCATATTACCTCCACCATCATCAAGCCACACCCACAGAACCGGTAGTAACAAATTTTACATTTCACCACTGGCCAAGTCTATCAAAGGTTTGCAGAACAGGTGTCTTTGGATTACAAGTGCCTTGGTTTGGTCTACAATTGGCAGAAACACCTTTACCTGATACAAAGGATACTTCACGAGCATTCTGTCTTAAAAGTTGACAGCTGGTGACATCTGTAATAACTTCAGGAAGATCAAGGACAATGACTTGCATTTCTGGGTAGATCTGGACTAAATCATAAGCTAAAGCTCCAGTGCAACCTGCAGAGAGAATACAGAAATTTATTTTAGCATTCTGTGTTATTGTGTTACGTATAAAAGATGGGAAGGAAGAAGTTCAGATAAAATGCATGTTGTGTTTGCACGATCTCCCATAGAATTTATACTCACCCCATTTTTACTGGTTGGATGCAAGAAAAACAAACTGTTAAGCTTTTTGGGAACTGGTCAAATTCTTCATTTGGCATAAAATTATGCTGGTATTATACCTGTTGTCCCTATACTGGTCCTAATCTGTCTGTTTCTTTTCTCAATCATTTGATTTCTCTCCTAGTTAATGGGTGACAGGTTTTATATACCTTGATAGGACACTATTTTAATATTAGTAGTTAAGAATAACTTAAACTTTCTCTCTGGGGACTGAAGAAAATGTTATAGAAACATGATGGAAAAAATCTTACTGGGGCATGATACACCATGACCAGATACAATAGCATTTGCTGAACAAAAAGTTACCTCTATCTCTCCTATGTAATTTTGAACATTTAAGTTTGAAGGCAGGGACACAAAGGCATTAAGCTAAACGTTTTTTTTACTGTACATTATCTCTCTGTAGTAGTAAAAAAAAAAATCCTGGACTTAAGATATGTTATATAACAGTGATGGCTAACCTTTTTTGCTGTCACGTGCCAAAAGCGGGAGGAGCGGGGGGGGGGGTGTCGCGAGCATGTGTGCCCACACCCATAATTCAATGCTTCCCCACGCTCCTCCCACTTGGCACGCAATGGCGCGGTGAGCCGGGTAGGACCATTTTTCACCCTCCCCAGGCTCCAGAAGCTTTCTTGGAGCCTGGGGAGACCGAAAACAGCTTTCCCCATCCCTCTAGAGACTCTCCGGAGGCCAGAAATGCCCTGTTTCCTGACTTCCAGTGGGCCCAGAAGGCCCAAAAATTAACTGGCCATTGTACACATGCGCGCTGGAGCTGAGCTTGGGCAATGCTCGCGTGCCCACAGATATCGCTCCGCGTGCCACCTGTGGCACGCGTGCCATAGGTTCGCCATCACAGTTATATAATCTTTACAAAACTATCCATTTAATCACAACTATACATTAGAACATTTTATGTCAATATGTAGGGGTAGTAATGTTATAATATATACCTCCCAAATCACATACAACTTTGAATTGTGAAAGATCAAAAGCTGTGCTGATGTCTCTTGCTGTCACTTTGGAACTGCTGTCCATGGCTCTCACAAAACGTTGCTTTGCCTCTGCAGACTGACAGTGGAAATCCTTAAAAAAGAAAGCGAGATCGCAAAACAAGTAAATAAAGATATGTTAAAATGTAGATCTTGAAAAAAGACCTAAAACAGTTTGGTTTCTCCTCCCCGCCTAACTTGTAAAGCAACGACAGAATTATACAACCCAAATAAATTACATTGCTTAAAATTACAGAACATTTAATTAAAGCATTTTAGAATGTCCTACATACAGAAAAAAAAATTCTGTTCTCTGAATCATGGTAGGGAAAGTTAGTGAATTTGGCATGAAAAATATCAGGAATAAGTAAAATAGAGATACAATACACTATTTTTAATGGCATACAGGGCACAATAACTATTTTAAGATCTTATTTTATATCAGAATAAATATTTTAATATCTTATCTTGTGATTAATATCCAGCCAATCGGAGATATGAATTAGGCAAATGTTTTCCAGCAGGACTATCATAATTGTGGAATGTCCTTCTTGAGGAGATAAGTCTCCATTATAGAGGCTAATCTTATGGACCAATCCCACAGAACCACTTCTGGCTAAGGAGAAGACGGGACATCCACTGGTACAGCTGCTGAATGCTACTCATGAGGAAACCACAAGATCGGTATCTTGAAAGTTTCAATGCCAAGAGATGAAGAAAACCATTATGCTCTCAGATGTGATAGAGTCTTTTAAGGACACTGAATTTGCTCACTCAAATTTACTTTTGGAAATTACTTATTCAACTACTACCTTAAGAATATTACTGGTAGAAATCTTCAAAATGGCAAGTTTGAAAAGTCCTTGGTGAGTTTACTTTTGTTCTTAAAGAAGAATTGACTATAAGATTAAGAACTTAAAAAATTAGAAATAAACAGCAAAGAGCTAAATAAGAAAGTGATTTAAGAAAGTTATAGATGAATTAAGGGATCAGACAAAAATTGAAATAATGGAGCATTAGGACTTTTGTTATACATTTGGAAATTATATAGATACATTCAGGGGAACCAATTCGTTTAGTCTATCTTAAGTCAAAATAGCAACTTGAGACATTATGATTTCAGAAACAGAACACTAGAGGGGGCTATAGATTCCAGGCAGAAAGAGAAAAGAAAAAGTGAAAAACTTACTACCTTTAGTCAGCACTAATTTGCAAAATAAAAGAAAATGCTTGATATTTGAAATACTTTAAAAGATTTTTAAAGAATGGGGTCAAAAAATAGCAGCATCAATGATGATTGCTTCTATGAATAGATTATGTCTAAAGATATTAAAGAATTTTACTGTTGCAAAAAAAAATATTTTGAAAGATTGACAAGATAAAGAGATGAAACAAATTTTGCTTGATGCAGAAATATGAGGACATAAGGAATTTGCAAAAGTACTGGGGGGAAAAGTTAGGAATATAAGAAGAAAAAATACAACTGATGTAAAAATTTAAATAACATTACAAAATTTACCTTTACTGAACTTAAAAAAGAAGTTGGTTAAAGTCTTGGAAGAAATTATTGGATAGAAAAATGGAAGAGAGATCAAATCCTATAACAACATTTATTTAGTTGAATAAACTAAAGATTAAAGTTGTGGGTAAAGTTTGAAGAGTTATTTGAAGAGATATTTGCATGTAATGTTATAGGTAGTGATGAATTATTGTTTGTACTTATGATTAAGTCTGAACAATTTTTCTTTTTCTTTTTTCTGCACGTTTTATTGTCTTTTTCTTTTTTACTTCTTAATTCAATTTGTATTTTCTTTTACTATTGGTATTAAAAAATAGAAGTTGAAAGAAAAACAAAAATATGGCAAAATATGCCTAGTAAGCTTTATATTTATTTTTAAGATTTATTTTTTTTAAAGTGTTCACCTTCATTAAAAAAAACTAGATTCTTCCCTACCGGAAACAAATCATTCACTTTCTTCTCAGATGTATGATGTATCTGTGAAGTTCCTTCTTTAACTGCTAGCTCCAAATGAGTAAACAAAGGCCACAGGTGGTCATTACAATGAAGAATGTAGTCATGAAGTGAATATTCACTATCGGATACCAGGCATAGATTTGTCAGTTCTGCATTACTGTAACCTTTAAAGACATTTTAAAAATCACAAATTACAAACACAACGTATTTTTAAAGAAAATTGGTGCACCAAATCCCAGAAAATTATCATTGTTTCTTCATAGATCAAATACTATGACTGCATGTATTAAGCAATTATTTTTGCTTATTAAATTTTGCACATCTCCTTGCCATGAAAAACCTTAAATGTTTTTTTTTAAAGCTAAAATGCATGGTTCTTTAAAATGGAGATATAAACAGTTTTGAGTGCAGTAGACTGCAGATACCAACAAGAAAATATTCAGGAAGTGGCAATGATTTTTCCCCAAAGGAGAAAGCAATCCATTATAGTCTTCCTACTGCACAATCCCAAAAAGCTAAGCATCACTTATAAACATGCCAATACCCTGAAAATGGATAATTTGAAATTCGAAAACAAGTAACATTTGAGAGAAACCATTTTAAAACAGAAAACTCTTTTTATGCCTCAAAATTAAGGCTGCCTCCCTCCTAGCCTGGCTGCAATTTTAAGGGAAGCGAGAGACCAGACAATCAATTCAACATCACAGCTGATTATGTGCTTGGGTGGGCTTTTTCTAAGGCCATTCCAAGTTCATTTTTCTCCACATGCACCTTTTTTTCCTAAACTATGTATAGGTTTACTCTACTTAGTATTCTAATTGCATTTGGATGACATTAGGCTATCGTATGCTCAACTTATTCTACACTTTCCTTCCCGAGTATTTTTAGAATAAAATATGACCTTGATGATTCTTTTCCAACAGACCAAGAGAAGCACAGGCATCAAGTAATCTTTCTGTTCCACGTAGGGAAGTATTAAGTTGATTTGCCGCATCTTCTGTGGTCACAGTGCCCCTGTCTTTAAGAAGATCAAATATTTTCAGCTTACATGCCACAAACAAAACCTGCAGATATAGGAAAAATATTTAAAGGGAAATTTTGAATTCCAGAGCTAGAAATGCTATAATCCATGCTGCGTAATAAAAATTAAATACATATGGCCAAATAACAAACGTATTACCTTTGAGCCTTTAAATCCATCCAAAAGATGTGTAAGTTTAGAGAGGCACTGTGTTACATTTCTTGGTACTCCATTTTGAATTTCCATAGGTAATTTATAACTGCAATTGCTCTCTTTGCATTTTCCCAATTCCACAAGTCCACCATTTGTTAGCCTTTTGGCATCTTCCATTTTTGAAGAATCCACATCTGAAGAATCACAGTCTCCATCACTTAGAATCTCAAAAGTCTCCACTGAAGGGATAGAGTCATATTTTATATGATGTATGGTGTGCTTTGGGGGCGGATAATACAGTTCACCTAACTTTTTGCAGAAATGATTCAAAGGAAACCCGACCACATTCAAGAAATCTCCATGAATATATTCCACCAACATTCCACCAAGTGCTTGGATCCCATATCCACCAGCTTTGTCCCTGAAGAAAAAATGCATGTACATGAACATCAAGCATGAATTTAAAATGTATTTAACTTTTTAAAAAAATTCTTAAAAAACAACTAGTTAATAAATTAATAAAATGTATGATGTCAAAAACAAAATAACCAGATGTTAAAGCTTAAGAGACTCAGTTAAAGTCTTCTTTAGACTCTTTTTTAAGAACTGAAACTAATGGCATAACACCACCATACCTCAAAACATTTTTTTCCTCAGAACAGAAATAAAAAGTGATTTTAAGTGCTAATACTATTGTAGCGATTTTGAAACATAATAATCAAATAAACTTTCATGCTCATTTTTTTGTCATTTACAGCTGATTTATAAACTTCATTATGTATGCTAGTTAATACAGTTTCCGAAAATGATACCACTGATAATTTCATTTTCATGAGAACAGAAATTAACAGAACAGAAATTCTATTATGCTATATTCTCAAGTTCATACAATATTTCAGTGCCATTGATATTTATTTACATTGTGAAGTTGAACTTCCTAATGCTGTAAGTTTTTAAACCAATGCAGTGAAGCAGCGCACTTACATTGGCTCACCGCTGTGGATATACTCCCACAGAAGTTCCTCAGAGAGTTCGGCAAATTTGACTTTTGTTTCTTCAAAGAACTCAGTGACTCCAGTGTCTAGATAATCATCTAAAAATGCAGAAGTATGGATAAAACCAATATATTGGATAATAACATCAAGATGAGCTACCTTCAGAAGACTTACTCCTGGTCTTCACAATCTGTAGTCCATAAAGCAAGTTGTTGTGAGCATTTTGAAAAAGCTTTCAAGAAGCTTAAAATAGTATATCTGCACTAAAAATGGACATTGTGTCAAATTTTACATTCAAAACGTTTCAAAACATGTGTTTCCACCAAACCTACAAGTACAAACATAGAGATACGTTCGTACTTGAGTACAAATGCTGGATTCTCTAGTTCACAATGACTTTGTCTTTCCAGAGTGGATCCAATTTGTTGGAAATAGTTTCATTATTTATCTGGCTTTTCCAGTCAATAATGTCCTATCATTATCAACAGCATAGAACTATTATAAGGAAGCATAGTAAACTAAATTGCTATAATACAGAAACATGTTTCAAAAAAATTATATCTTTAGTGAGGTAATAGTATCATTTAACAGTTAACCAATAGTCATCTCGAAAATAGAATTTTTTTGAATAGAAAATGCAAATTAAGTTTCTCAAAGGCACTTGTTCATTTATCTGTTCATGTATCTGTTGGTTTTGGATGCTTGCAATGTATCATTTTTTAAAAATAAAAATAAAAATGTGAATTAAAGCTGTTCTAAACCACCTTGAATTCCTGGAAAAAAGGTAAAATATATGTCCACCAAACAAGGATTAAAGTTTCAGAACTTCAATTGAATAGAGATAAGCTTAATTCCTGAAATCTCCAGACTCAGCAGTACACTGCTAAAGAGTGGACAACTGTACAAATAATGAAAATTGATCTGACACAGATATTTATATTACCTTTACTACTGCAGTGAACAATTGCAACACCTGTGACAACACTATGTACTTTGCCACTTAACCTATTAAAAAGAATAGAAAATTAGTCTGCCATCATTTTGATAACATTTGGTAACTCATTCTCACATATTATGGTATAAGACTTCTCTCTCTTTCTCTCTCTGTATGATAATGATATAAATACATATGTATTTATATCATTGTGTAGCACATGAGACAACACAATATTTGCATATAGGCCTAAAGATATGTACCCAAGTAGTAGGGCTGTATTGCTATTATCCTTCCCACTTTCTCATCTTCTCATTTCTTATCTTTTCTCATCTTCTCATCTTTCTTATTACCATCTCCTATTGCTACCTTATGTTTTGTCACTTGTTGTTTATTTCTTATGATTAATGATTCGTGATTGTAGCTATGATTTATTATCTATGATCTATCACTTATTGTCTGTATGTACACTGAGAGGCTACGCACGGGAGATAAATTCCTTTTGTGTCCAATCACATTTGGCCAATGAAGAATACAATCATCTATCATCCATCCATCTAGCTAAATTATGGTCTAAATCAGTGTTTTCAATCTTGCAATTTAAAATGTGTGGACTTCCAACTCCCAAGCATGCCGGCTGGGGAATTTTAGGACTTGAATTCCACACATTAATATTGCTGAAATTGGGAAATGCTGATCTAAATAATGGTAGGTTTTTTCAGACTAATGTAACAGTTACAAGAACAACAAAAAATATTCAACTCTTGGAAATGATGTAGCACTTTGGTAAAATAGCATAAAGTCTTTCAAATCCAACACAGTTCTGTCAATAATACACTGAATATCTAAAATTAAAATTAAAAAATAGAATAGAACAGAACAGAACAGAACAGAATAGAATTTTATTGGCCAAGTGTGATTGGACACACAAGGAATTTGTCTTGGTGCATATGCTCTCAGTCTACATAAAAGAAAAGACACGTTTATCAAGAATCATAAGGTACAACACTTAATGATAGTCATAGGGTACAAATAAGCAATCAAATCATATTAGGAAACAGTCAATATTAATTTTCAGGATACAAGCAACAAAGTTACAGTCATACAGTCATTAGTGGGAGGAGATGGGTGATAGGAACAATGAGAAGATATAAAAGATATAATAGTATAAAAACAAATAGAAACACATTAGTAAAAATATGCCGCATAGGAGATTAGAAATCAAAGCCTAGTGTACTCTCCTACACTGTTTAGATTTCTCTCATACTAATAATATTTTAACAAAAATTTTGGGTTTTTTTCTACCTGTAAAAGGTTGGTGTAAAAATAATGCACTGCAAATGGCCAGCCCTAGATAAAAGCATTATTTGCATTGAAATTTAATTTTAAAGCATATACCTGGAAAGCATCTTATAGGCATCCTGTTTGTCCACTGGTTTTTCCAAAATTTGTCCTTCTATAGTCTGAAATGGAAAAGTATACATATGTGTATCTCATTCGGCTAAACATATTATGAAATTATGCAGGAATAAGAGTTTCAAAACTTGCAGCCATTAGGTTCTAAATAAAATTTGGAATAGTGTGCCTATACTTTTTATGTAGAAATAAATTATGTATCCAGTACTTGTTACAAAGAAGATACAAACAATGTGCATTTTGAGTTGTTAATTGTGGGTAAGTATCTCTTAGGTGTATCAAAATAATTTTCTTTATAGCTGGAGCTCAAATAAAACATAATTTATATATTAAAACATTTTTCCTTTAGTTTTATGGTATCCTTAACATGTATGCTGATTTATAGTTCTTCTTACAACTGTATTTATCTATACAACTGAACAATGCTTTATCTCATACTTGAAATAAATTATCTATTAATTAAAAATCTACTCTCTGCATGTATTTTGCAAGCAGAACAAATACTCAGAGACATTTGCCTTTCTTCAAAGATATGAGCACTAAAACTAAAATAGTCATAACCCAAATACTCAACCAAATCATATAAAAGTGAATAAAATGAAGCATGTTAATAAAAGCCATAGAAATACTATTAAGGATATAGGAATTAACCTGACACCAAGTTGGACTACTGGTCCACATATTATTGACATTCATTAGCAGCAACAGCAGCAGCAAAAAAGGGGCTTTACCCCATTCTGACTTGGCCTTTTGCAAACACATGTTTTTTTTTTCTTTTAGATAAAGTGGTTCTCTTTAGGACAAAGTGCCACACAGCACAACTTTTAAAAAAGCTTGTGGTGCTGGAATTTTCTGAATGAAAACATAATGAAGAAATCAAAGGACACATTGGTTTCATCACATTTTTGATAGCTATCATAATATCCAGGGGTGGGTTCACTTACCTTTGCTACTGGTTTGCTCACGCGCGCACCACTTCTGCACATGCGCAGAAGCTTCTGTGCATCGCAGATTGTATTTCATGACGTCCGGGTGGGCGGGCGGAGCCTCCCACCGCCACTACTGATTCGCGTAAACCGGGGCGAACTGGTAGCAACCCACCACTGATAATATTTCTTCTAGTATATATTGTATATATGCCCCTCGTTCTCAACAACGGTACATTTCAATGCAAATGAATGACATAAAAGATAATAAGGGAAGTGTAAATGCTTCTTCTCACAAGTATAGTATAGTATAAAAACTGTTTCCAAGGAAAGTGAGAAACCACACAGGAAAAAGACTGTTAAGTTTAATTGTTCACAAAACATTTATTTCACAAAACAAGAAACTGCACTTTTTGGCCTTTCTTCCATTTTGCTCATGCGTTTTTCATTCAGGAGAATGAAAAGCTGCTGAGAAGCATTCTTTCCAAATTTGTCTAAATCGATTTTCAAAAAAAGCTGCCTTACCACACTTCCAGCATCTTTCATCCTCAGACTGTGCTTATGTAAAATGGTTACACATTTTCCATACTAAACTAACCCCCTTATAATAGAATAAAAAATACCAATATTGGATAGAAAAAACTGATATTTTAAATTTCTATTGTGTATGGATCCAGGAATACAATAGACCTACACAACTACTACTAACCTAAAAGTTGTCAGCATACATATACTCACCACTATAGTGTCTGCTCCAATAACAATATCTGGTGTTTGAAGATGTTTCTGAAAGAAAAGAAAAATAAAACATAAAAGGTCTGTGCATTTTATTAAATTTTCTCCATGACAACCTATCAATGCTCCTATAAACTTGAATGTTAACAGGTAACAAATTAAGCAGAAAAAGCAACCTTAATTCAATAAAAGCAATCTTGATTTCATCCAAGTGCAGTCATTAATAGAAGATCAAATGTGAGAGGTGGATACTTGTAAGCTGGCCAGGCATTTGATTGGTGTTTGGCAGATGGTGGGAAGCAAGGGGGAGAGAATAAACTAGCTGATTTTCTGTAATTTTAGAAATCTGGATGGCATATATTTTCTTCTGAAGACTTTTCAGAATATGGGCATACAGAAATCTTTGTCTCACGCTATTGAAGGTCATCCACTGAAACACTAGATGGCGAGATTCATGTAGTGAATAAGGAGGACGTCCTTATGCAATTTTCTGCCATCTGATATGGTGGTGACTACTACTTGAATGTTTTAAAAGGGTATTACATTAATTCATGGATGTTAGGTCAAAGACTAAACATTAATCCCAAAAACAAAGATAAAGAAGGCTTTAATCATTAAAAAGCTCCAAAGGAAGAGGGCTATCATCCTCTTATCATAATTCAGATATTTCTGAATCTGGTGAGTCAAGTGACAATCTGGTGACAATGAACACTGGGTATTGAATGTTGGTTTGGCCTCATCCTAGCTCAATATCTTAAACTCTTCCATGTATTTGAGCTCATTTTTTTCTGTTCCAAGTTGAATGTTTTATCCACAGGTTCCATGTTTTACTTTTAACAGGCTGCCAAATATACATTTTGCACTAATAACAAATAGTGTTGGTGAACAATAGCCTCCTTGGCTATAAACATTCAATTTTCCTATGGGCAAAATCAAGCACATGTTAAGTTAGGGATGCTTAGATCTGGCCCATGGGGCCAGCCTGGAAACAGCAAAGGACTGGTCCGCAGTGCCTCTGCCAGCAAAAACAGAGCTCGGGGGGGGGGACACAACACACGGCCCCCCTGCACCCCACGATGGCCTCCTGAAGCCCTCTGCCAGCAAAAATGGAGTTCAGGCTGCCATTTTCTATGGCATAGGGCTATCAAAACAAACTAAAAACAAAACAAAAGGAGAAATGTTTCCTCTTTTGCATTTGAGCATGCAAGAAGGGATAGGAAAGGAGAAAGGGAAAGAGGAAAGACAAAGAAAAAGAAAGATGGGAAGAGAGCAAGGAAGAAAAAATAAGGAAAGAGGAAGGAAGGAAGGAAGGAAGGAAGGAAGGAAGGAAGGAAGGAAGGAAGGAAGGAAGGAAGGAAGGTTATAGTAAGATTGAGGGACGATCTCAAGGAAGTCCTGCCTTAGCACTTAGCCATCACAGGTGCCCCCAACACGAGTCCTGTCACACCCACCATGTCCATGCCTCCCCAGCCCCCTGAGGTCAAACACAACCCTGATGAGGCCCTCAATAAAATCGACTTTGACACCCCTGTGTTAAGTGGATGATAGACCCATTATTCCTCCCATCCTTATTATCAACCATTTGCTTTCTACTAAAGGGGGTAGCATTATTCCTGTTATTTGATGCCAACAGAGGGATACAAGAAAAAAAATATATCAATAAGTCAATGCAAGAAACAAACCAGACCTATCAATAAAATAAAATAAAAACAGCCTTAATATGGAAATAGGCTCACCACATGCATTCTATTTGCCACTTCAAGTGCCTTCTGTTTTGCAGTTTCTACAGCATATTGATATGGGGCTGAAAAAGTTGACTTCTCAAGTGTTTCTTTGAACCATGACGGAACAACTTCAAACTGGAGACCCTGTTAAACACAAGAGTACATGAATTGGGGGTTGGGGTTGGGGTGGAGTGGAATCATGCAAGATTTGTATTTTATAGGCTGCAATCACTAAGACCTTGGTGATTAAAGACTACTTAACACTATCCTCTTCAGAACTGCAGACTACAATCTGAAATATCTAGCATCACAGATGCAACAGGAGAATATAGTACACTAACTTTTCTTTTTTCATTTTTCTACTCTGCTGGCAGAACTTAATATTATCTCTCAGTAAGTATGGGCTGCCTAAATTGAAAGACTGAGTGAGGTACAGCAGTTAACAAAATGTTCTGGTGGGTCTTCAAAAACAAAAAGAATGTTATGATAAAGCCTCCTTCTTGTTAAACCTGAATCATATCTTAATCATGCTTAAATACATTATTAATAAAGTAAGAGTTTAAGGTTTTAGGAGGAAACCATTTCACTGATTCCCACAAATTACATATAGAAGATATTGGAGAAATAAACAATTGACTAGCTAGAAACCTGAACTATTAGTTAGTTGCTTGTCTCTTTTGAATTTAGATGCCCTTCAGTTACAAACACGAGAATTCTTATCCACCTTATGAATTCACAATGATGATTTTTTAACTACTCGGTGAACTCAACATACTGAGTGAAATGTAAGTAGCAAAGGTAGCTGTGTGGTGTTTACTTTAAGGAAAAAAAAGAATAGAATAATATGATTATTAGGCTACAATTCTTCATCAGCAATATAACTAAAGCAAAGAGAGTGGGAAGAAAATATGGGCTGTATATAAACCATGGAATCTTTATAAATTTATCCTATAAAGATGGACCATATCTAAACCACGTAATCTTTATAAATTAATTTTATAAAGATGGACCATATCTAAACATGTAATCTTTATAAATTCACTTTATATCTTACAGTGGCAAAAAAAACTGATGAGGAGTCTGATAGCACCTCTTCAGCTAACAAATTGTATTACAATATATAAACTGTGGCTCACAAAAGCTTATGCATTTTTTGTTAATCAGAATAAGTGCTACTACTAGATTTCTTAAAATAAAATGGAACAATACATCGCCAGCTTTCACATTAAGCTTTTTTATTCACTGAGATTACTTCAGCTTGGACTAGGCTTCTCCTGAGAGCTATGGAGATAATCCCACAATATTTTATCGTCAGTTTTTAAAAATATAAAACTTTTTAAAATAAACAGCAAAAGTGTGATTAAAACATTCATTTTGGACAGTTACAAATAGAATTAAATGTCCGGGTGGATTTGAAATAAGGTTTTGAAATTAATTACAAGAAACCTTCTTGTGGGAAAATACACATTTTGAATTCCTTAAAAAAGCATAATAGATGGGGCTTTGAAGGCTGGTTGCTAGAAGGATTTGGGAAATTAAAATTATAATTAAAGGAGAAGAATATTTAAATTTGACTTACTAATACAGAATGGATCAAAATACTTTAGAAGCAGATGTTTTGAAGGGTATTTGTGAGCAATGGACATGAGATACACAAATAACAAACAAAAAGAGCAATCTGGATAAATCTTTTTTGATTTACAAAAGAGAGTTAAACTTTTGAAGGATTTTGTGAAAAGGGACAAAGAAAAAAATGAAATCAAATTCTAAGACAGTACTTGAAGGAATTAAAGATCAAGTAAAAAAAGGAATACAATTTGTCTTATTTGACTAAGGTTAAAATAGATATGTGGTGGTAAGCCTTAATGAACTTTTTTTGTATTTTTTCCACTTATTTTTAAGCACAGTGGCTAAGATGCTGAGCTTGTCAATCGAAAGTTCAGCAGTTCGAATCCCTAGTGCAGTGTAACAGAGTGAGTTCCCGTTACTTATCCCAGCTTCTGCAAACCTAGCAGTTCAAAAGCACGTAAACATGCAAATAGAAAAATAAGGACCATCTTCGGTGAGAAGGTAACAGTGTTCTGTGCGCCTTTGGCGTTTAGTTATGCTGGCCACATGACCACGGAGATGTTTTAGGACAGTGCTGGCTCTTCAGCTTTGAAATGGAGATGAGCACTGCCTCCTACAGTCGGGAACAACTAGCACATATGTGTGAGGGGAACCTTTACCTTATATATTTTTATAATGTACATATTTTTGAATTTTGTCCCTTTTGTTGTTTGCTTTTTCTATTTTAAAAGCAATTTAAAAATTGCTTTTTATTGCTATTTTAACAGCAATAAAACTATTAAAAAGATGAGATATGGGGAAAAGATAAGTTATTGTATTTTAAGTGGTAAGTTACTAAAATTATTTATACTTGTTATGAAATTCATTTCCTTATATACTTTTCTTTTTGTATACTATATTCTGTGTCATTTTTTCTCCTTTTTTCTGCAATTTCTGAATATTTTTCTTTTAGCTTAATTTGTTTTTTTACTGCTTATTAAAAAACTTAAATACAACTATTACAAAAAAGTGGAAAGCAGAGCCTGTGAATACATATTCTAAGTCTGCACAATGTTCTTTCTGTCCATCATAATAAGTTTAAGGAACTGCTGACTTGAATTTCACATGACAGATTGAATTTTACATAACAGCTTCTTCCCTGTTCCATTTATGTTTAAATTTAGCTAAATCAAAATATTTATATTATCTTTTAAATCTTTTATTTGTAAACCATCAAGAGTCACCTCGACAGTTTGATAAATATTAATAAATATTAATTCAAAAGGCCATTTTTAAGGTCTTTGTGCTACTATAATAGTTAGCAGTCATTTCTAATCATTCCATTTGTTTGTGCTTTTTTATGCTGAAGCAATGCTGTGGTACATAATATGAGGCTTTTACATACCTAAACATCCATAACAGTTAATTACTGTGATAGTTTATGTCCAGTACTATTAAAAGTTTTAGGGCAGAACATAGCTACTGGGTCTGTTTGACTCTAAATTTACTATACAGAGGCAGAATTTTATTGCTGATTAGCCAGTATGCCATATCAGAATACAGAATACAAAACAGAATACAAAAACACAGAACGTTAATAACCATTATACATGACTAGTTTCAGAATCTTGTTTCCTCATGTGTATCAGTAGCAGTGCAGATGCCATTGTGACTGTCAGCCGAATCTCCAGCATGGGTTTTCCCTTTTATGCTTGCTTGCTATTGGCTGCCATAGTAACTGGGAGGAGGGCATGGCATTGGGGTTTGGGAAGAGAGCTGGTGTGAAGATGGCCCATGTGAATAAAAAGGGAGATTTGCTCTCACAAATTACTGCACTGCTGAATGGAGTTGTTTACCTCCAGTCAAGGCCAACCGTCCTGGAACTCCAGATAGATGAAAACACCTGAAGATATGCCCCACATGACACTATGTGGGATGGGGATTGGACATTCAGCCTGGAATGGAACCCTGGGGGGAGGGATTTGGGGAAACTTTCAATATGTAACTTTTGCACCTTTTGGCTCAGATCTTGCTTTTCTTTTGCTGCTATCATTTCAAACTTAATAAAAGTAACTCTTCTCTACTTCAATGGAGTCAGGGGGGGGGTTCTTTCTTGGGATTTAAATGGAGGCAGTGACGTATATTTTTTTTTCCTGGAATCATTCTTTTAAAGATGATCAATAAGCTGATTTGATGGGGTATATTCTTTATACATGTCACAAAGGTACAGGTAATCCTCAATTTATAACATTTGTTTAATTACAGATCAAAGTTACAATGGCACTGAAAAAAGTGATGTATGACCATTTTTCACGCTTATGACTGTTGTAGTATCCCCATGGTCACATGATCAAAATTCAGATGCTCGGCAACTGATTTATATTTATGACGATTATGGTGTCCCAGGGTTACGTGATCACCTTTTGCAACCTTCTGACAAGCAAACTCAATGGGAAAAGCAGATTCACTTAACAATCATATTACTAACTTAACAACTGTAATGATTCACTTAACCAGTGTGACATTAAAGGTTGTAATATGGGGCTAAACTCACTTAACAAATGTCTCACTTAGCAGCAGAAATTTTGGGCTTAATTGGGGGTCATTAGTCGAGGACTACCTGTATTGCAAATCATGCATTAAGGCATTACAACATGCACATTCTTGAAATGAGTTCAAAAGTCTATCTATTGCAGTGTCCCGTTTCCAAATCTTTTTGGGAATCCTACAACCGGAGATAAATTTAATACAGTACACTTCTGATTACTGTATCCCAAAGAGGAGGGTCCCTCAGATCTCAGAGGTGTCCCATACTTATGGGGACAGCAGGTGGGAGCACTATTCTGCATTAATATTTTACATTGTTATATTGATGTCTACAGCTACGTCTGATGAATTCCATACGATGCCGTCGTGCCAATGTGTATGCTTTTCCTTTCACAGATGTGCTATCTATGGATACAATTACTTAGACTAAAGAGTTCCTTATCTGATCTTCCATTAGCTCCTTTAGGAAAAAAGAAAATTTATATTTGGGGGGGGTGGGGTAGTAGGCACAAAATCTCTACCGTTGTATGACAAGCTTTTTCAACTTTTTGCACAGGTTTCGTTTTGTAATTGCAGGTTTGTAAGCCCCATCCCATACTTCAGCCCACTGAGCTTGTCGCTCAGAAAGGTCGGCAGTTCGACAGTTCGAATCCCTAGTACAGGTCTCCTGCGTCAGCAGGGGGTTGGACTAGATGACCTCCAAGGTCCCTTCCAACTCTGTTACTCTTAAACTGCAGTCCCGTTCTACAAAACTGCCAAGTGTCCTTTCAACTGTGTTGCAATCTTTGAATTCTTTTTTTGAGGAGAGACCTGAAGAGGCGCCTAAGTTTGCTCGGGCAAGGATTTCAAGGGTATTTTTTCCCATTTCTCAACTAACGTCCTTCTTCCTCGAGACGAAAAACGGGACCGACGGAGCCGAGAAAGGGAAAAGCCCTTCCACCACCGTTCCTATAGGACAGGGGTGGGGAACAATGGCCCCTTTATATGCAATTGTTAAAAATCCAGCAGCTCTGCCTAGATCTGATTTTTTTCTTAATCTTTAATTTTTTTTTGGAAATGCAAGGAATTCTTCCAAGCCCACCAACCCGCCGTTTAAACGAGTCAGCGCACTCACCATGTTATTTAGGATCTCCTGCCTGCGCGGGGAGCCGCTTGCCAGCACCACCCTTCTGTCGACCAGCTTTTTAAGGACCGCTTTGAGCACCATGGCTGCAGATGTCGTGAAGGCGACTTCGTATAAAAGCCCAGTTGCTCGGAAAAAAAAACCCAATAAAGCCAGACCGCCAGAGGACAACCCACTAGGCCCGCGGAGGGGGGAGGGGGGGCGGAGTCCAAAGAAGACGTGGCTCCTCCCTCCCGCTTTCTGCGCTCCGATTCGCCTACGTGAGCAGCTCTTATAACAGAGGTCTTCCAACTTGGCCGCTTTAAGACTTGTGGACTTCAACTCCCAGAATTCTCCAGCCAGCTATGCTGGCTGGAGAATTCTGGGAGTTGATTTTTCTCCCAATCTGTAAGTTGAATATTGTGTCCTATATCTCTGGCCCATATTATCATATTGTGTTTAACTGTTTCTTCTAGGAGCACGTCTCTCAGTAGAAAATTATATAGTTTAGTTATTAATTTTTGGTCCGTCCCTAAAAGAATTTTGTCCAAATCGTTTGAGTCAATGGCTATTCCATATTGTAGTTTGTCTTTGTTATATCTTGATTGGATTTGAGTATAGTGCCACCAATCCATATTTTTGTTAGTCTCCTGGAGTTGTTGTCTTGGAAGAAGTTCACCCTCATCGTTTAACAAATCTTGATATTTCATCATTTTGTCTATTTCTAAAGTATTCGGGAATATTAATGCTTCCATCGGGGACCACCATCTCGGTATTGATGTATAGTATCTCTTTCTTATTCCCAGCCAGATTTTATACAGTGAAGCCCTGATAATATGTCTTTGAAAATACATGTGTTTTTTGTCGGGTCCGTCCCAAAGAAAAGCATGCCATCCTCTTATAAGGTCAAATCCTTCTAGGTATAATGTTCTCTTATTTTCCAATTTTATCCAATCTTTAATCCAAATTATACCGGACGCTTTGTAATATAACTCCCAGTTTGGTACTGCTAGGCCTCCCTTGTCTCTTGTATCCTGTAGTGCTTTAATTTTGATTCTGGGTCTTTTCCCTTGCCATATATATGTTGCTACTATTTTGTTAAGTTTTTTTAAAAAATCCTTCCCTGGATATACTGGTATGACCTGATATAGAAATAATATTCTCGGTAAAATGTTCATCTTTATTGTGTTAATTCTACCTATCAGTGAAAGTTGAATTTTGTTCCATATTTCCAGATCTCTTTTAATTTGTTTTAATAATTTTGTGTAATTATCTTCTTTAATTGTTGTGGATTTCGCTGTCAGCCAGAATGACGAAAGCCACGTCCTATAAAGAAAATCTAATAAAAATGTTCTACAGATGGCACTTACCACCGGCCCGACTAGCCAAAATTTACCCAAACACATCTGCATTGTGCTGGAAATGCAAAAAACAAAAAGGATCATATTTTCATATGTGGTGGAAATGTAGCAAAGCACAACTTTATTGGCAAGAAATCAAAACCATAATAGAAGAAATAACAAACTTGCAAATACCAAATAAACCAGAGTTCTTCTTATTCGGAATGATGACAACACAATATAATAAAGAAATAAAATACCTCAGTACCCATATTCTCACAGCAGCGCGAATCATATATGCCCAAAATTGGAAGACGGACCTGATCCCGAGCAGAGAAAAAATCATTTCCAAAATAAATGAATGTGCCGAAATGGACAAGCTAACCTTAGAACTCCAGGACAAAGAAGAAAGCGAATTCTACCAAGTATGGCACAAATGGTACCAATGGCTGGAAAGCAAAATAACAATAAACTAAAACACGACAAATAGGGTTACATAAAGTAGAGAGATATAGAACAAAAAGAGTATCATAATATCAATATTTACAATTTTGAGGTGAAACACATGACAATCGACCATGTAATTTGAAAAAAAAAAAAAGATATGATCTGTAGATGACTGACAACAAATATGTATATGTATATGTAGTACGAGTACGAGTGGTGTAGGTGGAGGGAATAGTTGTATTTTTGTTGTTTATGTCTATATGTTATTGTTTTTGTTTTGTTTTGTATGTCTTAATGTTTAATAAAAAAAAAAAAAAAAGAAAAAAAAAAAAAAAGAGAATTCTGGGAGTTGAAGTCCACAAGTCTTAAAGCGGCCAAGTTGGAAGACCTCTGCCTTATAAGCAGGGCTGGGGGAGCTACGCCCTTTGTGGAAGTTGAAGTCCCCAAGTCAGGGGTCTCCAACCTTGGCAATTTTAAGACTTGTGGACTTCAACTTCCAGAGTTCCTCAGCCAGCTTTGAAATCCACAAATCTTAAAAGTTACCAAGGTTGGAGACCCCTGACTCAAGTCATAAAGGGGCTATAGTTCCTCACCTCCATCCTATAGGAAAGTGGTGGAAGGGCTTTTCCCTTTCTCGGCTCCGTCGCTCCCGTTTTTCGTCCCGAGGAAGAAGGACATTAGTTGAGAAATGCTGAAGAAAATGCTCTTGAAATCCTCGCCCAAGCAAACTTTACGCGCCTATTCAGGTCTCTCCTCAAAAAGGATTCAAAGATTGCAACCCAAGTTTTTTTTTTTTTTACAGTAACAGAGTTGTAAGGGATCTTGGAGGTCATCTATTCCAACCCCCTGCTTCCTTAGGAGACCTGTACTAGGGATTCGAACTGCCGATTTTTCTGATCGACAAGCTCAGTGTCTTAGCCACTGAGCCACCAAGCCAGGCGTTGAAAAGATACTTTGCCAGTTTTGTAGAACCGTACCTGACAATTTTGTAGAACTGGACTACATTATATTCTGCTTCTTGGTGATATAGTGGGCTGAAGTATGGGATACAGCAAGCGGTTTACAAACGTGCAAGGTTACAAAACTAAACCTCATAGATGTCTCATTAGAAGGCTCAAGCTACTGTTTAACCTGGCTTCAAAATCCCCGTGATCTATAACTAGGGAGTGGGCATCTGGATTTTTGCAGCAGAGATCTGAAACCTCACAACTGACTTATGTTCTGGATTTCTTGAACCATAAACTATCCAAATAGGTACATTTTTTTAGCTAAGCTAAAAAAATAAATAATAACCATTGTTCTCTAAGATTAGCACTTGCCGAGCTTATAACCAGCCTGGCTAGGTGTGTTTTTTAGACATACTAGTATTATATCTTGGCCTCTTGAACCATATTTGCTTATTTTGGCATAGCATGGATGAACATGGCATTTTGGAGGTTTAACCACAGTTCATGGTGTAGAACAGTGGTTCCCAGCATGGGGCCCACACCCCACAGGGGGACAATTTGATTTTTAATGGGGGCAGTTGGAACCTTGTTTAAACCAAGTTAATGGCCTTTTAGGCTTCTTCCTGTAAGTAGGTGTTCACTTTTTGAACAGTAAGAATTATATGTCGAGGTGGGGGCATCAGGATTTTTGAGATGCTTAGGTGGGACATGGCCAAAAAAAGGTTGGGAACCACTGGTGTAGAATGTATGAATAGCCATATTGCCAGGGAACAAAGTCTCAAACTGATGTGAATCTGTAATTAGAAAATAGGATGTACTTTTGCAGTACCGTGCAAGGTAGCAGAATGAACAGTAATTTCAGGAAATTCTGATTTAAATTACCTTCCATTGGAAGTGGCATGAAACAAATTGTCTTGCAACATTAAATTTTGTAAACTGCCTGGAGTCACCTATAGGTGAGTGGCTATATAATTTTTTAAAATAAATTAATTAATTAATATTTCCCTGTCAGATCTAAATTGCAGACCAAAGCTATGGCGTTCTAAGGGTGAGGTTGAATAAAATTGGGCGAAAGTCTGACTTACTTTAACAGCATGAGTTTTGTAATTCACAATGTACTTCGTTAGACATTGGAAAAGACTGAAAGGAAAGAACATGAATTATTTGAATTTATCAGAATGATATACATTATCTGCCTTCCCTTAAGCCGTCACAGCAGTTATGGCTGCATCATTATGTCATGCTGCCATATATGGGATTTTACATCACTTACCATGTAGAATAGAACCCTTCCTGAATTAGTACTTTGATCATTATACACATGTGTAACAGCTCCTGCATATATAGTTTACACCTTGCACTGCTGAACCTGGAATGGGGTGAGGACTGTATGATGGGGAAGCGGCTTTTCAGCAGGAACTTCTGTGGTCAAGCCATGGGCAGTTTACCTGCCATTGGAGAAGTAGCACTTGAGCTGATTTTCCCTCCCCCCCAATAAAAGCTGCTTCATCCCAAATAAGGGCACCTATACAAGAAGGAAGGGAAGGAGAGAGACTTGGTGGAAAACATCAAATGGAGGCATAGAAGTGATGGGAAATAATTCTTCAGCCAACACCACACTGGAAGGAGAGTAAAGACCTATTTCCTCTAATTGTATCCATTTTCTACTGTGCCATGGCAAGAGAATGTAAGTATAGGTAGTCCTTAACAGGCAACCTTTCATTTATCAATTGTTCAAAGTTCCAGCGGCAATGAAAAAAGTGACTTACAACCGATCCTTGCACTTAAAACTGTTGCAGCATCCCCAAGCTTGGCAACCAGCATGCATTTATAATTATTGCAACAGCCCAGAGTCATTTATTCACTATTTATGGCCTTCTCAGCCAGTTTCTAACAAGCAAGTCAATGGGGGAGCCAGATTCACTTCATGACCACACGATCCACTTAACTATTACAGTGATTTTCTTACCTATGGCAAAAAAGGTAAAATTGGACATTGCTCACTTAACAACCATTTTGATTATAATGGAAATTCTGTTTCCAATTGTAATTGTAACTCAGTTACAAGTACCTGGAATGGCTCTTTTCTCCCTCTTCCCCCCACTCCAGTGGCAGGAGAAGCAGCAGGAGAGCATATCGGGGAGGGGAAATGTGGGTGAACAGTTGCCAATTTTCCAATTTAATATGAAGATCTGACATGGGAACATGGTACTAAAGAAGCAGAGGTGTTTCCCCTTTTGTCTCTCTCATGTTTGCAGATCAAATCCCTACTTTCCAAAGCAAAATAAAAGTTTGAAACCTTTTATTAGTATTAGATCTTTCCTTGTTAGGTTATCAGTGGAAAAGTTCAACTATCCCTGCGGGAATAGGCCAAGCTATACCAAGTAAGCTAGAAAAACCTTCCAATGTTTAATAAATAATCGTTAAAACTCACTCAATGACAAATTTTGAGAAACTAAAGAAATAGTTGAGATGGAGAACAATGACACCAGATGATACCAGAAAAATCTCTGCTTACAGAGGAAATAAAGGTTAAAGATCACTATGTTCAGAGTTCAGTTATTGACTTTTACAAGTGTACTGTGTACTTTTTTCTACATTGTAGACTAGGGGAAATACCCACATTGTATTAGTTCATGAAAAAGACTTAAAATGAACTCTTGCACAATTAAAGAGCAAATTAATCTCACAGATCTTCAACTACAAGCACTATGTATTTTTTCAGGTTTATAAAAATCTTGTAACCCATTGTATTACAATCATGCATCAAACAGGTAAAGCCTATACATTTGTTATACAATAAGGATGAAGCCCAAATAATGTGATCATGTACATGTGATAATAGATGTCTTCGAAATTCTATGCTGGCTTTCCCCAGCTTGGTGATCTCCAATACGTTGGAACTGCAACTTTGCAACTTTCAGCCAGCATGACGCTTGGTTTAGTTACTTCTAGGCAATAAGATGTTTCAAGTTTTCCAGCATTATTTAAGTTAGTTTCTACAAAAAATAGAATGTAAAATGAAATTACCAACATTAACACTAACAACTTCCTGTTTCTGTTATATTTCTAGGGAAGTGTTTTTCAAACCTGCCAACTTTAAGGTGTGTAGACTTCAACTCTCAGAATTCCACAGTCAGCATTCTATGGGAAATTAGAATGTTTTGTGTCCATTAAAGTAATTTTCAGAAGATAAATTGTAAATCACAATTCTTGGAATAAGGAAGAGGCAGCTTTCCAATAAAATATTGAATCCTTTAAATCAGAACTTTAGGCTATAAAGCAGAAGAAAGTTGTCCATTCTTCTAGAAATTGCATTTGAACTAAAGGTTCAAGGAACTTGGGGACAGTGAAAAATGAAAATATTGCGTCCAGACAATAACAGAACTTTTCATCGTTTGGCCCTAGAGTAATTGATATCTTTGGTTGCTTTTTCACAAAGGGCACCTCAGTACAAACTTGGTAAGTGAACTTGATTTTCCACGTTGATGGAGCAGTATTCATGTTAGATCAGGCGCAGGAAAGAAGACAAGACCAGCGGGGTCTGTTCAACAAGTTTTATTCAGCTCTTAACTAAGTCAGAACAGACGAGCGGCTGTGCTGCCGGAGCCCTTTTTATAGCGCTCCGGCAGACCAGCCGTCCAATGACAGCGGTTTAACTTTCCCGCCCGGAGGATTAACCAATCCCCGGCCGGATGTCCTTATAAGGACATAACACTCCTCCCCCCCTAGATGAAACATGGTTCAGCTCGTGTCGATCAACAAACGTAGTCACGCAGGTAGGCGGGACGTCTGGAAGCCCTGCTCGACCTGCGCAGTTCATTCTGTTCTCCGTCGTCCGTCTGGAAGGTGGCTGCTCCGGTGTCCTCCGACCCTCGCCCCTGGGATGCCTGCCGCAGGGTCGTTGAAGGCGCCGGCCTTGTCCGTGCGCCTCCGGCCTTGCTGCTGGGCTGCGAAGTGGTCGTTGCAGGTACCGGCTCCGGTGTGCCGCCTCCCGACCCGCTGTTGGAATATATCTGCTGGTCCGGTTGGTCTCTTCCCTGTCCTGGGTGCCGATCGTCGTAGGCCGGTAAGTCCCTTGGGTTATTTATATTTTTTGCAAATTGTCCGTATCTTTTAGACTTGTGCTGGTCGACCCTGTCTGGGTGGTGCAGGTCGACCTGGTCGGGTCGTTGTTGCTTGGGACGGGGGTCAGCTGGACGGAAGATTTCAGACGGGCGGTGTGGTTCTTGCATGCAGGGGTGTCGTAGGCCTCCCTCACCGGGTTGTTGTTGGCCCTCTCGGTTGGGCATGTCCCGGTCTACTGGCGTTCCCTGGAGTTCCCTGCCGTCAGGGTGGCGTTGGGCTGCCTTGCCGGGGAGGCGTGAGTCTTCGTTGCCGTGGAGTCCCCTGTCTACTCGGCAGTTGCAGTACGGTAGCTGGTCTGCTGGCTGGCCGGTCATGTTGGGGTGGTACGGCCCTTCCTCGACTGGGTGTTGCAGGGCTACCTCACAAGGGTGGTGTTGTCCTGCCCTGCCAGGGTGGCGTTGCCCTACCTCGACGGGGTGGTTTTGGCCTGCCCTGTAGGGGTGTTGTTGTCCTACCTCGTCGGGGTGGTTTTGGCCTGCC
>WNWU01013815.1:16844491-16874553 GCA_012654045.1 Ptyas mucosa
TGTAGGGGTGTTGTTGTCCTACCTCGTCGGGGTGGTTTTGGCCTGCCTTGTAGGGGTGTTGTTGTCCTACCTCGTCAGGGTGGTTTTCGCCATCCCCTTCCCACCGCTTCCGGAGTTGGTCGATGTGACGTCTACAGACCACTCCATCTTGCAGTTCAATAGTGTAGGACTTCGGGCCGGTTGTGCTCTCGATTCTCCCCTTAAGCCATTTCGGCAGGCCGTGGAAATTAAGCGCGAAAACCGGATCTCCTGCAGAGAAGGCTCGGAGGGGGCGGCTCGCGGTTGCGGTGACCTCAGAGTGGTACAGGGGGTGAAGTCGGTCCAGGGGTGACCTCAGCTTCCTGCCCATCAGCATTTCGGCCGGGCTCTTTCTAGTGGTGGCATGCGGCGTAATGTGCTGTATCAAGAGGAAGTTGTCGATCTTCTCTTGCCAATCGCCCGGTCCCATCCTGGCAAGGGCTTCTTTGGTGAACCTCACCATCCTCTCAGCTTGTCCGTTGCCAGCCGGTCTGTAGGGGGCAGAGAGGGCATGGCGAATGCCCAAACTGGCCAGGAACTCCTCCATCGGTTTCGAGGTCAGCTGCGGGCCGTTGTCGGAAACAAGGACGTCCGGCAGCCCGTGGGTAGCGAACAGCCGCCGGAGGGCTCTAATGGTGACTTCAGTAGTGATGGATGCCAGGGGGATGACCTCAAGCCACTTGGAAAAGGCGTCCACCACTATTAGCAGGAACTTCCCTTGCATCGGGCCCGCAAAGTCTATGTGTATTCGCGCCCACGGGTTGCTCGGTGTTTCCCATTCCGCAACAGGCGTTTGCGGAGGGGCGGGGCGGACTTCTTGGCACGGATCGCATCTGGAGACCCAGTTCTCAATGTCTTTGTCCAGTGATGGCCACCAGACGTAGCTCCGTGCCAGTCCCTTCATGCGCACAATGCCAGGGTGCCCCTTGTGCAACGTTTCCAATGTCTTTATGCGCAAAGCCTGGGGAACCACAACCCTGTCACCCCACAGCAGGCAGCCCTTCATGGTTGACAGTTCCTGCTGCCTCTTTGCGAACGGCTTGAAATCGTCGGGCAATGGTTCCGCAGGCCAGCCGCGCAGCACCCAAGACATCACTTGCTTCAAAGTCCGGTCTTTCTGGGTTAGCGCCGCGACGTCTGCGGATGTGACTGGGCAAGCCAGGTCGCCATCGATGTGATGCAGTCCCAGGGTGGGGGCAGGGTCCTCCACTAAGTCCTTTGACGGGCATCTGCTCAAGGCGTCAGCGTTGCAGATGTTACTGCCGGGCCTGTGGCAAAGTTCGTAAGAGTACCCGGCCAAAAAAATTGCCCAGCGTGTCATCCTAGGCGATGAATAGTTCGGTGTGGGCTTGCTTCCCGACAGAAGGCCCAACAGGGGCTTGTGGTCTGTGATGACCGTGAACCTCCGTCCGTATAGGTACTCGTGGAAACGCTTGACGCCAGCGACGATGGCCAGGGCCTCTTTGTCCAATTGGCTGTAATTTCTCTCGGCGCTGGACAGCGTCTTCGAGAAATAGGCGATGGGGGCTTCCTTCCCGTCCGGGAATTGATGGCTGAGGACTGCTCCGACGCCATAGGGGGATGCGTCGCAAGTCAATAGCAGGGGGAGCGTCTCGTGGTATTGGATGAGGACACTCTCGGAAGAAAGCAGGTTCTTGACAGCTCTGAATGCTGCTTCCTCTTCCTTCCCCCACCTCCAGGAAACCGCCTTCCCCAGCAAGCGATGGAGCGGTTCAGCCACGGAGGCTTTCTGTTTCAGGAAAACACTGTAAAAATTCAGTAGTCCCAGAAACGCCTGAAGCTCCGTCTTGTTTTGGGGGGCTGGAGCTTCATGGATAGCCCTAACCTTAGATTTAGTGGGGTGAATGCCGTTCTTATCAATGAGATAACCCAGGAACTCGACTTCCTGGACCCCGATGATGCACTTGTCCCTCCTGACTCTCAAACCCTTCTCCTTGAACCGCTGCAAAACCATGCGCAGTCGCTCAAGTAGTTGGGCTTTGGAGTGGCCGGAGATCAAGACATCATCGAAGTAAGGGACCGCCCCTGGAATGCCTTGAAGAAGGCGTTCCATAAATGATTGAAAAATACCTGGGGCTGCGCTGACCCCAAATTGGAGGCGCGTGCATTTAAATGCCCCTCTATGCGTGACAATGGTTTGTGCCTCCGCAGTTTTTTCATCCACTGGCAATTGCTGGTAAGCTTGGGCCAGGTCCAATTTTGCGAATATTGATCCGCTCCCAAGTGAGTGCAGCAGATGTTGCACCACTGGAACCGGATATGCGCTCTGCTGGAGGGCCTTATTTATAGAACACTTATAGTCGGCGCAGATGCGCACAGACCCATCATGCTTCATCGGGGTCACAATGGGGGTCTCCCATGCAGCATGATCGATCGGTTCCAGGACCCCCTGGGCGACAAGCTTATCTATCTGGGCGTCGACCTTGGGCCTCAGGGCGAACGGAACCCTGCGGGGCTTAAGCCTAATTGGGGTGACATTTTTGTCCAAATTGAAGGAAATGGGTTTCCCCACAAATTTCCCCAGCTTACCATCGAAGACTTCCTTGAACTCTTCGATGATGGCGTCGAGTTCGTCCCTACGAATTTGATGGATCCCGCTGATAGACAGCCCCAATGGCTCGAACCACTCCATCCCCAGCAGGCTCGGGCGGTTTCGCCCCACGATAGTGATGGGTAGGACGCCCTGGAAGTCGTGGTAGGTGACCCGGAGCGAAGTCCTCCCCAGGATCTCAACAGGGTTGCCGCCGAAATCGACAAGACGGGCCTGTAGGGGCTTGAGGTCTTTCCTCGAGATGCCCGGTTTCAGGCGCTTTAACTGGTGCCAGTCCATGATGGAGTAGTTCGATCCCGAATCAACCTCCATAGAGCAGGGTGTTCCCTCCACGATTACGGTGGCATGGAACTTTGCGGCCGCATCGTCAATGGTGTGGATGCCGGAGGACAGCTGCTCGGTTCTGACCGCCGCGTAGCCGCCGCCTCGTTGCTGAGACCTGGCAGAGGACCGTTTGGATGGTCTCTGGTTGTCTTGCCGTTTCTCGCCCCAGCCGGGGGGAAACGGACCCGGGGTAGGTGCTTCGGCCCTGCAGGCTTCAGCAATGTGCCCCCGCTTGTTGCAGCGTCGGCAGACAGCGTCTCTCCAACGGCACTTGGCTCTGGCATGGCTTCCTTTGCAGCTGCCGCAGGGCTCGATCCGGGCGCCATCTTGTTTGCGCTCGCGACGGTTTTGGCGGGAAACCTTGTGAACGGCCATTTCGTCGTCGGAGCAGGAGCTGGCAGACGACTCCTCAGACGAGCTCTTGGGTTGGCGGTGCAATTTGTGCACCCCTTTAGCCCTACTCATGGCGGCAGCCGCCTTTTCTGAGATCTCGGCTGCGATTGCCTCCTCAACGACGTCTTTCAACGCAATCTTCTTTCGGCTGAGGAACTTACGTTGCAGTCCAATGTCCCTCATGCCGAAGACAATGCGGTCTCTGATGGCGTTCTCAACGTTGTCAAACTCGCAGTTTGACGCGAGTTGCCGCAGAGCTGCCACAAAGTCCTTGATGGGCTCCCCTTCCAACTGATTCCTTTGTTGAAAGGTGAATCTGTTGGCAATGGGAGTTCCAGTGGGAGCGTAGTGCTCCTTCAGCACGTCTTGCAGATCGGTCCAAGACATCTCCTCGATGTTCCTTGGGGACACGAGGTCGATGGCCATCTCCAGCACCTCGGAGCCGCAATGCGCTAGGAACAGGGCTCGTTTTCGTTCATCGGAGAGGTCTTGATAGTTATTTCCCCGCAGAAACTGGCGGAAACGAACCAGATAGGAGGTCCATTTCTCCACTCTGGGGTCGAATTTGGAGATCGGAGCCATCGCGGCTTGTGACGCCTCCATCTTCAGTGACTTCAGCTCAGTGAGAAATTCTCGATGAGTGACTTAGCTCCGCGTGGCGGTTCTTTTCAAATCCTTCGTCGCCAGTGTTAGATCAGGCGCAGGAAAGAAGACAAGACCAGCGGGGTCTGTTCAACAAGTTTTATTCAGCTCTTAACTAAGTCAGAACAGACGAGCGGCTGTGCTGCCGGAGCCCTTTTTATAGCGCTCCGGCAGACCAGCCGTCCAATGACAGCGGTTTAACTTTCCCGCCCGGAGGATTAACCAATCCCCGGCCGGATGTCCTTATAAGGACATAACAATTCACATGGAGCACATCAGACCCAGGATCCATCTAATTCAGTTTTTATATCCAATAGTGGTCAGTAAGAAGCTTTGGAGAAGTACATGAGTTACATTGTGCTATTTGCTCTGCATTAATTATTAGAGGAAAGTTCCTGTTGACCCTCCTGGTTTTCTATTAACCACCATAATGACTTGAATGTGGCTGCAGATATTCTACAGTGTCAATAATGTTCAAGAACTGTCTGTATTTGTTTTTAACCTCATTGTAATGTGTTTGAAATTGCAGTAAAGCTAGTGTTTTCTTTGGCAATAGTTTTAAACATAAGCTCAGAAATGGTCTGTTTCCCCTCCCCCCCCCATTGGTATGGCTTACTCTTTTAGCAATTCCTGAACAAAAAGCAACTGTTAATCCTATCTCCACTCCAAAGCTATGGTTTAAAACAGGGGTGTCAAACTGGCGGCCCGCAGGCCAGATAAGTCACACTCAGGCCACGCACACCCCAGCTCCGCAAATGGGAAAAACGTCTCAAAACATCACCTAACAGCAACATGATGTGGCGAGTTTGATACCCGTGGTTTAAAACATATTTCTGAAGAAGTTGTATTTCAAAAGGAATCATTTGACAAAAAAAAAAAAAACCCTAGGCAGCTGCTTGGTATTTGCAATAGGCTTTTCAATCAGCTACTCCTGATAGCTTAGTCTGGGTTATTGTGACCCAGGAGGAGTTGCAACAGAAAATATATGTCCTGTCATTACAAAGCAACCACCAATCCCTGCAAACTTGCATGCATCATCCATGCTATGCATACAGAAGGGGAGGAATTTACATCACATTCTCCCGTGAATGCCCATAACTTGCAAGAATCTATACGCAATCAAAACAGTCCCGAACAATTTGTCTACATTTTACACACAACAGCAACAAACACTTAGAACTATTGTAAAAGGCATGTCATTGCAACAATGTGACAGCCTCTTGCAGGATAGGTTGGCTTTTAAACAGCAAAAGAGAGAACTGTGCTTTGCAGTTAAGAAGGTTTGTAGTGTGACAACTGTTCAAACAAAGCTGACCAGTACAAGTCAATTGTGCAAATGATGTGCAATACAGGTAGTCTTCCACTGATAACCATTTGTTAAGCAACTGTTAAAAGTTATAATGGCAATGAAAAAAGTGATTTACAATCAGCCCTCACAACTTACAACTGTTGTAGCCATCCCCACAGTCACATAATCAAAATTCAGATACTTGGCAACCAACATACAT
Organism: Ptyas mucosa; assembly: GCA_012654045.1. NCBI lineage: Eukaryota > Metazoa > Chordata > Lepidosauria > Squamata > Colubridae > Ptyas > Ptyas mucosa. The sequence goes on from WNWU01013815.1 coordinate 16,849,949, forward strand.
TTATTTTTTTTTATTTTTTTTTAAATTTGATTTATATGCCGCCCTTCTCCGGAGACTCAGGGCGGCTTTACAATGCGCTAAGCAATAGCCTTCATACTTTATCACTGTTGCTGCATCCCAGAATAATCTGACCACCATTTGTGATCTTCCCAGCCAACTCCCAACAAACCAAGTCAATGGGGGAAGCTGGATTTGCCTAAATACTTTGTGATACATTTAACAATCATGGCAAAAAAAAAAAACCCTTGTAAAATTGGATGTGACTCATTTAATGGCCACCTTACTTAGCAATTTTGGTCCCAACTATAGTTGTAAGTCAGGGGACTGTCTGTGTATAATTTTGTAATTTATGATATGTAATTTCCTTGGCTTCCTACCTGTTCCCCTGCAGATTCCTATGCATTTTTTTCCAAATTGACAAAAATATAGAAGGACAGAATACTGGATGGAGATTGTTTCTAGCAACTTATTTTCATTCTCTTATGCTTTAACTGCACATCAGGAGAGTTTTAATATATCAAGAGTAGCAGCACCAGCAATTCAGTGATTACGTTGATCACATTGATTATGTGATATTTTGCAATTTTCTATTGGTCCTCTAGAGGGAGCAATGACCACCCTGTGGTGTTTGCTTCTGTTGATGGACTAAAGATGATTGAGCTTCAAATTCCTCTAATTTGAAAAAAAAAATAGCATTGGGGAAATGTTTCCACTTTGTCTTAACCTTTAAAAGGACTGTTATTTTTATAACAAATGTTATACAATGAAGACATACTATTAGTTTGTATTAAATTTATTGTAAGTCAATTTCACCAATTGGCGTTAAGGTATTTTTCAGTCATATCATCTGACTGAATTTATTGGCCCTTATAATTGCCCATTGTCCTTTTCTGGTCATTTCTATTCTGTAGTAATCTAAGAATTATAGATGCCATTCCCAATGTCATTACAGAATATATTTATAATTATTTAATCCACTTATTTACTGCTTGCCACATCAAGAACATACCTTGCAGTAATGAATAAGCATAATCATATTACAGGTTACCCATATATAGATAATTTTACTAATTAATGGAGTCAACCTTCTCATACTATTTCTAATAATAAGCATACTATATCCCTTTTGTTCATGTTTATATAAAAGTACAGGTAGTCCTTGACTTACAATAGTACATTTAGTGACAGTTTAAAGTTACAATGGCACTGAAAAAAAGTGACATGACCATTTTTCACACTTATGACCAGTGGTGGGATTCAGCCAGTTCGCACCTATTCGGGAGAACTGGTTGTTAGAAGAAATCTTATTTTGGTTTTTTCCCCACTTTACAGGGCTAATCCTGTAAGGAAGGCAGGAAGGAAACATTCAGGCAGTGTTTCTAGCCTGATCTTTATTGCTCTGCTTACAGAAACTGCCTCTCTGGTTAACCCTCATTACATTGTAACAGCTAAGGTGCTTCGCCCATAGACACGAGTGATGTTGAATTGGCCACGCCCACATGGTCACATGACCACTGAGCCACACCTACCCATCTGGTCATTAGGGCAGAGAACCGGTTGTTAAATTATTTGAATCCCACCACTGCTTATGACCATTGAGACATCCCATAGTCACATGATAAAATTCATACGCTTGGCAACTGATGCCTGGCAATTTATGATGGTTGCAGTGTCCCGAGGTCAGATGATCACTTTTGGTGACCTTCTTACAAGCAAGTCAATGGGGAAGCCCTAGCAACCCTGTTACCAACTTACCGACTTCAATGATTCCCTTAACAAATGTGACAAAAAAAGTCATAAAATGGGACAAAATTCACTTAATAAATGTCTCACTTAGCAGCAGAAAAATGGGATTCAATTGTGGTTGTAAGTCGAGGACTATCTGTATTTCTACCAAAATTTAATAATTTGACAGTATGTTTGATGTATAAAACATTATTTTATTTTAAATCTCAGATTAATTTCTACTAAGTAAATATTGATCAGATTGAGATGCACATTGCCTATCTTGAGTTCTTCCCAGGTTCACACTAAACTAAATGCAATATCGAAACAACCTGAGAGAAACATAGATTTCAAATGACCTATCTCAAATTGACTTCAGAGATGTTCAGTTATTTCACATCTCAGATCTAAAATTGATCAGTGCTTCTTGTTTTAAAATATCAAATTTTGAAGTTCAAACTGAAGTGCCCACAAGAGGTCAATCTAATTCAGGAATTCAATACAATTCAAAGTTAAACTTCTAACAGACAGTCCCTCGTTATATTATTTTAAGTGCTTTTTAACTTAATTGCTTTTTGAGATCCAGAAAACAATAAAGACTATTCATGAGGGCACTGTGTCAATAATGAGTCTAATGTGTTAATGAAGGTAGGGAACAAGGAGTTGTGTTTTGTACAGTGTTTCCCTATGACCGTGTAACCTACGTATTTGTAATGGCATATTTTGGTGTTCCTTGGTGGAGGTACAAGGCAGGATGAGAAAGAGGGAATTTCCGACTTCCGGTGGGACTGCGACATCGCCGGACGCTTCTTTTTGAAGTGCCAGCCCAGGGCTTCATAGAACCGCAAGAACAGTGACTATCGGCTGTCTTGTGGTTTGAAAACTTTCCCCCTGGTATGAGGGGGGAAAGTGAGTAGACGGGTGGGGTAGAGCTCCCTGAGAGTGCCAGATTTTACCCATAATCTGGCGCTCGAAGATGAGAGCTCCCCGTTAAGCCTGTCAGTACTCCGGACCCTGGATGTCTCTGCTTTGCAGAGCTAGATGTCGTTACCATCCCAGCAACCAATTTTAAACAAATACTTCTTGAATCAAGCTGGCGGAGCACAAGTTGCACGAATGAAACAGCAAATATTTTTTTCTTTTTTTTTAACTCCAAGGATTTACTTTCTTTAAAAGATTTTCCCTAAGTGGAAAGTGAAAGCAAGATGGCGTTTGAGTTTCAACGGGGCGTGAAGAAGTGAAAGTTAAAAGTAATTATTGATAAGCCCCTGTTTGAAACGTAAAACTCCTTTTTGAAAAGTGGATGAAATAAGAAAGGATGTAATAATAATAATTTAAGCAGCAATACAAATTACAAATTGTAAAGGGTCTTTTTTTTTCTTTTTTCTTCTTGAAACTCTTTTTTTCCCTTTTTTTCCTGTCCTTCTGGAAGGGAAGGAAGAAGGGGGGCAAGATGGCTGGTCTTTTTGAAAGCAAAGAAAGCAAAGAAAGCAAAGGAGGGTTAATTAACCCTCAATGGTCTGATTTTGAGGAACCTTGATGGTTTAAAAATGGAGGACAGAGGACTTTATATAGTATTTTATTTTAAATGTGGGGTTTTTTGAATGAGGGTTTCTTTTTTGTTGTTGTTGGGTTTTTTTCTTTGTTTTAAATGAAAGAAGTTATAAAATATCTTGTTAAATTGTATAGACTTAATAATTTCTTAAGTATTAATTAGCTATATTGAGCAATGATAGGTTTGATTAGGTAATACTTAATTGTTTTATTAACTGCTGTAATTATAAATGGAGATTAATTCTGTTGAATTAGATGGAATAAGAAGAAAGAAGACTTGTTTTCCTTTTATCTACTTGTTTAATGATTATGATTATGATGAGTGTGAAATGGAGTTTAATTTAGAGAATTTGAGCTGTATTTTATCTTGTATTTGCTCTGGGAAGTCGGGGGGGATGGTTGGGGAGGGGGGAGAAAATGTATGTAAAACTTTTAAAACTTTTTCAATAAAAAAAAAGAGAAAGAGGGAATTTCCCATATTTGGATCATTCTCTGGATTTCTGCACTGTTATTAATATACTATTGCCTGGCTCTTGGAAGAGTTGGCCTAACTTGAATCATGAGTTAACTGGTGGTTTTAGTGTCTTTCTTGTTCCTTTCCACCCCCTCCCTTCCCATATAGACCCTTGTAATTGCACAGTTTCACCTATTTAGAAATTTCTTACTAATAACAATAGTATTGCATTGCAGGCATACACCCTTTTGATTTGATTAAAGTTTTCTATATAAACCTACTTAAGGATAATAACGAATGCCCGTCGGACATTGATGACAGTCCTGAGCTAGTTGGTGTGTCTGGTGATAGTCAAACATCCGAGGCCTCAGAAAATGGCGAGCGGAGAGATCTGGCCGGCATGAGAGAGCGAAGAGATCCGGCCTGCGTGAGAGAGCCAGGCGTGAGAGAACCAGTCGTTACTATGAGTGGTAGAGTGGTAGATGTTCACGTCCCCCTGATAGACTCAATTTGTAGAAAGGGTTGCTGTTATTAGAAAAGGGGAGATGTTATGGGGTTGGGTTTGCTTTTAATCTTTATTTCTATGTGCCTCTATGAGGTGTTTCCGGTTCCTGGGTGTTCCCTTTGAAGACGCTTTATAAGCATCGTTAGTTACTTTTACATTGTAATAAAAGCTTATCCGAAACAGCTGAGTTGACCTTGAGCCTGGTGAGAATTGAACTTGCAGTAATTGCAGGCAGCTGGATGTTAAATGCTGCCTTAGTAGAGGCATTAGCCTCCTATGCCACTCAGGCGCCGCTCTGGCTATGTTCAGTGTTTCAAAATATCAGTTTTTACAGAAGAGGAAACTTCAGCTCAAACAGTTAAAAACAACAATTGTAGGACAATGATTGAATTGTAAGATTTAATGATACAGTGCTAAGTCACTAAAATGTATAGAATCACGTTTTTCTTTGTGTTGAGGTTTGCAATATTTTCTGGTCCCAGATGCCATTGCACAATTCAGTGTAGTACTGTGAACACTTTCACCCAGAATTTCACAAGTTTGTCAGATTATGCAAGATTTCAGTAATTCTGCCAGGAAATTTGAGATCTTACAGAGAAATTTGAAATTTGGAAGTTAATAATCATTGTGTAAGAAAAGGAAAAGAAGGCAGAAATATTAAAAGCATTCTTGTCCAAAAGACCCAGTGACATGATAGCAGTGTTCCAATATCTGAAGGGTAGCCACAAAGAGGGAGTCATGCTATTCTTCAAAGCACCTGAAGGCAAGACAAGAAGCAATGCATGGAAAGTAATCAAGGAGAAAATCAACCTAGAACTAGTTGTCCGTCAACCCAAGGAGCAAAAGTAGCAGCAATTAATCACCAGGAAAGGGTTATTTGTATATTTTCCATAGGCAAGCTTCTTGGAGAGCTGTGGGAATATAGTGTGTATGATTGTCCTTCCATCCTATTATGTGTTGGAAGCTTTAATGATGATATGGGTGCCATATATGAATGTGAGTTCCTTTCTGTTTCTGTGAAGCTAGCAGCAGTAGAAATTTTGCAAATTCAGCTGATGAAATCTGGCTGTGCTGATGAAATCAGGCTCTGCTGATGAAATATGATGAAATCAGACTATTTTGTGTGTTGCTTGTGTTATAATGCAGAAAGTGTGCTGAATGTATGTCTCTGTACTTATGTCTCTGCGCATTATCTCTAGTATAGTTCTTTACTTTGACAGGATTTCCAGAGATGCTGGAGGAATATCAGGGACATTTCTGGAAACACTGAAAGCCATCAGGCAAAGAGCAGCACAACAGTTTCTACAGTAAATAAATAAAAGCAACAAATTTATGTTTTCTCTTTGACCGTTTTTCCTTCTTCTCTAAAGTTGATAATGTTTAGAAATATCGTCATAGCCACAGCATATCTCATTATTACGACCTAACATTCCCCTTCATTATTCTGTATATGGAGAAAAATCTCCTTGCAGTGTTTACATTGCAAAACGTGTTTGTTCTGCAAAATGCCAACATGTCTGCTGTCAAACGACATAACAATATCAAACTTCCCCCTTTTCTATGAAAAATACTTTATGGCAACATTCTGCTTTGACAGACATTGAAGCACATGCCGCACAAAGTTTTAATAAGTCTGACTAGAGTTATATTGTGTTGAAAAGGCCATGGCTCAATTCTTTCATCTAATCTGACTTTTGCAAAAACAGAAAGGTTCTACTCTTAGTAGAATGACAGTCTTTTTTGCCACTGTATGGCATTATAACAGGTAGAACTAAATTGCTGAAGAAAAATGCATGTTTTAGGTATAAAGTTCCTCCAGCAGTTCAATTTTATTTGAAAGCTGCAATGTTAAATATGCATAGAAAAAAACAACAACAACAACAGTGATTGTCGTTTGTTGAAGCAGCTCAATTTTTCTAGTTGTAGTTTCAGAACTGGAAAATTAGGTTAAATAGGAAAAACATATTCACTAGTTTACAACAAGAATGATTTTCAGTTGTAGGAAAAAGGAGAAGGAAAAGGAAAAGGAGAAGGATTTGGGAGAGATAGCCAAGCATGGACTGTTTTACCTCTTGAGATTTGGGATCAGCTTTATGAATTTTTGGCAGTAGTTCAGATTTTTTCCTGGATCTTGACTATGTTTGGGTGCTGTTTTTACAAACACCTTATAGTAAGGGTAATTTCTTTCCCCTCCAGATTGTTATTGTCTGGGATAATGACTTAGAACTCAATTTCTGAATATGGTGTCTTTGTCTAATACGGGTCAAAATCTCTATAGAATATGATCAGACTAGAAGAATAGTGGTTTAACAAATGTAAATGTAGTGAGTTTGGAAAAGTTCCACCTTTATACCTTCCCTACGGAGTGATAAACCTGAAATACATCATTGTCCGCTGACAAAGTAGCAGCCCATCCCTCATTCTCCATGTGGTATACACTAAGCAGTGTATTCTGCTAGGCAATACACTTTTATGTGCTGTGGCTGGAATGGAAATCTTCAGTACTCCCATTTTTTTCAAGAGTACATTGGGAATGCATGATCTATAATACCTTAATAGGCAACTGTGAGCAATTGAAATAGGGTGTTAGTGTTGCTTTATTGATTAGAAGGCAGAGGAGAGGCAAAATGGCCTTAAATAAGTTTCTCCAATACTAATATGGTACTTTAATATAAGGCAGTCCTCGACTTACAGCCATTTGTTTAGTGACCATTCAAAGTTACAATAGCACCGAAAAAGCGCTCTGACAAGAAAATACGAGCTCCTGAGCTCCGTTTTGAAGCTGCGACAGCTCCTGCAACCCTCTGCCAGTGAAAACGGAGCTTGGGAGGACCCGTGTGCAGCCCTCCTGAGCTCCATTTTCGCTGCCAGAGGCACCATGGATCGGTCCTTCGCTGTTTCCAGGACAGCCCCGCGGCCAGATCTAAGACCCCGTGGGCCGGATCTGGTCCCCAGACCTTGAGTTTGACACCCCTGTAGTAGAGCATAATATGTCACTAACTTCTTTTTACTTGATGGAATACTATATGCAGCATATCAAAAGGAAATGAGGAAATAAAGAGAAAATTCCAACCCATACAGTTACAAAACCAAATGCCTTTGACATAATTTGTAAGAGGCTTCTATACTTAAAGAAGTATAAAATTAATTCCTAGGAAAAAATAAATCCTTATTTTACTGATTTAATTTTAAAAAATAATGCAACAATTAAATTTACACAGATTTACTTGAAAATAAATTGTATGAATTCATTAGTGCACTTTCCTATTATGTAGTTATGGGACTGCGGTCCCATACAGTTGGGTATTATGAGATCACAGAATCCTCATTTTTTTTCTGTTTCTTTTACCTGTCAATCAAATATCCAAGAATATAATAATTTCATTGAAAGTGACATCATTTTATTTATCTCAATAAATAAATCCCAATAGACACATCACCCCCAATTTAATATGTGAGGTAAAAATTCCTGAAATATAGCCCATATTCTTTTTCTTGTCAGATTCTACAATGCTAAAGATTAGTACTGAGAATTGGATGAATTTTCTTTTTAAACCTAATGGAGTCAAATAAAAGAAAAGAACTAATTTGATTAATAGAGTATATAATGGCCCAGGTTTAGTAGTGCCTTGACATATTCATATTTGAAAACTTTAGCATCCAAGCTTTTAAAACTGAATAAAACACTGTATTTATTATTTATCTTAACAGAACATAAAATGTACACAGTATTTCTATAGAAAGTCATTTCAGATCAGATTAGGTTCACAGTATATTATGAAAGCAATATAGTTCACCATCGAAGGTCATGCTCAACAATTCCCAAATTTTATCAACAGAGATTGAAAATTGTGAACAACTGCTACATCTACCTTAGTCAAAAGGTTACCAGTGAAAGTGTTGTAATAGAGGAAATTTTGAACCAGAAAAACTAGGTTGCAGAGCATTTGGATGATTATATCCTGAAATCAAAGGCAACACATTCATCCTCTTTAAGAGAAAATTGTTTAAACAGTGTATACTATTAATGTTGGTTGCAAAATGTTAAATGCAAAAGCAGTACAGACGATGAACATTATACAAAGAAACATGGAATAGGCAAATATTCAATACAGCAAGACATAAAAATAGAATCTTAGGAAGGGGTTTTCTAGTCCAATTCCCTATCCAATTCCCTATACCTGTGATGGCGAACCTATGGCACGGGTGCCACAGGTGGCACATGGAGCCGTATCAGTCGGCACGTGACCGTTGCCGTAGCTCAACTCCAGCGCGCATGTATGCGCCAGCCACCTGATTTTTGGGCCTTTCGATCCTACCAGAAGTTGGGAAATAGGCTGTTTCTGGCCTCTGGAGGGTCTTTGGGGGAGTGGGGAAGGCCGTCTTCACCCTCCCCAGGCTCCTAGAAAGCCTCTGGAGCCTGGGGAGGATGAAAAACAGGCCTACTGGGCCCACTGTGCCATCATGTGCTAAAAATGGAGGGCGCGCGCATGTGCAGGGGTGGGGCGCATTGAATTATGGGTGTGGACACACATGTGGGCGACCTCGCCGTGCTCCCCCCGCTTTTGGCACGCGATGGCAAAAAGGTTAGCCATCACTGTCTTATACCATCACCCAGATCAAATGGTTGTCCAATCTATTTTTGAAAACCTCCAAGGATGGAGTTCCCACAACTCCATGAGGCAAGCAGTTCCATTGATTAATTGTTTTTACTGTCAGAAAATTTCTCCTTACTTCTAGGTTGGATCTGTCTTTAACAAACTTCTGCCCATTACTTCTTGTCCTGCCTTGGAAAATAAGGCAGTGCTTGGTGCTTTGGAGAATAAGTCAATTCCCTCTTCTCTGTGACAGCCCCTCAAGTACCGGAAGACAATTATCATGTCCCCCTAATCCTTTTCTTCAATAGACTATACATAAAAATGACTTAGCAGATAAATCCCTGAAATATATTCAGTTATGAGGACCACAGTCGGCATACTGGAGAAAAAGAATGGCGGTGGGAACTTTACATAACCAAAATTACATTTGCATAATCAAAAGAAATGGACTGATCAACTGATAATGATATATGACATAATGAAGCTGATAGGTTCAAGGAAATGACAATTGATTAGCTATTTTGTATAAAAAACAAACATCACTCGTGACAACAATTCTCAACTGGATATGAATTAACCATAAAAGATCCAGGAAACCCCAAAAAAATACTGGGCAGATGATGAAGTTCAGTTCAAAGCAGGGGTGAAATGCTCCCAGTTCGGACCAGCTCAAGCGAGTAGGTAGCGATGGCAGCGGGCAGTTCGGAGAACCGGTAGCAAAAATCCCTGCCCCCCCCCCCCTTGCCCAGCTGAGCCACGCGATCATCAGAGCCTTTTTTTTCTTTTAAATGGCTCTGACGATCCAAGCTCTGATGATCCCAGCTGAGTTGCCTGCCAATCAGGCAACTCAGGTGGGATCGTCAGAGCCTTTTGAAAGCATTTTTTAACATGGTTTTCATGTAAAAAATGGTTTTAAAAGTAAAAATAAAATTGGCCACACCCACCCAGTCACATTATTCCCCCCCCACCAAGCCATGCCCACAGAACCGGTAGTAACAAATTTTAGATTTTACCCCTGGTTCAAAGGTTGTAACTTTGCCAAAATAGTTATGTTTTCTTATGGTATAATTTAAAGATTATTATATATTATATTGGGTTTCCTCAAAGAAAGAAGATTCAGGGTTAGTCATGTGTAGAGTTAGACACACTGAAGTCAGTCCACATTGATTTCAGGGTGCCTATTCTAAGCATACAACTAACTCCGAATCATTGCTGAATGCTGCTATGGATTTGTGGCATGGAAATGTTCCTTTACATTTTACTTGTTGCTACATATTACAATAGGTATAATAGTTGCCATATTTGAAGACAAGAATTTTTCCTGGTATTGAACACAGTTCCCCAATCTTGCTTGTACAGTAGTTGCTTGAGATAACCATTCTTTGCTTGTTTCATGAAATAGAATGAATAATCTCTTCATCTTTGAGCATTAGTGTTAAAAAACACTTTCATGCCTTTGCAAACATGATCTAAGCACATCAAATCCATCCTTATGTCCACTTAATAGAGATCTTCCTGATGTCCTGGTAGACAATACACTTTCCCTTCTAGTCTCCGAACTGTCACTCAGTAGCACCTTCCGTCCTACTACCTGCATCGATTTCTGATAAAACTCTTTGGATGCAAAGTAGTAAATGAATGGATCTATGCAGTTGTTGAGACAACTAAGGCACAAGGTGAGTTTGTAAATATGATAGTAACCCTCTTTATCTGTGAGACGGCTGACGATGTGCACCAATAGGATAAAGTTGTTGGGTGCAAAACAAATGATGAAAACTAAGAGCACTATTATAGCCAAGTAGACCGATCGTGTCTTCTGCCCATTGCCATATTTGTGAGAAGCTTGAATAAGCTTCCAAATAATGGCAGTGTAGCAAGCAACTGTAACTGTGAATGGAAGCAAGAAAAAGAAAAAAAAGGGCAACAGGAGGAAAGCTCCCCATGCAGTAATACTGGGAAGCATATTCCATTTAAGGACATCAAAACAGGTTGTAATGTTCAGATCGTTTACTTCATAGGTCAGATCAGTTGAGGCAAGGGGCCACAAGGAGAGTAATACAATAAACCATATTATAATGCAGGTAGCAATTGCATATCTCTTTTTTCTCCATTTTTGGGAGGTCAGTGGGTAAACCACACCCAAATAGCGCTCAAAGCTGATGAAGGTCATAGTCAATATGGAGGAATACATGTTTGCATAAAACATTATTGTGACGTAGCTGCACAGCTGTTTGCTGTAAGACCAGTGGTTCTTCTTCAAGTGGTATATAATCTGAAGGGGAAGACAGGAGGCCAGTGCAAGATCCGTGAGGCTAAGGTTAATCATGAGAAGAATTGATGTTGTTTTGGGTTTGATATGAAAGAAGAGAATCCAGAGTGAGAAAATATTTCCAGGGATACTGATAATAACAACTAGCGAATACACAATTGGTAAGATGACCACAATATCAGGATTCTTAAGCATGTTTATTGTTGCATTATCCAGTGAGGTGTTTTGCATCATTTTCTGTATTTGATTTCTTTCTTCTTGAAAATTTGAAAGATGTATCTCACAGCTTAAATTTGTACCCTATAAAGTAGAGAAACACAGATAAGCGGTCAGCGAAAATGCGAAAGAAAACTTAGATGTGGTTTCTTCTATGGACCACTTTCTCACATATCATGTATGCCTTTCTAAAGACCATCACATATCCCTTTCTAAAGATATTTGCTAAATTAACTAGTCAGTCTACTGCTTTTGCTACTAAATTTATTCATTATATCTTAACAGTGTATCTGTTAAGTACCTCAAAATTAAATTTGCCAAGCATTTGTACATTGCATAGTAGCACTGCAACAGATCAATAACATTCAACAAAATATAATAAAACAGTAATATAGATTATAAAGGTGTAAACTATGGAGAGAAAGGAGGGAGGGAGGAAATTTAAATGAAACATTTTTTGGATTAAAAATACTATATAAATGAGGTAATAGAAGCACTCAACTCTGGCCACAGAAGTAAGCCAAGGATAATCATGGCAAACCCATGAAATTCCTTTTTAAAAAGCCTCTCACTCTTCTGGTCTCTCTTTGGATTGTAGATTAAATAGATATTTTAAGAAGATTATGTTCATTTAGTGGGTGGCATTCCATTATATACCATTGTCCATGGACATCAGTGGGGTCCAAATACTTCTTTAGTGCTCTCAGATACCAGCCTCCCTATTTTATTAGACTAAAATAAAATAAAAAATAGGAAGTAGATATATTGCAAGACAATCGGGGTTTTTTTGCATTATGTTTATTTACAGGAATACCTTTTGCTCCACAAAAGTTCTAATAGGAGGGTTGATGCTAGCTTGAATTCTGGTATATTTTTGTTTTGTATCTGGATGTTCACCATAGTAGCTGTCTTGTGAATGTGCACCCTAGACATACACTCAAAATTCTAGTTGCGCCACTGGCACCTTCTCCTGATCTACTGCAAACCTAGCACATTGAATTATGCTGGAGGACAATAAAAATCAGTGAAAGTGAAAAAGACAACAACAACAACAATAATAATAATAATGTCAAAAATGCTGCTTATACAAATATGGGACTTGGTCCCATTTATTCAGCAATCACCAGATGAACTGCAAGAGGTTGTACTAGTAAATGCACATGCATACAGCGCAATGTTATATTCCTAAAATATCATACATATCACAAGATAAAGAGAATACTTTTGCTAAGCATGTATAGAACTTCCTTTTTTATAAACCCTATCATGTGCATACTATCTGATTAAAATTTCAAAAGCCAATTAATATATATCCGCTAATGTCTAGAAATGTGAGCACTTCCCTTTTCATCACAAGACCACAAGCAAAATACAAATGGTTGACTGCCATAGAAAGACAAGTCATGACATGTCAAAGAAGAACTTGCCATGCATTTTATAACTAACTACATACTGTATGTACATCCTGCATGCATCGAGCATACAGAATATGCAGTGGAATAAAATATTCTATTTCATAATTATGCAGAACTAAGAAAAGAAGAATATGCAGTTATAAGCCAGAGAAGTTATAAAGTAGGTTACCAGTTGTAGTAGTACTAATGCCACATGGAATATTATTCACTATCTGTAATTAATCCATTCTGATACATTTTGGCCCACATGTTTCAAGGGCAACCAAAGTTCTCATAGTTCTATTATTGCTTCAACCCAATATTTGATCATTTTGGCTCAGGAGTATTTTAGTGAAAGATACAGAAGCAATGTTGTAGATACAGATCAGTTATTTTCAGTCAAAGAAGCATATTCATCCATTTATTTAGAATTTGATACATAAAATATGCCTATACAACAGGCTCAGAGAAAGTTCAGAACAGAATAATCAGATGTTGCCCTCCTGTGAAGTTTAGAAGTCCAGAATCTCTGTAACTGGAGAAGTTTAAGAAGCACCTCATGGCACCATTAAAGTGATTTAGAAAATAGGCAACCTAGTTCAATTGTGGGAAATCCACCTGGATATACACTTAGATAAGGTATAGTTCTAAGTATGTACACCATATAAAGAAAGCAGCTGCTAAGTCAAACCAGACAGGAATGGGTAAAAATCTATTTCTTTTATTAAGAATAATTCTACGTAGGGAGATCCTTGGACTACCAATCAAAATACATTATTTATCTACTGCACCGTTTTTTGGTACAGACTTTCTGCCAAAAGGAAATAAAAAGGTGAAACAAGAAAACTTGGGTAGATTACAATCCGGAAATAGCATTATTGGCCCCATCTGGTAATCTATGTATGAGAAAGGATGTTGTTTGCTGTGGGGATGACAGTTAAAGTTCTGTTTCAGTTTCTGGAGAGCTGCTAAGGTCTGAAGGAGACAAACCAAGCTGAAGCTGAACCTAACTAGGGTAGAGCTGATGTTTCTTCATCAGGATCAATCAGAGTTGTATTTTAAAGATAAAGCAAGACTATGCCTTGAGGATACTCTCAAATGTTTTAATAAGTCAAGTCTACTCCCTTTATATACACACTCTCTAAATCAGCCAAATTATTATTAGTTTAGTTTAGTTAGTTTTTTAGTTTAATTTAATTTGTATACCGCCCTTCTCCCAAATGGGACTCAGGGCGGTGAACAGCCAAAATTAAAATACATATAAATACAAAAGTTAAGATAATTAAAAATACATTAAATCAATCGGCCTCCCAATTTAAAACCCCAAATCTTATAAAATTTAAAATCCCACTAAAAAACTGTTTAGGCTAGGCCCGCTTGATGGAATAAATATGTCTTCAGGGCCTTACGGAAGGTCCAGAGGTCCGGGATCAGTCGTATTCCGGGAGGTAGCTCATTCCACAGGGCAGGTGCGCCCACAGAGAAGGCTCTCCCCCTGGGGGCCGCCAGCCGGCATTGCTTGACCGACAGCACCCTGAGGAGGCCCTCTCTGTGAGAGCGTATTGGCCGGTGGGAGATTATCGGTAGCAGCAGGCGGTCTAGTAAATACCCTGGTCCTAAGCCATGCAGTGCTTTGAAGGTGAGAACCAATACCTTGAAGCGCACCCGGAAGACCAACGGGAGCCAATGCAGCTCGCGCAGGAGGGGTGTTACATGGGAGCGTCGCGTCACTCCCATAATCACCCACGCGGCCGCATTCTGAACCAGTTGGAGCCTCTGGGTGCTCTTCAAGGGGAGCCCCAGGTAGAGAGCGTTGCAGTAGTCCAGGCAAGACATGACGAGGGCATGGGTGACCGTGCATAAGGACATATTAAATTCTCACATTTATATATTTCTCAATAACACGCTTAAGAAGCAAAAATCTGCTTTGCGTATCCCTTCCTAGCTAAAAACCAAACTATACTACCCAAATGTTGCTGTCACCACATCTACTCTTTGAATCAGAAGGTTAGATAACACCTTCCCAGGTACACGAATAAACTAATCCCTCTATCATTTTTCAATTCCTTTCTGTTACATTTCCTTTTGTATAAGAGGAATGGCATTCTTACATTTATCAGGTACAGAAGCATACACATATATGAAATATACACATGTATGAAACAAGTAGTAAGTCACTTTGTAAGCAAATAGGAGCCATATTTTAACCTTTAAAATAAAATCTTAATTCTTGTTATAACATCTTTAACTGCAGTCTTGTCATATTTCAAGATCTTACAAACATTTTACTTTTGTTTCATTTTTGTTTTTTCTGAGATGATAACATTTCTAGATATAACAACTGCCAAGGTAAGCTACAATAGTTGGGCTTATACAACAATAAATGATGAAAATCAAATATTTTTGATTTTTAAAGCTATGCTTATGCTTCAATCTCTTTTTAAAATATTTTTTCTTGACGTTGCATGTATACTTACCTATCTAGATTTTATTTGTTCCTTTACATGCAGCCAATTTACTTTGTAGTAGTAAAGTCAGAGGGTGGAGGGATAACCACATCACATTTTTCTCTATAAGCTGTCTTCTGAAAAAAGAAAGTCCTTTATTTTAGAAAGAGGGGTATTTTTTATTTGTTTTTGGAAGCATGTAAAAAACTTGTGGTAAGGCACAACATTACCACACCGCAAATCTTGAAAGCCTAGGTAAAGACTTGGAACTCCACATAAGGGACTGCCGGAGGAAGACTTTACAAAAAAACAATGAGGTAAAACAACTATGTAATTGCAGAGTTGAATATAGCACGGAAACTGAGAGACATTAGAATAACCCCAATAAGGTTAAGATACCATGGCTATTTGTTAAGGATCATGAGAGTTGTCATTTAAAACAATGGTTCTCAACCTTTTCTTCACCACAGACCTCCTTTAAATAACTTTTGTGGCCATGGACCGTGGCCACAGACCACCAAGATTTAACCCAATATTTAAATCGTAAACATTTCTTCAAGCCTTCACAGACCCCCTTGTGATGACATTGTGGACTCTCAGGGTCCACAGACCACAGGTTGAGAACCACTGATTTAAAACATCTGGAGATCATTAGAGTAAGTATCCCTCTAGCCTAGAGAAAAAGATAATACATAAGAAAACCAGTCTGACACCATTGAATAAGATTCTGCCCCAGAATTAAGTTTCTTAATTGCCACCAGGTCTCAATCAGTGTTTGATTGGGTCACAGACCCATTATCTATGACCATCCAGATGTGATTAATCGACATCTCCTATGCTTGGTACATGATTCGGGGGGGGGGGGCAAATTCCCTACTCACAGTCTAAAATATTGGTGATACAAATGCAAAAATGATAGGAATTTTTATATCCCCTTCTGTGTGTTTTGCCTACTATAACTGCAGATTTTGTACTATGTGACATTAAAACAAAATCATGTATGGCATTATCAATTTAGGCTAAAAGTATTCATACACAAGTTCCCTGGAGTAAAACTGTATGTGCTAGAGGCAAATTTGGCCAAATTTGCTTCAATATTATTATATTATTATTAATTAAATTTATATGCTTCCCATCTCATTCTAAAAATAGAAGCAGAAATTTGTTAAAGGACTGTTTACTATTATTTCCTCATCCACTCAAATTATGCCTCTACTAAAAATCTTCTTGATACATTTTTTTCCCTTTTTAAAAAATACCCCACCAGAGTGTTAGTAAAATGTTTATTTATGTGTGATATAGTGCTAGCCTCAAAGTAGATAACATATTTCATTCTAGGACAGCTCTCGTGATTAACCAACCGGAATAGATATTGCAAAACAAAAAATGTTCACTGAAATGGATGAGTTCGCATCCAACTGTCTCTGTGGCAATATTGTTATCAGCACTATCTCAACAATAACCTTTTTATCTCTTCTGCCAGTCTAATGAAGAATATCCTGCTTCCCCTCCCCCTTCACACTTCAAACCATTTTTTAAAAGATCTAGTGGTTTCAAGCTTGGCTAATCTGCAGATTGCATTACTGCACGCAAACAGCTTACCATGTGAAAGTAACTGCTTGGTGGCATGATTTTATTGTAACTTTCATGTGGCAGCTGTGTGCATTCTGCCCTCAGAATGCACACAACTTGTGCTGTAAACATGCTAAAACTGTGAAACAGAAGCCAGAAGAAATGAGGAAGTGGTGGAAATGATTTGCATGAAAGGGTTGTGGGACTTGGGGGGCACATTGCTGAAACACACATCTGAAGGTAACCTCCAAATCTTGTAACCAATTCAATGTAATATATCAATAAGGGCTCTTTTAAATTGGGCATTACATTCCCAAATTTTGGTCAAAGAGGAAGTTGACAACACACCAACAGTAATAGTCACTTATTCACACTTAAATTTTATTTTATTATTCAATTAAGTCAATATAAT
Organism: Ptyas mucosa; assembly: GCA_012654045.1. NCBI lineage: Eukaryota > Metazoa > Chordata > Lepidosauria > Squamata > Colubridae > Ptyas > Ptyas mucosa. The sequence continues at coordinate 16,867,095 of WNWU01013815.1, forward strand.
TAACACAATTGCCTCCACTATAATTAATAATTTGCTTCCGTCATATTAAAAATGACAATTTGAACAACACCTTTAGAGATTTTAAGAATGATAGGACTTTGAAGCAGAAGTTTATCCTGTAATAGATAGATAGGCAAAAAAAGTGAACTTTAAAAAAATAATACCTTACAGAAAACTTTTCTATCCAAGGGTCTTTCAGGAATATTGGATTAGAATTCCTGTTATTTATAGCCAAGAATGACTAATGACTCTTACCTGAGGATTACCTAACCAAATGTCATTTAAAAATGTATGACTTCTGAAGAAGCCTTTCAATAGTCTCTTATTATTTTAATGACCCAAAGGTGCTTTTTCAAAAGGCAACTGGACTTTATTTTTCCTTGAAGACATTTGGCTTCTCATCCAAGAAGCTTCTTCAATTCTGACTGAATGGTGGGGGATGGAATAATTTTCATTCCTTGCAGTCCACGCTCACCATTCAGTCACAACTGAAGAAGCTTGTCGGATGAGAAATGAAACATCTTCGAGGTAAAACAAAGCGCAGTTGTCTTTTGAAAAAGCACCTTTGACCTGGATGACTCTCCATACATTATTTTAACTAAACAGCATATCAGAGCAACAGTGTAATGACTTCTTCAAAGAGAAAATCTTTATCATCACTGTTGTTTCCATCATCATTATCATCTGCATTGCTGTAGTGTTTGAATAGTCATGGAATGGGAATTCCCTGTCTGAAATCATTGTCTACAATAAATTGAAATGAAAATTATAATGCTCAGACTGGAATAATAATAGAATGATAATGGTCTATTGTAAACTATAGAGTCCTATTGAGGAAGTGAGTGTCTAGACTCATTTTTATCAGATTCACAGCACAGAAACAGCATTGATCTCTTTGGTAGATGACTTCTATTGGGACATAGGCGGGAGGAATGCCCCCCTTGGTACTTTTAGATCTCTCAGTGATTTTTAATTTTGCTGCTCATGGTAATTCCTCAAATAACTAAAAGAGTTGGAGCTTGGTGGTGCTGTGCTTCAATTGTTTCGCTTCTACTTGAGTGACTGGTACCAATTGTTGGTCGGTAAGAAGAAATCAGCCTTGTGGATCCTGACTTCTGCATTTCTACCAACTTCTTCCAAGTTCTATTCTATCACTTCATCTGTTTTACATCTAAATGAAACCACTAGCAGAGGTTGTCCATCAATTAAGTGAGATACCATCAGTACCCAATTACATATCTCCACTTTGGACTAAGCTGGAGATGCAGTGAAGTCTTAAACTGGGGTCTGCAGATAATTTGGATTTGAATCGGATGAAACAGTGTCAAACTGAACCCTAGCAAGATGGAGTTGCCCTCTGTGCAGAAAGAATCTCTCTTTTTCATTTTTGGTGATAACTCTTGAAAAGTGGTACTACCCTAAAAGAACAGGTACATGACTTGGGAATTTTCTAGATTCATGGCTACTGCTTAGTAAGCAGATGGAGACCACAGATAGGGGACTTTCTTCCAGTTTTGGCTGATGTACCGGTAGTAAGGAGCCCTTGCCATAGTAACTTATTTTCTCATAATCATCACTTCATATATTATTTCCTGTCGGTCTCTCTCTCTCTCTCTCTCTCTCTCTCTCTCTCTCTCTCTCTCTCTCTCTCTCCCTCCCTCCTCCCTGTCTCTGCCCCCCCTCCCCCGCCACACACAAAGAAATATACTTCTTACCTCATGAAAGGGGTGGTTGGATGGAACAAAAAACCACATACCTGGGTCGTGACATAACATATTATCCGAATGAGCTGAAGACAAAGTGGATTTCATATCATATTCTGATATAATTTATAGTTTATGGATTTTATAGGTGTTTATATTTACGGTTATAGTTTATATGAATTTATTGGTTTTTAAGTTTTTGCTCAGATTTTATTTTGTAAACTGCTGTGATAATAAAGTCATTCAAACTGTTCTGAGAGGGCATTAATGTGCTTTTCCACTGAATAGGCTGTTGGTTGTGTAACACTGATATGCAACTATTTCTGGTGCAATAGGAGCAGCATTGCCCATTTCATCACAGGTAACAGTGACAGAGTTGGAAGGGACCTTGGAGGTCATCTAGCCCAACCTCCAGCTCATGCAGGAAACCTGTACTAGGGATTCGAACAGCCGAACTGCCGACCTTTCTGATCAACAAGCCCAGTGTCTTAGCCACTGAGCCACCTAGCCACGCTACTGGTAAGTTATAGCTCCCTTTATGCTGGATCTGTAATTTCTTTTAAGAGTATGCTTGTCCGTGTGCACTATAGTAACAAACAAACAAACAAACATGAACACATGGAAAATAAGATTCCCTTAAACTGACATTCATGAATTTACAAAATCAGAAGAAAACCAGAGGCTTCTTCAATATATATGGATGGAGTGAAGTGCACCACATTATTCCTGGCAGGAAGAAAGTGTATAATATCCTTGTTCCAGTGATGGGTTTCAAAATTTTTTACTACCGGTTTTGTGGATGTGGTTTGGTGGGTGTGACATGGTTTGGTGGGCATAGCTTGATGGGCGTGGCAGGGAAAGGTTACTGCAAAACCCCATTTCCTCCCGATAAACTGGGAGGCAGAGAATAGATGGGGGTGGGGCCAGTCAGAATTTTTACTACTGGTTCTCTGAACTACTCAAAATTTCCGCTACCGGTTCTCCAAAACCTGCTGAAACCCACCTCTGCCTTGGTTTTTTTTAGAGAACCTCTATGGACTGGAAATACAGACTTGAGTTCCCTAATAACAATTTCTTTCTGATTCTTTCTATGCATAGCAGCCTAATGATAGAGTCTGAAACTGTATTTTCTCTAGCTGTACTGTTAATTCGCCATATTTTGAATTTCTGAAACTATTAAGAAAACTGAGTACTGTATATTATAAAACAATAACATTCCCACAATACTCATTGCATCTTATGGTTTGCTTCTGTCCTGCAAAACTATTCCAACAAATGCTATAAAGGAAAACAAAATAATAGTCAGTGTTCTCTGCTAGTGTCTCAAAAGAAGAAACTAGTATTATAGGCAAGCTCTGCATTCTAAAAATGACTATTTAAAAATATACAGGGTCTCCTTACTTTCATTTCAGTTAATTCAATCAAATATATAAATATCACCCCATATGTACATTTCCAAATATGATACAGTATGAGTGCTTCTCTTTAATTTACGAGGTTTTAATCTATTTACTATAATGATCAATAAAACAATACCTTCCCCCCTCTTTTCTCCTCAGATTCTAGCTATGAAGTATGTTAAGCCGATAAATGAATAGATCGCAATCACTCCATGAGCTTCCCAATACAATATTCTAACCAATATACTGAACATGATACAGAATCAATGATAATAATCACATTAAAGACAAACAGACAGGTTAGCTAAGCACAAATCAGTACAAATAAAAGCCAATGGGTATTTGGAGGTAGGAATAAAAAGCAAACACACTTTTAAATACCTACACATTTTGGTGGAACAGCTATTAAACAATATTTTACATTTCAGAAAATGGTCTGTGCAAGCCTGTAAAAGCCACTTTCAATCAACTACCGGTATCTTCTATAAGAAATAATAAAAGAAAGTTTGTTTATGCTTGTAGAAACAAATGCTATTATAAGTTATAATTCTGCAGGTTCTGTTTTCAAGCAGCTAGTGCAAAGAAAGATCTCCCAATAAAGTTATTATAGCATTTATGTAATTTATAAATTTTCCCCTAACTTTTGTCTTCCCTAGAACAGCAATGTAAAGATGGCTTTGTTTTATTAGATGCCTGTCTCAGATGCAGAAATGTAACTAATGTATTTCTTTCTGCTTTAACTAAATCCAACATGATATAATAGTCAATTTATACATTATGTTAGAACATCAGTTGCTTATGTAGTTTTAATAATAGTTCTGATTACACAGTAACTGCTCTTCCCCAACTCATTGCTGATTGCAAATTTGTGTGTTGCCCATTTTAAAAATATTTTACAGTTGTTTAATTTATCAATGATGGCCTTTTATCTGTAGGTACAATGTAATTAACTATAGCACTATTTTTATTGAATAATAATCCTGAATTATCACACATTATTCTTAGAATATATATATTTTAAGCAAAACATGACAAATGTATAATAATTACCTGCTGCAATGTGTGCTACATTCAATAATGCTTATAATAGGAAGTGAGCAGATTTTGTTTCAGAAGAGCTCAGGAAGTTACCATACCCACTCCACCCCTCCCCCCCCCATACCCATAGAAACACACATACACTTAACTCTTTCATTATTGATATTATGTAAATAATTCAAGAAGACACAAAGCGAAATTATTAACTGAATTTATATCATGCACATAGATCCCTCTGATAATCAAAATATTTGAGTCTTAATAAAGGGGAATAACGTGGATTTTTTAGAATGCAATACTCTAGTTTGTATTTTCCATCTCAAGAAGATATACGGGAGAGCGGGAGAAGGAGGAGGAGCTTGGGGGAATCTCCTGTCTCATTTTGCGCAGCTTTAGAGAACAAACTGATTTAAATACCAGCTTCTTCATGCTATCTGAAGTTGCATAAAGTTCAAGCACAAAGAAATACATTAGTACCATTCCTCTCAACCAAGGTAGAGAATTGGCTTTTTCATCCAATTTCTTATCTTTTTAACATTCTGTCTTTCTGCTGTATTAGAAATGGCCAAGCTCTTTACCAGGTACAACGTTCTATGATCCTTCAAACTTGGCCATGATAGTTAGGTTGATTGGAGCTGGTGTTCAGGAATTTTGGAGGGCTAAAAAAGTATAAGGTGATAAAATATAATGTTTTTAAAAAGCACTGGGCAAAAGTAATTAAATGATTATTTAAACAATAAGAATGTGTTTAAATGCATATATTTTAGTTGTTAGGCTTTTTTCTTTCAGCTTTCATTTTCAGGTTTGCCTCATAACAACATTGATGAAGATTATAATGAAAGAGAGTTAGCTTAAGTATATTTGAAGCAAACCAAAATGCTTGGCCAATCCTTGGACAATTAGAATACAAAGATGTTGAAGATAGGGAGATTGCAGAGAAACTTAATTAATTTTCATCTGCATTTATTACAGAAGATACAAAGCAGTGATACCAGCCAGTAACCTGTAACCAGCAACAACTAAACAGTCCAAATAGAAATTCTAGAACGCAGTAACAAATCACCCACTTCTGTTATCAATTATCTATAAGAGTATTCTCATAATTGGGGAAATTTTAAAAAATTGTTCAACATGTAGCATGTAAGGAACAGATGGGCATTTCAACTTCACTCTTAACTCTGGCTTCAGTGCAGTTATGAGTCCAAGAAAGGGTAAACTACTTTTGGAAATGCTGCCTTAAACTACTGTTTCCAAAATGATGACTGCAGTTATTTTGTACTCAAAATTCTTTCTCCTGGCATTGAACCTGGGCTTATCTGCACTTTACCTTGTCCATCACGTATGTATGTATGTATGTATGTATGTATGTATGCATGCATGCATGCAGCAGATATATATCTGCTACTGGCCACCTATCTTACTGCTGGGTAACTCTGGCCAGTTCATTAGTGCCATCCACTCATCACTTCCTGAGGGTAAGAAGAGATGATGTTGTTTTCCTTTCATTCCCATCGTATTACAACTTCACACCTTGCCCATGTTTCCAGCCTCAATTAAAAACACTATTTTCTGACTCAAGTTACTTGAGGCCTTCAGTATAGAATAGTCTTCAGGACTTTATTCCAGTTCTAGTGGCAGCCCTAGATTCAGTTGCCTGGGTTTCCTGGCATTTTCCCTCCAATGGCTGGTTATTGTCTGGGACAGTCATTTTATTCTGGGGTGCTTTGATCTCCGAAAGTCAGCTGTGATTTTGTGTCATGGTTTCTAATGTAGAGTATGCATCGTCGATTTAACAGGCCACTGTTGAGTGGCTGTTAAATCAATGATGTATACTCTACCACAGAGTGAAACTGATTAAGTTCTGGTAATTCCAGGCAGCAGTGCCACCTTACTGGAGGGCTCTGATCAACTGATTAAGATCACAGAGCTAAGCTTCTTAACTTGCAGTTACCACTTCTTAGGAAAGAGCTGTAATGATACAGCCTGGGGGTTGGGGAGGGGGAGAGGAAGAGTTACTGCCTAGGTTATGATCAGATAAAAAGAAGGGAACCCTAGCTGAATGATAGGCAAAGAAAGAATTTTAGAAGGCATCTGCCCTAGAGTGCCAGATTAGTAAAAAGAGATGGCACAAGATTTATACTTTCAGACTTGCAAGATTCTATTAAGGTAGCCTTTCAATAAAGTTATCATGTTTCCTGTCTAGTTACTTGGAAATCTGATTGGGCTGCACTGCAGAGAAAAGCAGGTCAGGAAGAGATACCTTATTTAAACTTTCTGTCTGCCCTGGGAGTGAAGAGAAAAATAGTTTAGGGGGTGCACAGGACACTGTACAACGGAACTATCTGACAACAGCAGCCAGTGATCTTCGAAGCATATCTCTTTCTCTCTTATTCATGTGTTTGCTTAGTGACCATTTCACTTAACAACAAAGTTGCTAGAACAGATTGTGATCACTAAATGAAAGGGAATATTCTTTCTTAAAACTTTAAGTTGGAAAACAGTCCAGTGCTACACTGTTTCTATGATATATATCATACATCATATATATCATTTCAGATAGTGTTCTAACAACTAAATCAGCTAGCTGTGCCTGACTACACTTGTATATCGTTTTATTTAGTTTGCTAGTATGTTTTGTGTTGATTGCTTATTTAATATTCTATAACTATCACTAAGTGTTGTATTTTATGATTCACGATTCTATTCTATTCTATTCTATTCTATTCTATTCTATTCTATTCTATTCTATTCTATTCTATTCTATTCTATTCATCTGAACGATCACTTCCTCCTTGCTACAAAATTTTCATACAGTCTAGAGCCGTGATGGCGAACCTATGGTACGCGTGCCACAGGTGGCACGCAGAGCTATATCGATGGGCACCCGAGTGTTGCCCTAGCTCAGCTGTGCACGCCAGCCAGCTGATTTTCAGGCCTTCCGGGCCCACAGGAAGTCAGGAAACAGGCTGTTTCCAGCCTCCAGAGGGCCTCCGGGGGGGTGGGTGAAGGCCGTTTTCACCCTCCCCATGGTCCAAGAAAGCCTCTGGAGTCTGGGGAGGGAGAAAAATGGGCCTTCCGGTCCCACTGTGCCATTGCGTGTCAAAAATGGGAGACATGCCGGGGGGGGGGGGGCACATGCGCATGCACGGGGGGAGCATCGAATTATGGGTGTGGGCACGTGTGCCCTGCTCCCCCCGCGTTTGACACTCAATGGCAAAAAGGTTAGCCATCACTGGTCTAGAGGAATATAGGAACAAAAGAGCAATCTGTTCCTTAGAAAAGAAAATGGAAGGGGAGGGGAGGGGAGGGGAGGGGAGG
>WNWU01013815.1:16877811-16892826 GCA_012654045.1 Ptyas mucosa
AAGGAAAGGAAAGGAAAGGAAAGGAAAGGAAAGGAAAGGAAAGGAAAGGAAAGGAAAGGAAAGGAAAGGAAAGGAAAGGAAAGGAAAGGAAAGGATCCAGTAAAACCCAGATCATAATTTTTGAAGTTGTCTTAAGAAACCAATTTAGACTATTTGCATTTTGCATTGGAAAATCAGAACAAGTGTGTCAGCACCAGTCCTCCTCTCAGTCCCTGTATTACTGTGGTTGGTAGGTATAATATTGGTCTTGAATCCTGGGCTAATTGTAATTGTCTTATATAAAGGAATTTTAGGATCCATGCTGAGGCTATTTTATTTGGCAAACACATAATTCAAATAATCCAATCCCAGACAGATGGGATTGTCTCAACTTGTAACTGACCCAGCAGACATAGAAGGCCTTGTAATTTGTTGTGTTATACAGGAAAATGGTGACTTAAACAGGAGGGATTTAACCAAAGTGCTATTCAGCAGGTTTTGACAGATTCTGGAGAACCAATAGCAGAAATTTTGAGTAATTCGGAGAACTGGCAAATACTGTACCACCTCTGGCTGTCCCCAGAGTGGGGTGGGAATGGAGATTTTGCAGTATCCTTCCCCTGGAGTGGGGTAGGAATGGAGATTTTGCAGTATCCTTCCCCTGCCACGCCCACCAAATGATGCCTACCAAGCTACATCCTCAGAACCAGTAGTAAAAAATTTGAATTCCACCACTGGATTTAACATCTGTTCTTTACCATCATCAAATAACATGGCATTCATCAATCCCCTTATCACTTTTAATGTGGCGGATCTATTCTGCAGGTTAATAAATCCAGATGTTTCCAGGTCTTTGAGAATGTTTTCCCTTCATATAGTCAATGCTTCTTTCAAAGCCTTGTTCAATCTACACAATATAAAGTAATACCTCGGTACTCAACTGCTTCCAAACTTGTCGAATTTGGTACTCAACACATTTTGATGTGACAATATTGTCCTGGGAGTCATCTTTGGTACTTGAAGTCCTGCAAAAGGAAGCAGGGGAGAGCCGCAGACAGAGGGCAGGAAGTTGGCATGCTGGGAAGGTCCTTTCTGACCGAAAAAAGGGTCATATGATAAGTCACATTGTTTGTTTGCTACTAGTCCTTTTTAGTACTTGTTGCACCTCCTGGAACCAATTAAGCACGCATACCAAGGTATCACTGTAAGAGATCTTATCACTTATCAGAATCTCAAAGAACACTTTTCTTTTTGACAGAGAGGAACCACCTGCCTGAAGTAACTCAGAGAAGAAAATAACAAAGGAAGTGGAACAATGTTTGTAATGAAGTTTGAAAAAAACATCACCTTGCTGAATCTTACAAGTATGTGTGAGAAATCAGTATTGAGACTATTCTGCAATGTTGAAAATGGGGAAGAAAGAATCCTTTTATGTCTCATTTATCTTTTATTTATTTATTTGATTTGATTTGATTTATTTATTTATCTTTTATCTCATTTCACTTTTTTAATGCTATCTGCTAGCATGCTTTTACTGAGCTCAAATCTTGAAAGTGAATTGGTCACTATTTGTCTAATAATGACAAATGTGTAACTTTAAATTCTTCATGGAATTAAGTTGGATTTTATAGTTAATGCAGCTCCATTAACAGAAATATCCATACACTGATCTACCATTAACTCTCTGGGCTTGATTATCCCATATTGGCATTCTTCTCATACCTCTTGATACTTTTAATACCACTACATCATCCACTTAATAAAAGAATTGCCATTTATTTTGGGAACCAACTTCTTTGTACCTTCTCTGAAATTCATTCTCTGTGTAGGCTGAAATCTTTTCTGCCTGCGTGATCGGCATGAACCCAAGTGTATCAGTATAGCATAATTAGGATTATATTCTAGTGGCAATATATTGACATTGATCATATAATCACGGTAGATTGGGACAATTACTAGCTGTGATTTGTGCTCCTATTAATGCATATATCTTTTAAACTGCTACATCACATTGCTAGCTAGTATCTTACTTAGATCAATCAGAATTATCTTGAGGTAAGATGGATGACCTACACATTTTCTAAATAAGCAAATAAATGATCATACTTCAAAATATTCTCCTTTTGATGCTTTATAAATAATGGCATCACTTAAGCATGAACACCCTATATGGCATCCCAGAAAGCATAAACTGCAAACTAGAAGCTTTTCTCCAAAATATGTAAGAAGCAGGATTCAAAACAATATGCAGAACAATAAAACCCCAATTTAATGAACAGTTTGGAGAAGGGAATGTCCATTAAATCTAAATGTGCATTAAATCTGAATGTACATATTTTGTATCATGTTTTATGATTTGCATCATTGCATAATCAATGTACATAGTATCATTTTCAGTAAAACATCTATTTAACTGGCAAATCTTAAATGAACACCAGTCTATAAAAGGGAGGTTTGTCAGAACAAAAATGGTAGTACACAAAAATGAGTTTTATAAACTATGTGTATTTTAAAGTTAAGTGATTAACAGCTTTATTGTGAAGAAGATACATTTGGACAATGGGTGACAGTACTGAGGTTACAATAGATGTAACTCAGAGAGTGGATTCAAAAAGTAGATTAAGTTACTGGGTGTGGTATTTCCTTCCTTCTGTTGTTTTTCAGTCATGAACTTGAGAAATAAGAAATAAGTAGAACATGAAATAAAATGTTTAAATACTTGACAAAATACAATTAGATCCACAAGGTTTCTTTTTCATGCAGGTTTTGTATTTAAGAAGCTGCCATTATTTTCTCACTTTCTCAGAGCTACAGTGATTTAGTTCCATCTTCTGCCAATTATAGAATTATAAAATCCACTAGGGCAGTGACGGCTAACCTTTTTGCTGTTGCATGCCAAAAGCGGGGAGAGCGCAGTGAGGTCGCCCATGTGTGTGCCCACACCCATAATTCAATGTGCCCCACCCCTGCGCATGTGCCCCCCCCTTTTAGCACATGCTGACACAGTGGGGCCAGTAGGCTCGTTTTTCACCCTCTCCAGGCTCCAGAGGCTTTCTAGGAGCCTGGGGAGGGCGAAAACAGCCTTCCTCACCCCCCCCCCCGGAGGCCCGCCAGAGGCTAGAAGCAGCCCGTTTACCAACTTCTGGTAGGACTGAAAGGCCCAAAAATCAGCTGGCCGGCACACACAAGTGCGCTGGAGCTGAGCTACAGCAACGCTCGCGTGCCAACTGATACGGCTCCGTGTGCCACCTGTGACACCTGTGCCATAGGTTCGCCATCACGGCACTAGGGCATCTCCATTAGAAAACCATCAGTTTGCAGACTTCCAGTGAACTTCATGGGACTGTTCCACTGCCCAACAGCTCTAACGTTTAGAATGTTCTTCTGTATCTATTGCTTAAACCTGCGGAGCCTTGAGGTTTTGGTTGTGATCCTAGTTAGTTCCCCTTTCTTGTGGCAGCTCTTCAGATATTTCAAAATTGCTATCCTGTCTCCCCTCAATCCTCTCTTCTGCAAGCTAATCCTTTAATTGTTTCTCATAGGTCTGAGTTTCCAGATCCTTCACCCTCTTGATTGTCTCCTGAATTTATTCCAGTTTATCAATGCCATGTTTGAACTGGAGTGTCTATAATTGAACCTAGAATTCCAAGGGGTCTAATCAGGCCAGGGTAGAGTGGGTCAATTACTTCCCATGATCTATGCTCCTAAAGATTCATTTATCTTTTTAACTGCTACATTTACTTTGCTAGCTCAAATCTAACCTGGGGTCAATAAGAACATTCACTTGTAATACTGCCAAGCCAGGATTTCCCCAATTTATACTTCTGCCTTCCATTTCTCAACCCTGATGGAAAACTTTACATTCATCCCTCTAAAATTCCATCCTATTTATTTTAGCCAACTGCTGAAATCTGTCCAGTTCGTTTTGATTTATTAGTCCCATTTCCCAGCTTTGTCATCTGTTAACCTGGCAAATATCCCCTGAAGTTCAACAAATAGAATGTATGAGTATGTGCTTTTATTCCCATGGTTATTGCTTTTTTCCTCTGGTGCATTTTTTTGTAAACCATTTAGGAATTTGTCAAAAAAAGTGATTTGTGTTCTTATTTATAAAATGTCCTGGCAAAGCTCTCAGAGATCTTCACGAGAAAGGTCCAGAACTCTTCACTACTATTTGCAGGACCCAGTGACAGAAGGAGGCATAATGTATATATATTTTTTCTTTTAATTTGTATTAACTTGCTCAACACAAAATATTGTCATGGTTATTATTCTTTAGACCTGCCCAACATCTGATCCAAGAGGTGGGGATGCTGGCCAGTAAAACAAAGAAATATTCTCCCATTTTTTCAGGAAAATCCCACCACCCATGGACCATCTGCAAGCCCATATGATGCTTGATCTGTGTAGTGGAGAGTGCATAGCCAGGTTTCATTGCTTTGATGGATACAGTCTTATCTCTGATCAGTTGTCCAGTAGGAGAACCAGAGTGTAAATATTTAGGATAGAGTGAGTTATTTGGTATATAACCTGAAGAGCCTTGTCAGCTAAATGGGAAGTGCTTGGCCTTCTCCATCCACAGATTCACTTTTTGACAGACTTGAGAAAGTGCTACATTCTGAAGCTTGCTAAACCCTTAGGTCTGTCATAACTATCCTCCAATCACAGCAGTGTTATGGTTGGTAGATGGTTTCCTGGCTGCTTGGCAACATTGAGAAACATGAAACTCTGTCTTCAGGGTTTCCAGAAACTTTCAAAACCTGACTTTGGTCCCATGCTTGAAATTGATGTTTATTATTTGTTTAATGGCCCCTGTTTTGTTTGGTTGATATTAGGCTAATGTTGCTTGTGCTGCTCATTTAAATTAATGATTTTAGTTGTTTTTATGTTTTCTCTAGTTTTGTACTATACACCTCTCTGAGTCCTTTGGAACTGGGCAGCCAATCAAAATAAATAAGCAAATCAATAAATAAATAGATGAAAAGAAGGACAACAAACTTGAAAAATTAAGCGGTGTCTTTTTCTAATGAGTCTTGTTCATCACAAAACAGAACACAGTACCACTATCAAGCAGCAACCCAGATTGTAGATATGACAGAGATAGATGATGGAGATAACAAATTTTCTTCAGGTTCATTTCTCTGCACAAGGGTTGGTAGGCAGCATATGAAATAAACCATGGAAGAAACGGTATAACAATACAAGACTGGAAAAAAACATAATACATATTTTATATACTTACAACACAATACAATGAGAACTACAGCACTTATAACTATGATAAGATATGAAGATACATGAAAGTCAATTTGGTCTAGTGCCGTTATGGCGAACCTATGGCACGGGTGCCACAGGTGGCACGCGGAGCCATATCTGTGGGCACGCGAGCGTTGCCCTACTCAGCTCCAGCACGGATATGCACACTGGCCAGCTAATTTTTGGGCCTTCCAGACACACCTGAAGTCGGGAAATGGGCTGTTTCCAGCCTCTGGAGGGCCTCCTGGGTGAGGGACGGATGGCCGTTTTTGTCCTCCCCAGGTTTCCAGAAAGCCTCTGGAGCCTGGGGAGGGCGGAAAACGGGCCTACTGGGCCCACTGTGCCATCGCGTACCAAAAGTAAGGGTAGCGCGGGGGGGTCATGCACGCATGTGCGGGGGGGTGGGGCACGTTGAATTATGGGTATGGGCACACGCATGAGCAACCTCCCCACATGATCCCCACTTTTGGCACGTGACAGCAAAAAGGTTAGCCATCACTGGTCTAGTGGTTTAGGCATCTGGCCAGAAAGCAAGACATTATAGTTCAAGTTCCACCTTAGCCATGAATGCTAGCTGGGTGACTTTGGCCAGTTACTCTCTCTGATTCACCTCACAGGTGATTGTTATGAGGAAAATAGGAGGAGGAAGGTGTGTTGGATATATTCCTACTTTGAATTATTTGTAAAAACAGTAAAGGTAGGATATAAATAACTGAAGAAATAAATAACATACATTAAAAAATGGAAATAATCCATAGAGTCAAAGTATAGAAATCGTGGAAAAACAGGGAAAGTGTAAAAAATAGAAACTGGGCTTGTGCAAGTGAAGAAGAGTAGATATAAACTGATAAAGGGATTATTAAAAATACTAAAAGTTGTAAATGAATGAAAGAAGAATACTGTAATAATGGAATGCTGAATATCTGTTTACGGTGTAAAATCAGCACCTCAGATTTTACATAAGTGGATCTAAATTAACCAATAGTTCATGTAAGACTATAATAAAAATACTTATTTTTATTTTTCTTCTTCAAAGTTATGGAACATGCTGCTCAATGCCTTCAAATCTAGGCTTTTCTCCAGCGATGAAAAAGCACTATTTTCTTTGAATTTCTTTAGCTAGAATAAAACTTTTTACTCTTCATAATGTCTTTCTTTAATTTTGCTTATACTTTTAGCAGTTGAACCTGAAACCATTTCCTGTAACTGGGAATGCTCTCACTGAAGCTGAAAGTATTAAATGATAAAATATTTAAATAGCTTCAATTTGCTTATCCTAGCAATGGGGCTAGCAATGTTTTTGAATTTAATATATTTACCAAATTTGAATTAATATGCTTGTTCTGGACTATGTTTTATTTCTGATTATTTTGATTTAATAATTTTAGTCAACTATGTGGTTTTGCTTGTTTAATCCTTTTATTATACAGTAATTGAGTCATTTATGGATCATTTTATTTAATATTTTCATTTTTCTCACCAGTTCACCTACTGCTCTAATAAATGTTAATTTGATTTCTTCTTCCTCCCTCCCTCCCTTCCTTCCTTCCTTCCATCCATCCATCCATCCATCTTTCTCTCTCTCTTGCCTTTCCTTTCCTTTCCTTTCCTTTCCTTTCCTTTCCTTACCTTACCTTACCTTACCTTACCTTACCTTACCTTACCTTGCAATCTTGATATAGTGGTGTCTCATTATCAGTTCTCTGGAGCAGCCCAAAATAAGAATGATATAGGAACCCAATTTTCACTCACCAATGCCACCTCACAGTCATCTTCTACAGGCATTACAAACACTAACAAAAATTATTATATTAGCAGCAACATCTGCTTCCCTAAGTATATATGAATTAAGGTGGCATCTGCTTGAGCCTCTTCTGAATGTTATTTCATTGTTCTGAATTTAAAAAAGAACCGTGAAAGTTTTTACACATTTCCATCAATGTCATCTTCCTTATTCACTACCCAAGTTAATATGCCTGCTGAGGTATACAATTCTCAATATATTTGCAGGTGTATATAGTGGTGGGAAGAACTACAGTATTTTGAATGAACAAAGTGTTTGCCTATGTCTAGTCATAAATTAGATTAACTTGTCAAGTATTTAATAAATAAGACTATTCACAATTAGTTAGCATAACATAAAGATAGCACTGCAGTAAAATAAATCAACTTTATAAAATATTCTACTTTAGAACCAACTAAAAAATAAGCTTAATGTGATATATTTGGACTACATTTATAAATAATTTTTTTAGGTAAGTAATCTGATATTTGTACTGAAGATAGAAATCAGGAAAATACTAAAATATTTAATTTCAAATAGATCTCTAAATACTCTGGTAATTTTTCTAAAAGTATATATGCCAAAGCTGAACTTAATTTCAGAGATCAGTGGCATAACATCAATTGATATTAATGCCTCTGAACCTTATTCATAACTTAAGTAAAAATCTGTATCTAGCCGAGTTGACCCAATCCAAACTCAAAGCTTTTGCCTATTCTTGTATCACTTTAACTAACAGTGATTTGATCCATGCAAAATGATCCATGCAAAACTATAAACTATAAAGTTATTGGTAGAATGGGATAAGAAAGTTGTGTGAACCCAGCCATTACGGTGGATGAGTGATTGATTGGTTAGCATGTTTATGAACTTATTAATTTGCAGTTCATATAGTAAACTATGGTTGAAGAAGCCAAGATTTTCTTTAACATGGGATAAGAAAACTAACAAATCTATTTGGGATTATTTCTTTAGTAATTTGAAACATAAAAAAGTTGATTTTAATGATTAGTTTGACCTGCCATATAAATATGGGTTGATATCCAGTGTATAGATGACTTCTACTTCTAATATATATTTTGGGAGCTTAGATGGTGACTGATGACTTTAGGGTTGTTGCCCATAAAGCATTTGTTTATACACTGTTCTTCAGATAATATATAACTGTTTATGCATGGTTTCTATGAAGTCTGGGTATGGAGTCTGGATGAAACAAATTTTGTTTAATCAACACCCATATTGCCTCAATGAAAATTGCCAACAAAATTATATCATAGAAAGAGATCAGGTTAAAAAAAATCTAAACAAATCATGCCATGTTACAAAAACAGTCCAAAAAATCCAAATGCAAGAAGTATTAATTAGTTAAATATTTGGTTGCTTTCAGGATGGTGCTCTCCTCAATACTGCAAGTGAATACTTTTACCCTGAGTGTACCTTGAGTATATTCAAATATACTTAAAATGAGAGATTATTGTTCATGGAGGACAATCGCCCAGAATAACTAGGAGTCAAGCAGCATATATATTTAATTAGATGATGATGATTATGTTGATGATGATTATGTTGATGATGATTATGTTGATGATGATTATGTTGATGATGATGATGATACCTCATTCTGGTCAAGCTTATCTCATCAAGCATGCCTTTAATCACATAATGGACAGTCAGTTGATAAATCAAGAGTTCATTAGAGCAGTAAATCTATTTCAGAGTTGTATTATTTTGATGTTTGGATAACAGAAATATCAGAAGTAAGAGAATTACATTTTTTTTCTATTTCGTGGGGGAACTTGTTTTGTACAGTAACTAACTGCCATGCAGAAGTATTGTCTTAGTATGGTGTTGTCTTAGTGTTGCCCCTTGTTTCTATGGATTATTGTCCTATTAAATATTACTTTAAAATCCCTATAGCATTTAATGATCATAAAGCATATTCAATTAAGATCTCAATATAAAGACCAGAAACCATTTTTAATTTAAACTATGACTCTTCATGTTTTCAACGATACCAGTCATATTGCTATGACAATTGTCAATTTTATACCAATTCACACAATTTAGTAAGACCTATCTATACAGAGCTTTTTCTAACTATCCTCAGTTTTAAAAAAAAGCATGCATTGTAGGAATGTAGTACACCAATCAGCTGCTACATCCTTTGATTATTAGTGCAGTCCGTGATGTTCTGAAAAAATGGCTCAACAAGTCTCTGTTTCTAGCCAACCAATCTTTCCATTAATAACAGATCCATCTGTTATACTATGGACATCCATCAGTATGAATTGTTAAATTAATGTTTTTCTTGTTTATTTATTGTAATAAATATGTTTATTGTTAAATCTTTGGTGCTTCTTGTACTGGCATGATTTGTATGTCATGCTGTGAAAAAATCGGGCTACTTTCACCGAAATTTACTGCCACACACTTGCAGAGTTTCCTCTGTATTTTTTGTCGAAACTCTTTGGAACCAAAGTAATAAAGAAATGGGTCGAAGCAGCAATTAAAGCTGGCTATAGCAAGTGACAGTTTGTATTCCACATAAAATGATTTCTTTTGGAAAAGGAGGATATAATGGGTCACTGACATGACAATGTGAGGGAGGTAACAAACAGTAATCAGGAATAGCAACGCTATGATGAAGTAGACAGTCTGCCTCTTGCTCTCTCTGAACTGAGAAGATGAATGGAGAAGTGTTAATATGATTGAGATATAGCAAAACCCCATGATGATCAATGGTAGGAAGAAAAATAGAAAGAGCAGGGATCCAAAATAGACAATAAATTTTTCTTTGGAGTTAAACATTTCTTTTGGCAAAACATCAAAGCAGGTGATGATAGGGAGCTGCTCTAAATGAATGGTGAGCTTATGCTGCATGAGAGGGAAAAGGGTAAGTAAAACCAGGGCCCAAATGCTGATGCACACCAGGAAAGAGACCCTAATTGGCTTTGCTGCTTTGTAACGCAATGGGTGGACAATGCCTAGGTATCGCTCAATGCTAAGGCTCATCATGGTTAAAATGGAGCAATGGAGGTTCCCATATGACAGAATGGTGACAATTTGACACAAGATGTCTCCAAAAGGCCAATTATTCTGCTTTAGATGGTAGGCTATTTGAAAGGGGAGGACAAAGCCATAGAGCAAGTCTGCAATGTTTAAATTAATGCAAAATATAATGGTGGGAGTCCAAGGCCTTGAATACCAACAAAGGAACCACAAGGAGATTACATTGAGAGGAATGCTGATGCAGCAGTTGAGCATGAAGAGAGCTGGCAAAACCATCTGCATCACGTAGCTCTGAAGTGCTGTCAGTGTGACATTGGTCACATTTCTGGGACTGTTTAGATGTGACATCACAAAGTCCGATGTGATGGCAAGGGAGACGTTTTGAACCATCTTTCTTCTGAAAATTAGTGGAGCTTCAGTTCTAGATTTAAGAAGGAGAAATACAGGCTGGTGAAGTAACCCTTTGCTGCAACATATAAACATTAATATTTCTTAATTAAATAGTAATATTTAATAAACACAACTATTTCTTCTTCAACTCTTCACTGATTACTTCTGAAACCAAAATCTATTATGACTTTCTTGCTTTAATTTTTTTACTTAAAAGGAGGAAGATTTGTTCCTGCAGCAATATAAGTTTTAAATGTCAAAATTGCATTTCAAATTTCATATGGGGCTTTGATTTGGTTGACATTTGCTAATAACAACCTAGCACAACTGCAGGTGAGCGTTTTAAGATGTCTTTTAAGTGTCCCAAGTCATGTTCCAAATTCTGTTATTCTCTTGGAAGCTGGACAATGCCCTTTGACAGCAAAGCCTTGATTAACCATTTTTGGTTTCAAAAGCATGGTTTTAAAACCAAGGAAGAAAATCCCAAATGAATCTGTTGTAGATATGTGGTTCAAACAGGTGCCTCAAAAGAATGATCAAATTTGCATGGATCCTGATTATTTATTGCCCAATATTGACAATTCATTACATCCAGTGGTAGGTTTCAAATTTTTTTACTACCGGTTCTGTGGGTGTGGCTTAGTGGGCATGGCTTGGTGGGCGTGGCAGGGGAAGGTTACTGCAAAATCCCCATTTCCTCCTGATCAGCTGGGACTTGGGAGGCAGAGAATAGATGGGGGTGGGGCCAGTCAGAGATGGTATTTACTGGTTCTCTGAACTACTCAAAATTTCTGTTACCGGTTCTCCAGAACTGGTCAGAACCTGCTCAAACCCACCTCTAATTATATCAAAGATAAAGGAATTAATGGCCAAAGCCGAAGTATCATGTTCACCTGCAACATCTGGAATTAATTATAGACATATTTTTCAACTCCCTAAACATTTAAATAGTATATATTTAAATATTTTCAAAATTTCAGATTAAAGCCAGAATAGATGTATTGTCAATAAATAGACTGTGTGGTAGATTTTTTAAAAATTCCATCTCTCAAAGGTTTTGTCCCTGTAATGATATCGATCTTGAAATGATGGATTATATTTTATTGCATTGTGAGTCTTCAGGAGGAAGTTATCTGGCCTATTTTAAAATCTAAACCAGGACAAGTATGTAATTTCTGAATATTTACTTGCAGATGAAAAACCTAAAAGAAGATTTTTAACACTGGATACTAAAAAGATACTAACTATGACTCTTTAGATATTTGAAAGCCCTCATTGGGCTTTTGACTTGTGTTCTGGTAATGGAACTTCAAAAAGCAGTCTCTAGGACAGGGCAAACAGATAGACATAGATAGTATAATATCTGCATTTGATTTAATTTTAAATTACCGTATATACTCGAGTATAAGCCGACCCAAATATAATCCGAGGAACCTAATTTTACCACAAAAAACTGGGAAAACTTTTTGACGAGTATAAACCTAGGGTGGGAAATGCAACAGCTACTGGTAAATTTCAAAATAAAAATAGATACCAATAAAATTACATTAATTGAGGCATCAGTAGGTTAAATGTTTTTGAATATTTATTTCAAAGAAAAACAGTAAATTAGCTCTGTAAGTGCATAGTGTAAACTACACTATAACTAAATTACACAAGAGAATGTAGTATATATATCAAAAATAATTCAATAACAATTTAATCTGATTCATTGGGTTAAGTGATGTAGGGCTTGATCTAATTTCAGGCAAGTTCAAGCCTCTGTTAAGAGATACCAGCATTCTCTCTCTCTCTCTCTCTCTCCCTTTCTTTTTTTTCCTCTTTCTTTCTTTCTTTCTTTCTTTCTTTCTTTCTTTCTTTCTTTGTCTCTTTCTTTCTTCTCTCTCTTTCTTTTTGGCCTTAGCAAGCCTCCCTGCAGCCCATGGAAGCCAAAACGGGTTGCAGGAAAAAAGGTATTTTTCCTCACTCGGATATAAGCCGAGGGGGGCTTTTTTCAGCATTAAAAATGTGCTGAAAAACTAGGCTTATACTGGAGTATATACAGTACTTTAAATTAAAATATCAAGATACTTACTCCTTATTATGTGATGCTTTTTCTCTGGATTTTTTGTTTGTTTTTAAAAATTTCAATGTCAGAGCAATTTGAAGAACGACTGGGAGGGTGGGATTACCTCCAAACCTTCAAAGGCCACTAACCTTGGAAAGAGATCTCAATCCTCAGGGTGTGCACCTGAGTATTAAATTATTTTGAGTCTAACCGGGATGAGATAAGCTCAATTCCAGTTCATAATCCAAAAATTAAAAACAGGTTATTTATGAAGTGGATGGATGGATGGATATAGATCACCCCAAAAGTATAGTCAAAACGTCAGCTACTATGGTGTGAGCAATATACAATACACACAAAAACAGCTACAGCTTCCATTGAACTGTCATGAGTGCTATCTTGATTTTTTAAAATCACATTCTGTAGCATTGTGAATGTGTATGTGTGTGTGTGTGTGTTATGTTATAGCAATAGCACTTAGACTTATATACCGCTTCACAGTGCACAGCCCTCTCTAAGCGGTTTACAGAGTCAGCATATTGCCCCCAACAATCTGGGTCCTCATTTTACCGACCTCAGAAGGATGGAAGGCTGAGTCAGCCTTCAGCTTGGTGAGATTCGATCTGCCAAACTGCTAGCAGCCAGTAATTAGCAGAAGTAGCCTGCAGTACTGGTCTCTAACCACTGCGCCACCGTGGCTCTATATACATAATGAAACAACAGTGTTAGTTCAAGGGTATATGACACCCCTAGGCCACATTGACAGATGGTGCTATATCCTTCCAATACACAAGAACATTATCTGTTTGTTTGTTTGTTTGTTTGTTTGGACAATAACCAGCCTTTCAATGCAAACATTTGCATTTTTGGAGTGATTTTGAAGGAGGAGTACCATTGTTACCTCCCAAGCGTGGGTCCTTAGACCAGTATCTATTTCAGTGGTGGATTGCTCCTGATTCTGTCCGGTTCTATAGAACCGGTAGTAAAACCGGCGGGAGGCTCCGCCCACCCACCATGACATCATCATGGGTGATCTGCGCATGCATAGAAGCTTCTGTGCACGCACAGAAGCGCGCATGTGCACACGAGCAAAACAAGCATGCCCACGCGGTCCCATGGCAAACCGGTAGTAAAGGTAAGTAGAACCCACCCCTAATCTATTTGTGCTTAGATTAAAGACAGCCTTAAAATATAAATATGGAAAACAGCTAAGGAGATATGCTATGCATTTTAGCATTTGAATAATTTTTACCAGAATATGGTGTGCATTTTTTCCTGCTTTTTTTTCAAAATATAATTGTACTTCTTAAATTGATGAATTCATTCATAAATTGCATAGAGAGTTTTGGCAATTGGTAGTTTTGAAATGAAATGAGGTAAATTGGAATAATTAGTGAGCTTATTATATGTTATGAAAAATCAATAGATATAGGAAGAGTGCAATAGCCATTGTAGCATTGTACACACTGAAGTTGTAAAAGAAGGACTGGAGATAGTAAACCACAACTTCTAGAAATCTAAAAACTGTGGCTTACCATCTCCTGTCCTTTTTCTACAACTTGAAACTGGCAGTTAGAGTGGCAGGAAGCTAATACAGATAATCATTTATTTAAACCAGAATTAGAACCAGAACTTTTGTTGTAAGTCATTGAGATCGTAAGTCAAGTTGGACCTGATTTTATTAAAATGTTTATGGCATCATTAACTGAATAACTACAGTTGTTAAGCAAATCATGCAGTCATGTAGTGAATCCAGCTTCCACAAATATTGTTTTGTGCTGGAAATTGGCAAAAAAGGCCACAAACTGAGATTATATGACTGAAGATCCCGCAACCAGTTGATTGTTCCTGATTGTTCCTGATCCTACAACCAGTTGTAAATTGCCAGGCATCCAAACTGAAATTATGTGACCAGGGGGTGGTGCGACAGCCATAAGTGTGGGAACAAGTCATAAGTCTCTTTTTCCAAAGCTATAACATTGAATCACTATTAAACGAGTGATTGTAAATCAAGAGATTTCTGCATAACTACACAGAAATATGCATCTAGATCAGGGGTGTCAAACTCAGTTTCATTGAGGGACACATCAGGGTTGTGTTTGACCTCGGAGGCCAGCTTGAGGTGCCCAAGTGCTAAGGCAGGACTTCCCTGAGACCCTCCCTCCCTCTCTTTTCCTTTTTTCCTTTTTCCTTCCCTCTTCATTTTCCTTCCTTCTTCCATCCCCTCTTTCCTTATTTTTCCTTCCTTGCTCTCTTCCCATCTTCCCTTTTTCTTTTTCTTTTTGTCTTTCCTCTTTCCTTTTCTCCTTTCCTGTCCTGTCTCATGCTCAAATGTAAGAGGGGAAACATTTCTCCTTTTGTTTTGTTTTTAGTTTGTTTAGATAGCCCTTTGTTAGCAAAAATGGACCCTGTGGGCGGGACAGTGCACACCCCTGAGCTCAGTGGTGGGTTCCTCCCCGTTCGGCCCCATTCTCCCGAGCCGGTAGCGGTGATGATATGATATCACCGAACCGGTTCTGCGCCTCCCCGTGCTCCCGTGCCCCCCCCCCCC
>WNWU01013815.1:16892926-16919474 GCA_012654045.1 Ptyas mucosa
CCCCCAATCTATTGCTGCCTCCTGAGTCCCAGCTGATGGCTAGAGGGGGAAAAAACTGTTTAAACTCTTGCCACAGAGCTTCAAAGGGCCGCCCTACAGCTGATCAGTGTTAAAAGAAAACAAATTAGTAGACCAGTGCCTGCAAAAATAAATGGGTAGACCAGTGCCTGCAAAAAATAAATGAGTAGATCGGTACAGCTCTGCAAGCAGTTAAAAGCCTGGTAGACCAGTACCTGTGCTTAATCCTAAATAATTGTCACATGACCATCAAGCCACGCCCACAAAATAAGTCACGCCCACAGAACCGGTAGTAAAAAAATTTAGAACCCACCCCTGCCTGAGCTCTATTTTCGCTGGCAGACAGAGGCACCACAGGCTGGTCCTTTGCTGTTTCCAGGCCAGCCCTGATGGCCGGATCTAAGCACCCAGTGGGCCATATGCAGCCCGTGGCCCTTGAAGTTGACACCCCTGATCTAGATGAACTATTGTCTCTACATAAGTTTTAGATGCCTGTGGAAGTAGTTTATGTGTTGCCATATGTTCTGAGGTAAAGCTCCCATATTTCCTCTCTGTGCTATCTGTGACTTTTGGAAGTACCGATAGTCCTTGATTTACAACACTTCATTTAGGGACCATTCGAAGTTACAACAACACTGAAAATAGTGACTTCTGACAATTTTTCACACTGTTGGTCACATGATCAAAATTTGGACACCTGGCCACTGACTCATATTTATAACTTATCTGGATCCGTTCCAGTCTGGCTTCAGGCCTGGATACAGCACAGAAATGGCATTGGTCGCATTGGTAGATGATCTCTGGAGAGCTCGGGACAGAGGCTGCTCCTCTATCCTGGTCCTATTAGACCTCTCAGCGGCTTTTGATACCATCAACCATGGTATCATGCTGCATCGGTTGGAGGGGCTGGGAGTGGGGGGCACCGTACTACGATGGTTCTCCTCCTTTCTCTCTAACCGATCGCAGACTGTGTTGATGGGAGGGCAGAGGTCGACCCCAAGGCCTCTTGTTTGCGGGGTGCCACAAGGGTCGGTTCTTTCACCCCTCCTGTTCAACATTTATGTGAAGCCACTGGGTGAGATCATCAGTGGCTTTGGGGTGAAGTACCACCAGTACGCTGATGACACCCAGCTGTACATCTCCACCCCGAACCACCCCAATGATGCTCTTGAAGTGATGTCCCGGTGCCTGGAGGCTGTATGGATCTGGATGGGGAGAAACAGACTCAGACTAAACCCATCCAAGACTGAGTGGCTGTGGTTTCCGTCATCCCGATATAGTCAGTTGGCACCATCACTGACTATTGGGGGCGAGTCATTGGCCCCCACAGAAAGGGCTCGCAACTTAGGTGTCCTCCTGGACTCACAGCTGTCCTTAGAAGAACATCTGACAGTTGTGGCCAGGACAGCTTTTTATCAGGTTCACCTGATACGCCAGTTGCATCCCTTTCTGGATCGGGATTCATTAATGACAGTTACTCATGCCCTCGTCTCTTCCCGCATGGACTACTGCAATGCTCTCTACGTGGGGCTCCCCCTGAGGAGCACCCAGAGGCTTCAGTTGGTCCAGAATGCGGCCGCGCGGGTTGTTATGGGAGCGACAAGGCATTCCCATGTGGCTCCCCTGCTACGCGAGCTGCACTGGTCTTCCAGGTGCGCTTCAAGGTTTCGGTTACCATCTTTAAAGCGCTCCATGGCTTAGGACCGGGATACCTATGAGACCGCCTTCTGTCACCAATAACCTCCCACAGACCAGTACGCTCCCATAGAGAGGGACTTCTCAGGGTACCGTCGGTCAAACAGTGTCGGCCGGCGGCCCCCAGGGGGAGAGCCTTCTCTGTGGGAGCACCTACCATCTGGAATGAGCTGCCCTCAGAGATTCGGATAATCTCGGATCTTTGTACATTCCGCCGTGCCCTCAAAACATTTCTTTTCAAGCAGGCCGGCCTGACCTAACCTCGTCTAAAAACTACTTTAAATTTTATATTCTGAATCTGCCCCAGAAACTTGAAATGATCTAATTCAATACTATATCTGAACCTAACTATTTAATTATATTTTAAATTGGTTTTTTCAATTCCTTTATTACATGTATATTTCGTTCAACTGTACACCGCCCTGAGTCCTTCGGGAGTAGGGCGGTATATAAATTAATTAATTAATTAATTAATTAATTAAATAAATAAATAAATAAAAATAACAGTTGCAGTGTCCCAGAGTCATGTGATCCTGTTTTGTGATCTTCTTCTGACAAGCAAAATAAATAAATAAATAAATGGGAAAGCCAGATTCACTTAACAACCATGTTACTAACTGAATAACTGCAGTGATTCACTTAACGTCTAGGTAAGAAAGTTCATAAAATGGAGAAGAAGTCATTTAACAACTGTCTTGCTTAGCAACAGAAATTTTGGACTCAATTGTGGTTGTAAGTTAAGGACTACCTATAGTAGTCAGAGGTTTTGGAGAATACCAGACGTTTTCTAATTTCACCCCAGTTTGCATTCTAGTTTTCAGGAGGATTTCCATGGCCCTTCAATAAAAATGGAAATATACTTTTAAAAAATAGAAATATTGAAATATTTTTTCAAGAATCCCTACATGGGAAAAGATGGAAAAAGAACTGATATAGTCTCATGCAGGGCTGACTCATATGTTGTCAACTAATGAAAATAAAATTCACATCAGGGTGCAGATGCTTCATTCTATATTCCTCTTTTGATTTGCTTGCTTGCCTATTTTATACAAAATTAGAAACTGGATGACTGTAACAAACAAGGGAAGAGAGTTAGTGATGACTGACCTTTACTTTAAATATGAGTAATCTGTAGCATTTAAGTTTTGCTTAATTGCAACTTTTGTCAGTGTTGCCAAAAATGGTGGAAAAGTCCCAAGAATCAGTGTTTGAAGAGCCACAGGTTCCTTCCTATCTTATAGCAGCTCTAAGCAAAGGCTGTCTGTTGAATCTTTATGCATAAAATGTAACTGTATTCATCTGTTGTCTTTTAGCGTTTGCTTGGCTAGATGTACCATCTGCGGTGAGCAGGTTTCACACAGCATGGATGAAAACAGGCAGCCTTTCCCACAACCATGAAAAATTATGTTGAAGCAATGCTTTTTCATAACAAAGATGCAGAGTGGCACCTTTCAATCTACTGAGTAGTATGTGGGCAGTGACTTATGTGGTTCAGATGTTATGTTATCTATGACTTGCGAAACTATAGGTTATCCTCCACTTAACAACCACAATTGGAACCAGATTTCTACTTGAAAGTCATTACAGTCATAAATCAAGGCCCCACACGACCGGATCCAATTCTGTAACATTTTGCATTGGTTGTTAAGCAAATCATTTTGCGATGTCATTAAGCAAACAATGCAGTCATAAGTGCAAACCCATTTTCCCCAAAAGGTGGTGGGGGTGTGTGCCAGAAACTCACATAAAGAAAATTCACAAATCATGGCTATGTGATTCTGGGATGCTACAACTGGTTGTAAAGGCAAGCTGTTTTGCTGAATGCCCAAAATACAGTAACATGACCATGGGGAGGAAGGAAGGGCACAACATTTTACAATAGCCAGAAGTGCTTTATGGTTCGCAATGCACCTGTTCTAGGCCCATTGTAATTCTGAATGGTCATTAAGCAAGCAGTCATAAATCCAGGAGTACCTATAAAGTACTTGACTTATGACCAAATACTTGACTTACAACCCTGACTTACGACCAAAATTAAGTCCAAAATTTATGTTGCTAACAAACACATTTGTTAAGTGCATTCTGCTCCATTTTACAACCTTTCTTGCCACTGTTGTTAAGTGAATCAGGGCAGTTGTTAAGTTAGTAACATGGCTGTTAAATGAATATGGGTTCCCCACTGACTTTACTTGTCAGAAGGTCATAAATATCATAAATCATAAATCAGAGTCAGTTGTCAAGTGCCTGAATTTTAATTATGTGACCATGGGGATACTGCCAAGGTCGTTAGCGTGGAAACTGGTCATAAGTCACTTTTTTCAGTCCCGTTGTAACTTTGAACGGTCAGTAATAAACAGTTGTAAGTCAAAGATTACCGGTATAAATTTTATAAATAAAAATAAAAGAAAGAAAAAAAAGGCATCAATCCTGATTCCATCCATATGGGTGACTTGGCTCCACAAACTTTTCTTCATTGCTGCAGCTATTCTAAAATCTTTTTCTTTATCAAGTAATGTTGCGTATCTTCTTTTCCATATATAATTCAGAAGGGTGTGTGTGTGTAAATTATTACTTTTATGTATTTTATTAAAAATATGGGGATACCCTATTGATCATTAATATATAATTCCTATCCTGAAATTCCAAGTAGATTTTTAAATTAGTAACTTGTATTATTGGGGTTTATTTAGAACTTATGTAACAGAAAGGCTAGAATATAATGTGAGAACAAGGGTAGTGCGGTACATTGCTTGTATGGCTTGTTGTTTATTTCTGCCATGTGTTTGCTGAGCTCAGTACGATTGTGACATGCTTTGGAAATATTAAGAAATCACCCAATTTTCCTGTTATTGTTACATGCAAAAAAAAAAAAACGAAAATAAAAAAAATAAAAATGGGAACTAAGTTGTTATGATGTACATGGCATTGGGACATCTTCTTTCTTCACACTATTTCACTAAGAATGGATAAGTATTCCATACCTCCATCAGTAAACTAAAGGTTTACTTGTCCCGAGGGATTCAAAAGCTTTCAGAGAAAACAGTGAACTCATTAGCACCTTCATTCACTTCCTACTACAGAACACTTCTTTCCACATTTTCCAAATACCAAAGGTCAGGGCCTACACTCAAAGGCAGTCTTTATCAATAATTTATTTTTATCCCTAAGTACATATGTTGATGAAGATTGTCAGTCATTCAGGTAAAGGTGTCTGGAAGTTGAGTTGCTTTTTGCTTTGAAACATTTCGTTCCTTATCCAAGGAAGACTGCTTGGATAAGCAGTGAAACATTTCAAACAAAAAAGGAAAGAAGTCCAGTTGCCATGATTTGACTTCCAGATTCCTATGTACAGTAACATTTTCTCAGAAAATTAATAAAACATATGAATGAGTTTTAATGTTTTTAATTTTTAAATGTTTTTTATTAGGATTTTAAATGTATTGTGAGCCACAATATATTTGCGCCCCTCGGAGAGGGGCGGCATATAAATTGAATTAAATTGAAATTGAATTTATGATAGGCTTGAGCAATGAGAAAATATCTGCTGCAAACTCCACACGGGCGTCAGGAAGGGCATCCTGCCAGTAAATGCTCACTTGCCCTGACTCTATCCTGAATTAAGGGATTATAGGATTGTAAAAAGAAAAAGATTGGCCTATGAAGATTTCCCTTCCCTTTCCTTTCTAACCAAAGATTTTCAAAATTGTGCTGAATCAGTCAGTACCTGCAAGAAAGTCTGAAATTAACTCCTGATACATGATTATACAAGTGGAGAGCTCTCTAGTTCCAAATGGTTGGATACCCTGGAGAAACTGAAGGACAAGGACAAGAACACTCTGTTCACAGAAATGCCACATTCACTATCGCAGGAAGATCCCGATCAAACCTCAGATGATTAGTAGATAAGATTATTAACAAAAATCAACAGGAAGACTGAAGCAGATACCTCAGGTGATACATTTGAAGCCTGAAGTTTTTTATCCTGCTTTTCTACTGAATACACTCCTTTGGGTGCTACGAGCTAACAAAGAATGTATTGTGTGACCTAGAAAAGCAAATTACAAAAAAACTGAAACAGACTAAAAGAAATCCAGCATCAGTAAGAACTCAACCTTAATCACATGTTTAACAGAATAGCTAGGTTGACACAGGTGCCCCAAAGACAAGCGTTTAAGACATTGTGTATCCTTCCATAGTGCGTAGAGCATTCCGTAGCCCAGGGGTGTCAAACATATGGTGTCACGTTGCCGCCATGTGACTTTTCACAAGGTTTTTACTGTTTGCGGAGCTGGGATGGGCGTGGCCTGCGTGTGATGCATCCAGTTTGACACCCCTGCCATAGCCTGATTAGGTCCATGAAATTATTCAGTAAAATGCTTTGAAGTACTTTTCTGGACAGATTCATCAAAACTGTGAAGCTACCACAGCATGGATGAAGGTTTGGTAGGTTCTACAAATATACAAAGGTTCTTTGTAGATTACTAGACATGCATCTGGCTGCCACTGATTTACATAGGTCTTCCGAATGAGCAACACTGATAATAACATTTGCTGCCCCACTTATCCTGCTTCCAAAAGTATACTGTCCAGAGTCCCTTCTAATGAGATGGGTGGCTATATAAATTGGATTAATAAATAATAAATAAATAAGACAACTCAGATAAATAAGTGAGCCTGAGTGGCATAGCAGGCTAATGCCTCCTATTAAGGCAGCATTTAACATCCAGCTGCCTGCAATTACTGCGAGTTCTAATCTCACCAGGCTCAAGGTTGACTCAGCCTTCCATCCTTTCTAAGGTAGGTAAAATGAGGACCCGGTTTGTGGGGGCAATAAGCTGACTTTGTATAAATATACAAAAGTATGAAGGCTATTGCTTAACGCATTGTAAGCCGCCCTGAGTCTCCGGAGAAGGGCGGCATGCATATATATATATATATATATATATATATATATATATATATATATTAGTGCCATATGGAGTGCATTAACGATAGGGATTGGCAGATTCCTGTCAGCTTTGCTTCCCTCCATTTTTCTCAAACATCTTCAGCTGAAAGGAAAACATTTGCTTCAAGGTCCTTAAGGTGACCGATGACTGAACCTACTGGTCTAATAACTTAAAACTTCCCTCCTCACTAGCCCCACAACCACTTAAGGAAAGTCAGGCAGATATTTTCCTTCTAGCTGGTCAAAACCTTCTAGTTGGTTTTCCTTCTAGCTTGTCAAAACTTCTGCGGATAGTAAAAATGTGTTTGTGGGTGCATTCAAAGAAATCCAAACATCTCTCATGTTTGCTGATTAAGAGATGAAAGGTGAAGAGATGAGACATGAAATTTATTCATTATATTAAATTTATATGCTGGCCATGTCACTATCTTGAGTGCCTCTAGATGGCTTACATAATATAGAACATACTGTAAATATAAAAATATTAAAAGCATTAAAATTAAGATTAACAACAATTAAATAAATAAAAGATTACAATATTCTTGAACAGCACTGATCCATGTCTGAAGGAAACCTGGCAATCCGCTGATATCTGCTGGTAATCAGAGTTCCTTTGAAAGCATGTATGCCAAATCAGAGCTGGTGCTCAGACTTCTTTTGAACATGGATTTAGCATTATTCTAAAACAGTTCATGCTTCAGCTCATAGGGATGGACAGAGGTGTGACAGGAAGCAGCAGCAAGAGCATTCTCTCTCTCTTCCCCATCTACATTGTCCATTCCCACCACTGCCACCTCTCATCAGCTACCTTCACCTAAGGTCCCATCCTTTCCAAAGAATTAACAAATCCATAGCAATTTTTCCAGGTCTTTAAAATAATTGTGAATGATCCTCATGTCCTTTCCCTTACATCCCTTTCCACCCCCAGGTTTCTAGCTACTGTTTTTTTTAAAATCTGATTTAGTCAGAAAGCTATCAGATATTGAAAAAAAAAAACCCTGTCATAATTATTAATGTATATGCCTTAATATCCAGGGCTTATTTGTGGGGTGGGGGGAGAGTGAGCAGACTGGGAGATTGTAGAAAATAGTATTTTTTTTAGATCTCTACCATAGCCTATAAAAATGTTGGTCCCAAAGTTTTCTGCAACAAAGACCTGTTTCTGAATGAGCAAAAAGTGCATACTTTGTGTGACTTAATCAGCAAACATGACAGAGCTGTTTCGTGCCTCTAAATGTTTATTAAATAAGAGTATAGTAAATTTTCACAATGACATTTAGCACTCAAATGTGGATTTGAAATTCTGGCAGTTGCAATTTCAAATATGTCTTGAAGTTGTTTGGTTGAAAAAACCTCTAACGGATAGATATGTAGATAAACAGACAGACAGATATAGTTGGACAGATAAGTTTGACTTATTAATGCCACACACCACAAGTAACATAAACTTGTGTGCTTAGGCATGAATAACAGCTTTAGTAGCAACACATACGACGTATTTTAAAGGATGTTCACTACACGATCTTATCTTTTAGACATTTCAATGCCCAAGCAGCTTGCCTGTGTGACACAACTGAATTTTGCCCTACAAGTAGATTATACTATGTAACACCGTAGCAATCAAAAGTAACAACATAAAACATTTTTTAAAAATCATTAAACACTCAAAAGAGTAACAAGCTCACCTGTTTATTTATCTGCTTCTGACTCTGTAAAATTTTATAATGAAGTGTCTTGTATTACCACTATGTACTTTATTGCAAAACATCTACTTCCTTTCTTTCGTTATTATCACCTCCTCTTGCCCTAGAAAAAGAGAAGATCAGGTTTACGAAGGAGAACAACGCATTCAATGTCAACTTAAATTAGCATGGATGGAAAAAAATTATGCAGAGTGATTACATTTGGAGTAGGAATGAGATAGTTTTATTTTATTTTCATATGAAAAGCTGCTATTCTTCAAAGAAATATCACATATATATCAGGCATAATATAGTGACACACACAGAGTATTTTTTTTTAAATCAGTGGCTGTAGGTAGAAGGAATGGGGAATGGCTTTGAAGGAGGAAAAACTCAATGGTCAGAGAAGCAGGTCTTAAGCCAGCGGTTCTCAACCTGGGGGTCGTGACCCCTTTGGGGGTCGAATGGCCATTTCACAGGGGTCGCCAAAGCCCTCTTTCACCCCCCCTTCACGTCTTCACTCACCCTCACCCTCTGCCTCTGTTGGATCGCCGGTCGCTTACCCCGCCCACTCCCAATCTATTGCTGCCTCCTGAGTCCCAGCTGATGGCTAAAGGGAAAAAAACTGTTTAAATTCTTGCCGCGGGGCTTCAAAGGGCCGCCCTATGGCTGATCAGTGTTAAGAGAAAACAAATGAATAGACCCGTGCCTGGAAAAATAGAAAAAACAGCCCCTTTCAGTTCCAGCATAGGTTAATTACCATAAGTGTCAGGTTTCGACGTAATCTCAAATAAATTTCATTCTCAAACACAAAGTCTTTGATGAATCTCTCCTTTATTGAAGAATTTACGATCCAACCTGAACTCATATGCAGCCAAAACTGATTCTCTGAAACCAACCCCTCCCCTTCTGCCTCTCAAAATCTCAATGCCCATTGGCCATCTTCCAAGTCAGTCTCTTCTGCCAACTACTTCAGATCACAAGAATGTCCCCCTCCCTTCATCACCTGGGTAACCCTATCTATTAAGGGGGAGAAGAACACTAGATCAAATGCCAAGCTACTAAAACTTCAAACTGCTTCTGCTAGCTCTTTTTTTTCTTCTTTTCTCTTTGATCTTCATGGCAGCGATGAAAATAGAACAAGTTATATCGCTGACAATAAGTTGATTAGATCAGCCTCCCGGCTCTCAGCTGATTTGCTCTCAGCTGTTTTGCTAGCTGCAAAGAGGTGCAGATTTTTTCCCCTCAAGCCATGCTGAAAACCGAAACTGGAAGTAAAGCAGGGTCTTTGCTGCAACGTGGCAAAATGAAGCAGAGAGAGATTTCTTTTTCCTCATCAAAAAAGGTAGGTGGAAAACTGCAAACAATGGGAAATTTAGGGCAAAAGAGGAGAGTCAAGATTTTAAAACACAAAAGAAAAAAAGCTCTATTTAACTAGGGAATTGTAATAATTGAGATACTATTAATTGTATATTGTGTTGAAAGCAGAAATGGTTAAGTTGTGGTTTGGAAGAATATATGGGGGAAATTATTTGGTTTATTATTATTGGTAAATATAATTAATTGATTTGTAAGAAATTGGATTGCATGGAAATAATTGGAATATTCATGTTCATATTGATTAATATACAAAAAAGATAGTTATATAACTAATTGATTTATATTAAAATGTTGAATTTGTATTAAAAACTGTATTACATAATTAACCAATGTGAGCATGGATATAAAAATAGATGACAATGGGAAGGGGTATAATATAGAATAGAAGTGAAAAATTGAATTTGATTAAGATTAGAGATGAGGATGAAGGGTAATATTGGTTTTTTAAAAAAACAGATGAGGAATAAATATGGCAAAAAGGAAATATAGAAATTGTAAATTTAATTGAAATGACTAAACAGTGTTTAAATTTGTGAACTGGCCAAATACTCTGTTCAAAGAAAATACATTGTATGTTTGTATGTGTGTTTCTAATTATTGCTATTTATTCATATTTGTTCTCTTTTATTCTTTAAAGTTTAACAATTCATTCTTTATCTTAATATCTTTATTGTGGTTGGTTTTCTTCCCTTTCATCTTTTTTATTGTACAGCAATCTTTCTCCTCAAACCTACCACCTCTCTCTTTTCTTTCCTTCTTACTTTCTCTTCCCACCCTCTTCTCCTCCCTACTTCCTCTTCCTTTCTCCTTCTCCTCCTCTCTTCCTCCCTCTCTTACCTTCACTCCTACTCTAATTTCCCTTCCCTTCCTTCATCCCTCTCTATTGCTGTATCCTTTTATGCACATGGACTACTCAGAGGGCTGAAAAAGTTATTTTTGACTGGTCCTCTCACTTTTGACCAGTCCTCGAACTTACGACTGTCCTCACATTTTACGTTTTTGCTCTATCTTATCACCATGGTGAAGAGAAGCAGTTGTGAAATGAGTGACATGGTTGTTAAGAATGCTACATAAGTGCATAAATGATGACCAGTCATAAGTGCAAAGACCGGTCAAAAGTGTGAGGACCTGTCAGAAATCACTTTTTTCAGCGCTCTGGGTAGTCCTTTTGTGCACATGGACTACTCAGAGGGCTGAAAAAGTTATTTTTGACTGGTCCTCGCACTTTTGACCAGTCCTCGAACTTACGACTGTCCTCACATTTTATGTTTTTGCTCTATCTTATCACCATGGTGAAGAGAAGCAGTTGTGAAATGAGTGACATGGTTGTTAAGAATGCTGTACCGGCATAAATGTGAGGATGATCATAAGTATGAGGATCAGTCAAAAGTGCAAGGACCTGTCAGAAATGACTTTTTTCAGCCCTCTGAGTAGTCCCTATACACATAGCCATGGCCACCTGGTCACATGACCAGCTAGCCATGCCCACCCGGTCACATGACCTCCAAGCCACGCCCACAAAATAAGCCACGCCCACAGAACCGGTAGTAAAAAATTACAGTTATGAAGTAGCAACGAAAATAATTTTATGGTTGGGGGTCACCACAACACAAGGAACTGTATTAAAGGGTCGCAGCATTAGGAAGGTTGAGAACCACTGGCTTAAGCGGTGCCATGAAATTAGTTGAGTAAACATCTCAGCTAAACCTCTCCATGTTTTCAATGAAGATAAAAGGGTGGAGGGGGAAGCACATTCAAACTTGTACAATTGGTTTAAGTTCAAAAAGTTAGACCAGACTAATAAATCAATTCCATATAGATCAGGACTAGTTTTATTTTCTTAGAATAACAGAACTTATAATCTCTACAGTGCTCTAAAAGCCCCAGTTCATGTCTCAGTTTTTAGAATTTGTAAAATGGTAGTTGATTTTCCCGCTGCTCATTTTGGAAAGGGTTTCTAGGAAGATGCCTCCCACTGTCCTTTTCTCCATTAGTTAAGTAGTGCCAATTAAGTCCTAGACTAAAGAAATTGCTTCATATTGCTTTCAATAACAAAGGGCATATGAGCTGGTCAACAATTCCCTCTGTATTGTCCTAAAATATGATCGGTCCTTTAGGTTTTGGGTTTGTTTGTGTGGTGGGGTTTTTTTTTTTTTTTGCTATTGTTATTTAAGTGGCATAAAAGAGTGTTATCCCCAGTTCGGGTCTGAGCCTGGTGTTGAAGCTCATGAAGACACGAGATACTAAGTGCAGGTTTTGTTTCCTTTTATTGATGCACTTCAGCAAAAGGAGTCCCAGACAGCAAAATGCAAAGGATTAAGAACCCAGAACAAAGGATTAAGAAAGTTTTATACAATTTCACTAAAGCAGAAGGCAGGTCAAAGTGGGATATATAAGAAAGATCATCTAATAAACATTTTAGTAATGATCTAATGATTTGTTCTGTTGGTCTGTAGCCATCCCTATTCCTAAACCTTGGATAATGGATGGTCTAGTTCTCTAATACATATTCTATTTGCTCCAGGCGATCCCTTTTTCTAATTTATAGCTGAGGTATGCAGGATGTCTAACTCTTTGTTACTGTTATCAATCCTCTAACCACTTAGAATTGTTACAAGGGTTCAACCTGCATATTCTCTGTGAATAAACATTCTTTGTTCTTGCCAGATAGACTCCATAACTACAGGCATCCCAGTTTTCTTTCAAGTGTATATCATATCCTTGCTTCCTTTTAGCAGACAGTCCATCATTAGCTTGTAATTAAAAAAAGCAAACAAATAGTGGAATTTCCTTCCTAGAGTAAAGACTTAGTGAATATAGTTCAAAAGTACTTTGGGCTTCAAGAATGCTGGTATTGGGTAAGGTTCCAAAGATAGAACTTTCACAAAACAAAAAGCGAAGCACTGAACTTTGAATCTCTGAATTCTACAATTGGCAGCTATTCTGTAAAAAAACCGTATCATTTAAAAAAGGGGGGGAGTTGAAATTCTAATGAAAATGACTGATTTAGATGAATGGAAAGTTGAGGAAAAATTAAAGTATTCCTGTTTTAAAGGACAACTGATGATAATTAGGAAATTTACAACTTTAGTTGAAAAAAGGTTCAGTTGGAACATGTCAAGAAGCCTTGTTCCCTAATTTAAGAACTGCTGATCTAAATCATTCCATTCTTTGTTAGATTTTAATTGTCTACCTTCCAAGCACTTTTTTGTTGTTTATTCAATGAATTGATTTCAGCTCTTCATATTTGAACTGATATAATTTTGGTTAGTAACTCATCTGAATTCCCATAGGTTCGTGCATGTGTCATTAGTGATAATATCTATATACATTCTCTTCTATCAGACTCTTTTTGGATTGTCTTCAGTTTTTCAAAATACTGGAAACTTCTCCAATAACTTTTGTCTTCATATTGCAGGTAGTCCTTGATTAACACTTTTTTATTCAACAACTGTTCAAACTTACAAAGGTGATGAATGAAGGGATTTATGACCTGGATTGAAAGTTACAGTGATGGCAGCACCCTCCACAGTCACATAATGAACTTTCTGGCATTTAATAGTCCATCTGCCCTTACAACTGACTACAGCAGGGCTGGGCAACTGTGGCCCTTTTACAACCTGTGGACTTCAACTCCCAGAATTCCTGAGACAGTCAAGCTGGCTCAGGAATTCTGGGAGTTGAAGTCCACAGGTTGTAAAAGGGCCACAGTTGCCCACCCCTGGACTACAGGGATGCTGCAATTGCCCCACCCAGTTATCTCTCCTCCCATCTCAGCTACCCACCCAGCCCACCAGTGCATGCAAAGCTGCCACAGCATTGGAGCCTTCACCCACCCCACAATCCCAAAAGGTCTTGGCTGGTTATAGGGCCCGGCAACACATGTAAATTGCTCCACTTACCTTTGTGTTTTTATGCAGCTACTGACAGCATGCATGGCCAATGTGAGGCATGGTCATAACTACAGATGTCAGAGCAACCGATCTGTAAGTTGTTCAGCTCCTTGATGGAGGATTTCTTGGGCACCAGGATGATAGTAGAGCACTTGAAGCAAGAAGGGACACAACACATCTCCAGTGATTTTATTAAAGATAAGGATGAAGATGGGGGCCAGTTGATCAGCACAAACTCTCAAGCAAGAAGCCTTACCTTTCAAAACTTTCAAGCAAGAAGCTTTACCTTCTTACTAATAGTACGAACTTACTAACTGAACATTATTTATTAGAATTATTTCACCTTTTACTTGCTGATTTGTTCTTTCTGTGGTCGAAGATATTCTTAAATGTCTTCTCCAATTTTGCAAAATATTTTTCTTCATTTATTCCATCCACTCCAGTGGTGGTATTCAGCAGGTTCTGACCAGTTCTGGAGAACCAGTAGCAGAAATTTTGAGTAGTTCGGAGAACCGGTAAACACCACCTCTGACTGGTTCCGCTCCATCTATTCTCTGCCTCCCAAGTCCCAGCTGATCAGGAGGAAATGGAGATTTTGCAGTATCCTTCCCCTGCCATGCCCACCAAGCCACGCCCACCAAGCCATGCCGTGCCCACCAAGCCACCCCCATAGAACTGGTAGTAAAAAAATTTGAATCCCACCACTGATCCACTGACCCAGTTTTTGTAATCATGTTACAACTGGAAAAATCATGGATGTGACAATCCCTACTTTTGTTCTTAGTGTGATATATTACACTTATATATATTATCTAGATAGGGCATTTCCCCACTTCAATTTTAAGATGTTGGCACTATTCAAAGACAGATGGAAATGGAGCCAGTTTAATATATCTTTTCAGATATCAATCCTTTATTCTATTCTACCGTTTTTTGGTCTCGACTGTTTTTAACATGGTACTTATCATCAGATCAGTAGATTTCCTGCTTCTTTACCCCACCCATCTATACAAGAAAAACAAATACCGATCACTTTCCTTTCTGTTGGTGAATCTTCAGATCTGTGATTTCCTTCAATAGATTTTTGTATGAGACTTCTTCAGCTGAATTCACTCATATTTCACATAGACTTGTTTCATGCATTCATTACTGGATCAGTAAAAATATAAGAAAAGACCATGGTATTATCATTCTTCTAGTCATATGGGCTAGTAAGGAAATTGGCAGAACTTTTATAATTTCAACTGTTTAAAAAAAACCAACAGACTTCTACAAAAGATGTTCGTTATTTTAGGTGATTCAGAAGAAGGCAACTCAGCAAACCAGTAACCAGAAATGGGGAAAATGTTTTTGCCGTGGCACACGTTGCAGTAACTCATTGGGGTGATGGCATTTGCCCACAATGAAATGCAGTGCCACAGAGAGACTGAACAGCAGCAGCTGTGCTGCCACGTATTGAAAAAAATACTTTGGATCTGTAATGAAGGATAAACTTTACCTTCAGTGGATTAGGGAAGGTAGACAATGGCATTCCTGACTTTGAGAAATGATAGTCCATACTGTGCTGTGATAACTTGATAATTCAAGTGGTTCTTTATGGTCATGGCATCTCTTTGGAGTCATCAATATCTTTCTTGCTGTAACTTTTGCCCCACTAGAAAATGACAATTGGACTTTAATGAGCCTCTCTTCATTCTACTGAGAAAGTTCCTGTCAACATTCAGCTTGAGTATCCAAATAAAAGTCCAGGAACATTTCAGTTCTGAAAAGCTTACTGTTTACTTAATACATATCATGGTAATGGCAAGGTAAAATTAACTCTAAACTAAGGCACCAGTTCACAGTATTAAACGATGAATTTCTCAGCCCAACCCCCACCCCCATCCCATGTAAAAAAGTTCACTTTGTTATGGGAACCATCTGCCTTCTTTTTTCACACCTGTTGATACAACCTTGAAAAGTGTCCAGACTCTCGCATGCTTCCATGGAACAACAGAAGTTTTGTTTCTCCAAACTAACCCTTTCATAGTAACAAACCCCCCCCCCACTCTAATGACAAGTTGAAATGAAGAGGCACATAGCTGCCCATGTTTCATTCTTGACAGATCCCTCAGAAACAGGATCTGAATAAGATGGACTGGAAGCTGTCATCTAAAGACATGGATCACTGTGGACGCAAAGTGAAGCCCTTCAGTTTAGAGGGGATCTGTTATCCTTCCTAATCTACCTTTTGTAATAGGACATTTTCCTTCCTTATGGGAAGACATACTGTATCTTTTGAACAGTTTATTTTTTGGCAAAATAACTCAGACCTATACAGTCCTATCCAAAGGGCTAATACATCTTATGTTTCTACCAGCTCCATCCACAAAAGAAAAAAACAACAACAGCTGAGCATTTAGCATGCTACAATATTGTTTATGTTTGTTTTAGTCATTGATCTTTAAGAAGACAAACATCCTAAAATGTCTCATGGTGGAAATCTGCATCAGTGCCTTCCAAATTAAGGGACTGTGGTTTGCAAGTCTGGTGATGGCTTTTCCTGTCAGATACCAGACACTGAAGGGACAGTCAGTTCCACCAAAGCAAAAACAAAATGTATAGAAGTAGGTGAAATGTATATTATATTACAGAAACCATTGAGGCATATTGTCTAGATATACCAATAGATAGTAATACTGGCACAGGTGAGAGATGTGAGCAGATTATCTGGATCCCTTATGCCCTTATAGGATTCAAGCTGGGCCTGAGATGGAAGTAGTTCTGGCTGATGACTTATGTCGGGACCTAAATGGAGGAAGTGCTCCTCTCCTTTGCACAATCAGACCTCTCAGCAGAAGCCTTCACCACCAACCAAGGTATCTTTGTGAACTTCCTGTAAAGGCTGGGAGTGTAAAGAAGGAACTTCTAAATTAAAGAGGGCTGTAAAGCACTGGGAAGGGGTATATAAGTCTAAGTGCTATTAATGACCCCACTCGCTGAGCATGGAAGAGTAGGCAAGACTGCTTCCATATGTGCAGTCCTACAAGTCCTTTCTCGTGCTATCCAGTATCTACATGAAATCACTGGGAGAGTTTATATATAGATTTGAAGTGAGGTATTTTCAATAGGCTGATGAACCAAGTTTTATGTCACTGCTCCAGGGCCATCCTAGAGAGTTTGGCCTAGATCAAGTTTGTGGAGGTCAAAATAAACTGAAATGAAATTTCTGCAAGAATATCTTGCTATTTTGTAGATCATCCATTTGTATTAAAACCAATCATTTCTTGAAACAGTGGCACTGTAAAAAAAAAGATTCTTGATTATATTCTTTTGAATTGCACATATGGAAAATAACTCCATGGATTTTTTAAAACATAGGCAAGCAAAACACTGTTGTTCAAAAATTAGCCTATTTGACAAAATGAACTCAGCCTAAATTTTTTGTTATGTGCACACAATTTCTTGATAAACATAATGACTTCCCTCACATATGCTTTTGCAATGCTGAGGCGTTGTATATATAAGCATGAAAAACAATTAGCATGAAAAACAATTTGGACTGAAAAAGAAAATTTAGTCACAAGTCTGTAGAGAGTTACATCATTA
Source organism: Ptyas mucosa (assembly GCA_012654045.1). NCBI lineage: Eukaryota > Metazoa > Chordata > Lepidosauria > Squamata > Colubridae > Ptyas > Ptyas mucosa. The sequence continues at coordinate 16,910,131 of WNWU01013815.1, forward strand.
GGATTTAGGCAGAGCTTTAGGGCAGTCACTAATCTTTGTCCCACAATACATAATGTAACTTTAATTAGCAGATGTCTAATAAAAAAATAATCACTAGATTCATGCAGAAATATTTGAGGAAAACAATTCTATCCATTTGCCTTATGCTCACAGTACATATAAACATCTTTTTTTATAATCCTGTAAATATTCTATATAAGAATTTTCAAGAATTTATATTGCTAATTCATTACAAAACTCTCACACACAAACATTCTCAACATCTTTATTTCAAAGAATAGTCTATGGATAAGGCCTTGACATTTAGGATATCAATGATGCTGTTTTTATGTTTCTCTCTACATTATTCTGAACTTCTAAAAATCTAATCTTTTGGTAAAAGCCAAAGATGGACCATCTAGTTTTCTTATGATTTGTATATGGGATTTAAAACATAGAATAAGAGTTAGAAGGAACCTTGGAGGTTTTCTAGCCTAACCCCCCTGCTCAAGCAGGAGACCCTATATCATTTCAGACAAACTGTTGTCCAGTTTCTTTTTGAAAGCCTTCAGTGATGGAGCATCCACAACTTCCAAAGGCAAGTTATTCCATTGGTAAGTTGCTCTCACTGTTAGGAAATTTCTCCTTAGTTCTAGGTTGCTCCCCTCCTTGATTAGTTGCCAACCATTTTTTTTTTGTCTTGCCTATTGGTGCTTTAGGGAAATAGTTTACCCCCTGCTCTGTGTAGGAACCCCTCAAATATTGGAACAGTACTATCATGTTTCCCCTACCTAAAGCCTCCCTCAAATACCAGATATGTTGATTAATATCAAATACATCCTAATAATTATGGCCCTGGCCAAGAATGTGGCTCAAAAATACATATTCTCTTATTTTATGTAATTTATGTAATTGCTACCTGGGAAAAGTTTCTCCATGTGAACTCTTTCTAGTTGACTGCCAGGTCTCCTCAGGAAAAAAAAAAGATGAATGCTAGGTAATACAAGTAGTCCTCGACTTACAACCTTTCTTTTAGTGGAAAAGCTACAACAGTCCTGAAAAAATCGACTTATGGCCGTTTTATGGTCATGTGATCAAAATTCAGACACTTGGCAACTGACTCATATTCATGATGACTGCAGTGTCCTGGGGTCATGTCGCCTTTTGTAACTGTTTTTTTTTAAAATTTCTTTATTGAAGCATTTATTATTTACAAGACAAAAAAAAAGATAGACAAAACCATACAGACAGACAAACACAACATACAAAATAAAAACTTTCATATAAATCAGTTCAACGTTTCCAGCCTTGAGGTGTCGTTATATATATATAATTCGTATTTACGTTGCATATTTACATTGATCTTCACATAAAATTAATTTTTTGTTTCAGTTGTGCTAAAGCTGTGCTAACTATAAATTGTTTTATACATCTATTCATCCTTTTAACAATGTACAATTACCACTTGTTCATCTTAATTTTCTTGTCTAGTTCTCGCATTTGCGAGTCTTACTTAAATTTCTATTCCTTAACCATTCATACCACGGGTCCCATGCACTATAATATTCTGATTCCTCTCTATCGTTTATTTCTAGTGTTAACTTGTCCAATTCGGCACATTCTAATATCTTTCTGATAATATGGTCTTCAGTGGGTAACTTGTTCTCCTTCCAATATTGGGCAAAAGTGATTCTTGCTGCCGTAATTATATGTATCGCCAAATATTTCTTCTTTCTTGCATATGACTTTTTAAGGATTCCCAGGAGGAATATTTTTGGATCTAGTTCCAAAGTGTCTCCCAAAATTTCCTTCAGCCAATTACTTATCATCTTCCAAAAATTTTTCGTTTTGGGACAAGTCCACCAACAGTGGTAATACGAACCCTGTTGGTGCCCACATTTCCAACATTTTGAGCTTGCTTTGGGGTATATTTTGGTGATCCTGGCCGGGGCCAGGTGCCACCTATAAATCATTTTATACTGATTCTCTTTAAATGTTATGGCCTTAGTCATTTTTAAATTGTTCGTCCAGATTTGGTCCCATTCTTCTAATGTTATAGTCTGTCCAATATTCCTGGCCCATGCTAACATAGTGTTCTTTACCGTTTCCTCTACTAAATCATAATCTACTAGATATTTATATATTTTTGCTAATAATTTATCATCTGTGCCCATCCAAATTTTGTCTAGACCATTCATGCTTATCTCTATTCCCGGATCTTCTTTGTCTTTCTTATATCTTGATTTAATTTGAGCATACGTCCACCATTCTAAGCTAATACCTTGTTCTTTTAATTCTTCTATTGTCCTAATATTCCCTATCCCGTCTAGAATCTCTTTATATCTAGCCGTCTTTCCCAATTCTAAAACATTTGGATATATAATTGCCTCCATTGTAGAGAGCCATCTGGGGATTTTGACATAGTGTTTTTTCCTTATCTCTCTCCATGTTGCCATAAGGGTATCTCTTATTTTGTGTTTGTGAAAATATGTCTTTGTTTTTTGCCCTGTTTCCCAGAGATAGAAGTGCCAGCCTTTTTGAAGATCGTATCCTTCCAATGTCAATATCCTTTTATTAGTTAAAGTTGCCCAATCTTTTAGCCAAATTAACTTTGCCGCTTTATAATATGTCTCCCATATTGGGAGTCCGAGTCCTCCCCTTTCCTTTTTGTCTTGCATGTCTCTAATTGCGATCCTCGGTTTTTCCCCTCCCCATATAAATTTTCTAGTAATCGAATTAAGCTCTTGAAAATTTTTTTTATCTAATTTGATTGGCGCTGTTTGGAACAAATACAATATTTTGGGTAGGATACTCATTTTAATTGCTGAAATTCTCCCTAAAAAGGATATTTGCAATTTCCCCCACTTTTCTAGATCTTGTTTGATATTCTTAATCAGGGGTGTATAGTTATCTTCTTTAATGGCTGAATGTCTTTTAGAAACCCAAACTCCCAAGTATTTGATTTTCTTGACTACTTTAATTCCCATTAGTTCTTCTAAGGCTCTTATTTGCGTTTTAGTCATATTTTTAGTTAATATCTTCGTTTTAGCTTTATTAAGTTTGAGTCCCGCCACCTCTCCATATTTGCCAAATTCATCTAATATTTGTATGCCTGATTCCAATGGGTCTTCTATAATTAAAGCCACATCATCTGCAAATGCTTGAATTTTGTAGGTTTCTTTCCTAATTTTAAGACCCTTAATCTGGTTATTCCCTCTGATTTTTTGCAATAAAACTTCTAAAGCTAATATAAATAATAGCGGTGATAGTGGGCATCCCTGTCTCACCCCCTTCTTAATTGAAAATGGCTTCGTTAGTTCTCCATTAACCAGAATATTTGCCTTTTGCTTCTTATAAATGGTTGTTATTTCTTTTTCAAAATTTTGCCCAAATCCCATTTTACTTATTTGCTGTATCATGAATTCCCAATTTAAATTATCAAAGGCCTTCTGGGCGTCTACAAAAATCAATGCCATTTCCTGGCCTGGATGGTCCTCGTAATATTCTATTACGTCCAATATCGTCCTTATATTATTTCTAATTTGTCTCCCTGGGAGAAATCCATTTTGATCATTATGTATTATTCTATTCAGTACTTTTTTCAACCTTTCCGCCAAGATGCTCATGAATAGTTTGTAGTCCGTGTTAAGTAAAGAGATTGGCCTATAAACTTTAATAAACTTTGTGTCTGTTCCTTCTTTGGGGAGGAGTGTGATATACGCCTCCCTCCATGATTCTGGTATTATAAATTTTGTTAGGGCTTCATTAAATATTTTTAACAATTTTGAGAGCAAAACATCTTCTAATTCTAGATTTTGATATAGTTCCCCTGGGAATCCATCTGGGCCTGGTGATTTATTCTTCTTAAGTTTAGAGGTTGCCATCTTTAACTCTTTCATTGTAATTTCCTTATTTAATAGCTCCTTCTCCTCTTCCTCAATTTGCGGAAGCCCTTCTTCTAGTAAATATCGTTCTATTTTCTCTTTAGATATCTCTTCCTCTTTGTACAATGTGGCATAATAATCGTAGATTAGTTCCAATTTCTCCTCCTCCTTATTTACTATATGGCCTTCGGGGTCTTCCAATTGATATATTATCCCTTTTTCTTTCTTCAATCTATATGACAACCATCTCCCCGGTTTGTTGGCGTTTTCAAAATAGTATTGTTTGGTTCTTTTAATTTCATATGCTAAATTTTCTTGGTCCATTAAATTTATTTTGTGGCGTGTAATCATCCATTTTTGCTTTGCTGATTCATTATATGGGACTTGTTGAATTTCTTTCTCTATTTCTCTCAGCTCCTCTAATATCGTCCTTTGACGTTCTCTTTTTTCCTTGTTTTTATGTGCACTATATGCAATAGCAAGTCCTCTTAGAAAGGCCTTCATCGAATCCCATATTATCCCTCGTTCCGTCGGTTCTTTCTCATTTCTTTCAAAGAAATCCTTTATTTCTTTCTTTATTTTTTCAACATTTTGTTTGTCTCGAAGGAATTGAGTGTTCAACCTCCATCTTGTGTTTCCCCTCCTATATTTCCTTTTCCATTTAATTTCCAACGGATTATGGTCTGCCCATATATTGGGTAGAATCTCAGCTGATAAAAATATCCATTCCCAGGTTCCTACTCAGCCACATCATGTCAATTCTCGACCAAGTTTTTTTTGCGTTCGAATAAAAGGTGTATTGTTTTTTATGTGGTTTTAAGGTTCGCCAAATGTCGATCAAGTTTAATTCGTCGGTTAATTCAAAGAAAGATTTTGGTATGCTTTTTCTTTTTCCTTTTTGTCCTTTAGGGGTTTTATGGTCTTTGTTAGAATCTACTATTCCGTTGAAGTCCCCAATTATGCATATGTTGTTATTATTTTCCATTGTACTGATTATTTCTCTAAGTTTGCTATAAAAGTTTCCCAAATTTTTGTTCGGGGCATAGATAGATATAAGTAGGATTGGCGTAGCCTCTCTCATAATTTCCACAGCCAGGATTCTGCCCTTGGGGTCTGTATATTTTAACTCTGATTTTATTTCCTCCCTGATATATATAGCTACCCCTCTCTTTTTTTCCCCTGCCAATGATGTATATAATTTCCCTAATTTCTTGTATTCCAAATATTTTTCGTTTCCCTTTTTAATAGGCACCTCTTGTAAACATATTAAATCCAAGTTTTCTTTAGCTAATTTTGTAAAAAAAAAATTCCTTTTTTTATAGTCATTCAATCCGTTTACATTTACTGATAGCAACTTCCAGTCCATTTTCAAGTTTGGTATCGGTCTAGTACTGTTTTGCCCGGGTAACTCTCTGCGGTCTTGGTTCTTTTTTTCCTTCTTTGTTTTCTCTTTCCTCCTTTTCCTTTTCCTCCGATGACCCTTCCTTCGATCCTTTCCGTCGTGTAAGGTCCTCCGTTGTAGCCCCTCTTAACTCTTCCTTACTACTCAAGTCTTCTTCACTTCCTTTCAATTGATCCACAAATTCCTGTGCCTCCACCAAGCTATTTATCTTTATTTCCTTCCCTTGCCAGGTTATCAACATCCCTTCTGGCAAGGTCCATCGAAAAGGGATATTTCTTTTATTTAATTGCAATGCCAGGAATCTATAGTCCCTCCTTACTTCCCTTACCCTCCTCGGGACCTGTTTCAGTACTATAACCTCTTTGCCCTTATATTTTATTGTTTCTCCTTTCGCGATATTATAGAAGATGTCTTTGACTTTTCTTCGAGCAAACCTTATGTGGACTTCTCTCGGAAGCTTGTTGCGTCTTGCATAATTTGTCTGGACCCTGTATACTTCGTCCAGCTCTTTGATTATTTGATCCTTATCCTGTTGTAAGATTTCTCCAATCAATTCTGCCATGACTTGGCCCAGGTTCTCTTCTTTCTCCTCCGTAATATTCTGAAAACGCAAGTAGAAGGATGCTTTGTCCATTTCCAGCTGCATAACTGAATCTTCCAGGTCCCTATTCTGCGCCATCAATTTTTGATCCACCGCGTCCAAATCCCTTTCCTGTTGTTCGATCTTAGATTCAATTTTCTTTATTTTTTGTTTGTTTACTTGTATTGCATGCTGGAAATCATTCATTTTTTGATCTATAGTTTGAATATCCGTCTTCAACTCTAAGTGGTTGTTAGTCATCTTCTCCTGCATCATTAACATCATTTCCTGGATGTTAGCGATAATTGCATCGCTTGCATTGTGGGTAACATGGTTGCGATGCTTTCTGTAGATTTTTGTGTTACTGGTGATGACATTGTAATTGTTGGATTTGGGATATTTGTCGTTGTCTTTTTTCCAGTTTTAGTTACCGTGGCTGCGTAACTTGTCATCTCACTCAAGACTTTTACTTGCTCTTTTATGATCCTGTCTATATTTTTCCAAATAGTCATACACTAATTTCCCTTTCTTGTTGTTGTATATATTTCTTATTAGCCTATTATGAGTATCGCTAATATTTCACTACTCACTCCAATTGCTCAGTCTATTCTGTCAATTAATTAGTCCTTTTGTCTAATGGAGACAATGAGGCTATATATCAAGACAAATCAGCTAAAAATATTCTTAATATAATAGCAACTATATGTATATATAAATAGTATTATTGAATAGCTAATAGTTAAATGGTAATAATTTTGTAACCTAATGAATTGTTCAATAACTTATTAGTCCTTATATTAATCAATTACAATATAAATATAGTATAATATATTCACAATAATCAATAGGGATACAATTCTCAGACCATCCAGTTTATAGAATTAATTTAAATATAGGTAATAGTTGTAAGCAATTTATCAATTTATAATAGTATCAAATTATAGAAAGTGAAGAAAAAAAAGCTTATTGTTATAACTTATTATTGGATATTTCTTAAATTTCTTAAATATTTCTTAACGTTAATATGCTAATATTCAGTAATTTTAAAAGGTATCTATATAGGCTTAATATAAATGCAATAGATAATATAAATATAAGTATAAATATAAATATAAGTCAATTTAATACAGATATAAATAGTTTGCACCAATTAATTAATATTGATAAGAGGAGAGGAAAGGGGGGGGGGGAGTAACCCAAAAGGATTTTAAAAGGATTTTGTGAGAGAGGAAAATGGGGCAAAAAGTCAGGAGATGTTGATTAATTGTTCTTATTTAGTTGTTTAGTTACTTGTCGCCCTCCCTTGTCAATGTCCAGAGGGGGAAGATGGGTTACTGAGATGTTCGGCTCAGTTCAATTCAAATCTATGTTTTAAATTACTTCAGAACCTTCACTCGCTTTCTCTGGAGGTTCTTCCTGTCGCTCTAGCCGCTCGCTCGTCCTCTCTTTAGTTTTTTCAAGATGGGCGCAATTCCTGTCTGGAGTTTTCCGGCGCTCCTTTCGCCCGATCTGCCGTCTTATCTCCTTCCACCTCCAAGTTTCTCCTCACGATCTCTCCCGTCAGGTTCGTTCGCTTTTTGCTAGTGTCCCCACTCTTTCTTGCGATCTTTTCCACTCCGATCTCTTGCCAGCCATTCTGCGATCCACTCGTTGTCTCCTTTATTTTCCTTTCAGTCGCCGCTTAATTTCCAATCTGCTTCTCTGCCCAGTCCGGTCAGCTCACTTAAAATCACATTTAATGTGCATCGGGGGCAGTGGTATGAATGTTCTTTAGCACCCCTCTTGCTGGAATTCCTTGCTTCCTGCTTCGTTGACTAGCAAGGCTTCGGGTCCGCCATTCAACAGCAGACGCGCCGCGCTAGTTTGGCCGTGAAAACCGGTTCTGCAGAGTGGTTTTGCGGTTCTCCACTCAGCCTGCCGGTACTTCACTATTGCCCGCAGAGCCCTTCAAGCTCCCGCGCCTCGAAGGGTCCCCAAAACGCAGCGATTAGTGGCGTTGAGTAAGAGCGATCACGCCATGTCACCTCGATCCTCAACCGGAAGTCCGCCTTTTGTAACTGTCTGACAAGCAAAAACAATGGGAAAGCCAGATTCACTTAACAGCATGGTTCCTAAATTAACTGCAGTGATTCACTTAAGAACTGTGGCAAGAAATGGCGTGAAATGGGTCAAATTTCAGTTAGCAATGTAAATTTTGAGCTCAAAATTTGTGAGCTCCTAAATCAAGGACTACCTGTGAGGGTGAAGGTTCTTTCTCAGAGTTGTAACAGTAACAAGAGTTGAAAGAGACCTTGGATATCATCTAGTCCAACCCCCTGCTCACGCAGGAGACCTGTACCACCGAACTCCTGACCTTTCTGATCGACAAGCTCAGTGTCTTAGCCACTGAACCATCTAGTCAGGCACCTAGTCAGGAGCTTGTGGGTTGGTTTCCAAACATTTCGTTACCAGGCTAGGTAACATCTTCAGCGAAGTTTAGGGGATGTCAGTGTCAGAAGAGCTGAACACAGGAGAAGTGTTACCTAGCCTGGTAATGAAAAGTTCAGAAACCAACCCACAAGCTCCCAAGAATGAACTTTCACCCTCATCCTACACCCGAGCTACAAGATATTCGCCATTATGGGAAGAATATCTGGGTAGTAAAGATACGTATTCAGAATACGTATAGCTTATTCCTGCCACCTAGTGGTTGTCTGAAGCTTTGAAGCCAGGTATATATATATACGGCACCGTTGTTCGAAATGTACAAGTTTACAATCTGTATTAATTGCACCTGTTTCTCCTACTGCCATTTAAAGTCTACTGACTTAAAGACACGTTGTACTTTAAAATATTTTTTTAATTTTTTTTTAAAAAAGACACATAGGTCATGAACCGCTGCTGAAAGATAACGGGATGCACGGCGGAACAAGAAGCTGTTGGAAAATTAAGGTGGGGGGAGAGAAAACCGGCGGATCTACTTCCGGCGCTCTAAGGAACTACTTCCTCTCCCCGCCTCCCCGCCCCCCCGCCCCCCTTTCATTGATCTCCTGAGAGAGCGGAAGTGTTTTTGTTTTGGTGCCGCTGGGTAGTGTGGGAAGGCCGGTGTCGTCGGTGCGCCAGCTCGCGGTGCCGGAGCCTGGGAGGCGGGAGAGGCCTGAAGGGAGGCAGCCGCCGCGTCCTGCTCGCTCGCCTGGGACAAGGACCGGAGAACGTGGCGGTACGTCCTTCGCTTCGCGCCCTTCAGCGGCATTGGAAGCGCTTCTCTCTCCCGAGCTGCCCGCCTCAATGGGGTATCGTGGTCCCCCAGGAACGGACTGAAAGTCAGCCTCGATCCTGGAGCTTTCCTGCCTACCCGCCTTGGAGAGAGAGGTGGGGGGGTGTGGGGGGAAGCGAGGCGACCCGGCTTCATTCGGCTTTGCTTTGGCCAACCTGCCCCCGCTGGATCCAGAGGAGGGGAGGGTAGATGGGGACGATTTCCAGCAGCTCCCTCGGAGTTTCTCCCCATTTCCCTCTCCGT
>WNWU01013815.1:16919484-17070401 GCA_012654045.1 Ptyas mucosa
CTCCCTCGGAGTTTCTCCCCGTTTCTTAATGCTACATATGTATGTATGTATGTGTATGTATGTATTTTACGTGTAAACGGGCGGTTTCCAGCAGCTCCTTCGGAGTTTCTCCCCGTTTCTTATTGCTACGTATGTATGTATGTATGTATGTATGTATGTATGTATGTATTTTACGTGTAAACGGGCGGTTTCCAGCAGCTCCTTCGGAGTCTGTCTGCCTGCCTCCTTTTCTTAAACGACGCTACATTTTTCAAGTTGCAAATGGGCTGCGAGGATCCTAATTCTCGGGGGGTGGGGGTGGGGGAAGGTTTGTAGAAGCCGGGCGCCCCTGGGACTCGGCCGGTAATTGCCCCTTCAGGGCCAGCCTGCCTGGCATCAGCTGTTGGCTCGCTTGAGATCCTTGTTTTTTTTAAAAAAAAACAAAACAAAAAAAACCAAAACAAGTTAATTGTAAAGCTGCCTGCTGTGGCCTGACATCAAACTTAAGTAGTTTATCTCTCTTTTAAAAAAAAAATATTAAAAAAAATATTCTGTTTTTCTGTTTGCTGTTCTCGCAATAGGAATAGAATAGACAGGAGTTGGTTGAAATTTATCAGGCTGGCCATATTTTTCGATTAATTGTATTTCTCAGAGAGTTGAGTGTGGCTGTCTCACAACCTAGTTTTTATGCTGGTGTGAATTCTGGGATCTAAAATCTGATAACATCTCTGCGTCATATTTGGGAAGATGTCCTCAGGCAGTTTTTTTTCTATCTTCAGATCCCAGACCACTTTTTAAATTCAACCTGCCCTTAAGGCCCCTTTTAAAGATTATATATATATATCAATATATATAATCTTTAAAAGGGGCCTTAAGGGCAGGTTGAATATATGTGTGTGTGTGTGTGTGTGTGTGTGTGTGTGTGTGTGTAACTTTATATTTGCTTTTATAAATTTTCACCTTACATAGACAGACCATGTATCTGAAAAAAAGGAACATTGGGGGCAAATTAGGGTTCTCATCTATATGGTTGATGTGTACTCTTCAAATAGATTTAGTTCATCTCAGGTGAATATAATGCATTGACTGCATAGACCTTTAATCTGAGTCAGAAAACCTCTTCTTATCTTTCCCTTTTCTTTCCTTTTAAATGAAGAAGCATTCTGTGATGGCTCAATGGAATTTAACTATAAACTCAGCAGAAATTCCTATTGTTCAGATCCCCAACTTAAATGATAACATTTGCTGAGAAGGAAAAGAAATGAAGGCAGGATTTGAACGTTTTTTAGTTAAAATTATACAGCATGACTACTTTGGATTGACTTCTGGCATCTATAAATAATTATCTTGGTTTTTCCTTTGGCTTAAGTAGGGCTGAATTATGGGAGTAATTGAAAGTTTAGATTTGATTCAATCCTATTTTACTAATATATTATGAAATAGAATATTCTTTTCTCCCTCTCATTTAGTTCTTGAAATTTGCTTTGGAAGATTGGAAGAGCTTATGAAAAAGATATGGAAAGCATGAAAAATCATTTGGTCATTTTTCTGATGTTTAATTTTAGTAGCACAATCTTAAACTTAATTAAATTAACTCAAGCTAATTTAGTGTCTTTTAAGAAGCATTTGTACCTTTAAGTAATTCATTTTGCTGAGGATGTAACTTGATGTACATATGAACATAAATTTTGCTCAATTTAATTTAGAACAAACTTTATGTTGCCCACATATTTTCTTGGAAATGCATATGTGTTATTTTAGGATCAGGTTCTGTTGAATTCACTTATTTCTAGATAAATATGTATGTCACTGGGACTTAATATAATATAACTTGACTATGCTTTTTTGTCCTTAAATACCTTAAGTTGTGGCATTTAATTTGTTTAAATTTTACTTTGTTTTATTATGTTTTGTTTTATGTGATATAATTTTTCATGGGATGTTTGGATTTTGGTTAAGTTGAATATTCCAAAAAGTGATTTAAAGGTTAGTCTAACATGTAAAAGTCTGCTAGGTTTTCATGAACAATTCTATGTTTGATAAAAATTCTGCAAGCCTGTAATTCATCTATTTCATTTTTTTATTTATTTTTTTTAGATTTTGGGTTCTTCTGAAAAAACACTGGAACTCATCTCTCTTGCTTGTGATCCATCCTATAATCTGCAATCTGTCTGAAGGCCATAGCTCTAGAAAAAATATTTCCTTTTCTGCTTGTAAAAACTAACTCCTCCCATAGCTTTAAAATTCTTCTGGAAAATTCATATTTTATGTTCCTTGAGATTGGAATATTCAAGTACATTTTTGCAGACTAGACAGACATCCTAACAGTAGAAGAAATAAGACCTGTTCTATAACCATCAATGTAATTTTTAGGAAACCATTAAAATGTACATTTATATTAGAAAGGGGACTATTTTTTACCAGTGCCTGCAATATAGATAAGCCACTTACTTTTCTTGCAGGCTTTATATTATTATTGTAGTTATGGCAGCTGCAACAATAGTTCATGATACTTCTGAAGCTGTAGAGCTTTGTGCTTCATATGGCTTATACCTTAAACCCATCACAAAAATGAGTATCAGTGTGGCACTTCCACAATTAAAGCAGCCAGGGAAATCCATTTCCAACTGGGAGGTAATGGAAAGGCTAAAAGGAATGGTGCATACTCATCAGTTCTCAACACTACGGATTTCTAAAAGCACTATGGATTTCATCCGATTTGAAGGAGAAGTAGAAAATAAGAGTTTAGTTAAATCCTTCCTGGCATGTCTAGATGGCAAAACTATCAAACTTAGTGGCTTTTCTGATATTTTAAAAGTGCGGGCTGCAGAATATAAAATTGATTTCCCTACACGACATGACTGGGATTCTTTTTTCCGTGATGCAAAAGATATGAATGAAACTTTGCCAGGGGAAAGACCAGATACTATCCATCTGGAGGGTTTACCTTGCAAATGGTTTGCATTAAAAGACTCTGGCTCAGAAAAACCAAGTGAAGAAGCTCTCATTAAAGTATTCAGCAAATTTGGAGAAATACGTAATGTGGATATACCAATGTTGGATCCATATAGAGAAGAAATGACTGGCAGAAACTTTCATACATTCAGCTTTGGAGGCCATTTGAATTTTGAAGCCTACGTTCAATATGAAGAATATGCAGGTTTCATCAAGGCTATGAATGCTTTGCGAGGGATGAAGTTGATGTACAAAGGTGAAGATGGCAAAGCAGTGGCTTGCAACATAAAGGTGATTGTAGTGCTGAACTCTTCTTTGTTTTAAAAAAAACGCTTAATTTCAGGCAAATATTCTGCTAATTTCTATTTAGAAACTATTTTTACTCCTTGGAGTGAAAAGAATAGAATGCTGCGACATATTTTAGCAAACCTTCAATATTACTTATCAGATATGTGTATTGCTACTAGCAACTATTAGTTAAATTGCAAGAAATAGTAGAGGGAGTTTATAACTATAAATGGTAAATTATAATAAAGTACATATTACTAAAATATACTGTCACCAATTAACTATAAGTTTAGGAAATGCAAGTAAGTAAAAAGTGTATTTTTCTAAGGAAGATAGTTTAAAATATTATTGATAAATATCCATCTAGTAATGAACATAAATCCATTGTGCCATTCCTTTGAATATTTGCTTTTTATATTTTCCCCCTGTGTGCACACTTTACAAGCAAAAGGGAAAAGCAATAACAGAATAAATGAGAAGTGGGAACAACTCTTCAGCTAGCAATCATAACTTATTTATTTAGCCTTCTCATGACTTGGCAAAAGAGCTGTGCAAATGATATAATGTCTTTGGAAGGTCAGAGCAATTTTTTTTGGCCTCTTGGGGTAGAGTTGAAATGTGTAGCTTATGCATTGGAGAGACTTATTTGGTCCTAAAAGCCTTCTGTAGCAAAAAAAAAAAAAAAAAATTACCTACGGTAATTTTCTTTGAAGACTCTAGAGCCGTGATGGCGAACCTATGGCACGGGTGCCACAGGCGGCACGCAGAGCCATATTGGTGGGCACGCGAGTGTTGCTCTAGCTCAGCTCCAGCGCATATGCACGCACCGGCCAACTGATTTTCAGGCCTTCCAGTCCCACTGGAAGTCAGGAAACTGGCTGTTTCCAGCCTCCAGAAGGTCTCCAGGGGGATAGGGAAGGCTGTTTTTGCCCTTTCCAGACTCCTAGAAAGCCTCTGGAGCCTGGGGAGGGGGAAAAATGGGCCTACCGGGCCCACCGGCCATCGTGTGCCAAAAGCAGGGGGAAGTGTGGGAGGGTCACGTGCACATGCGCGGGAGGGCGGGGCACATTGAATTATGGATATGGGCACCTGCACCTGCGACCCTCCACATTCCCCCCACTTTTGGCACGCGACGGCAAAAAGGTTAGCCATCACTGCTCTAGAGGTTTTATGACATGAAGATGGTGCTTTAAGCTTTTGCACCTTAAGGCACTTATTTTGTCATCTGAAACTTTCCCAAAGTTGCAGAAAAGGCAAAATGTCACATCTCCTATTTCAAGGTTATATGTTTGAGATTGTTGTAGGAATACTATGGTCCTATACCTGGCTCTTGGGTGATTCATGAGTTATGTATGCTGTATGGAAGTAGACAAAAATAATTTTGCCTTTTGGCAGTTTTGAAGAATTGCCTCTAGATGAGATGGACAGAACATAAATCTAATACATAAATGAATAGTAATGCGACCTAAATAGGCATTTTCCGTAGAATAGCTCAAGGGAGCCTCTTTGCCAAATGTACATTTGCCAGTAGTTTAAAATGTATATGAGAAACTCAGCTATGGTAGTGATCGCACTTGATTTAGAGGTTACCCTTTCTGTGTTTAGATTGTTTGCAGACATTTGCAGTTCTACAAAAATTACAGATAGTTTTCATTTAATGTTAATTGGGAATGAAAACTCCATTATTGAGTGATATAATAAGTTCAAAAAACATGTGACCATGACACTTAGTGACAGCAGTTCTGGCAGTCCTCGTCGTGTAGTTAAGTGGGCACATGACCACAACTTGCAATTTACTGCCAGCTTTCACATTGATTTTTCTTGTTGGAAGCTGGCAGAGAAGGTTGCAAATAGTGACCGTAGAATGTTGCAATGCTCATAAATATGAAGACCAGTCATAATTAACGGACAGTGGTTCAGCACCACCGAACATTGAGCACTTGCTGAACAAGTCATTAAATGAGGGTCATCTGGACTCAGTTGCAAATACCACTAAATTCAACAGAATTTAGAATTTTATTTGCAGACAGGTTGTTTGATGGATCCACATGTTAAGACCACAGTAGCATGGCAGGGCCTTTTCTATAGTGGCCTCATTCTTAGGTGCATAGTTTTATTAGAGACTTGGCTGTGCTCAAATGGATTGTAAAAGGCAGTATATTTCAATCCATTATTAAATTTCTGGATGGCACTCTATAGTTTAATGTTTTAATTAAAACTGTTTTTAAAAATTTTTTAGTTGGAATTGTATTTGAGGCTGGTTTATTTGATCTACATATAATAAATTTCTATTTCAAATTCCTATTTTATATGACATTGATAATTTAGAAATAGATCAAAATATTTTAAAATATTAGGTTAAAAAACGTTTATAGCTATTTGGAACACCATTAAAATAGATGGAGGCTGATGGAGCAATTAAAAAAGGAATAAAAAGTTCTCTTAAGAAAATCAAGGTTTCTCTTTTCCCCCACAGTAAATAAATTCGTTTGTTTAATTTAACTGGTTATAAATATCAAGGGAGTCTCTATTGATTGAATAGTTGCATTGCAAAAGGATTATTTTCATACTATTGTTTAAAATTCTCTGTCCTGCTTTGAGTTAGTTCAGAGTAGTACTGTTTTAATCCAGGTCCAGAAAGACTCTCCACTGATCTGAGGTTATTAACTTTAATAAAAATGTTTTTTTCTACATCTGTAAAAGGTTTCATTTGATTCCACAAAACACCTGAGTGATGCATCAATTAAGAGACGTCAGCTTGAAAGACAGAAGCTCCAAGAGCTTGAAAAACAAAGAGAAGAACAAAAACGTAAAGAAAAGGAAGCAGAGGAAAGACAAAAAGAGGAAGAAAGGTAGGTGTTATTCTTTCATAGGAAATATTATAAATATTAGATTATAAACTTTGCTAAATCCAGAAAAATGCATTTATATGTATATTGGGGATGGTGTCTTGTGTTTGTAAACCATAAAGATATTTCAAACTAATTTAAATTTCATGAGTTTTATAGGAAAGTATATATCCAGGTATTGTAATTGACCAATTTCAGATCTAATTTAATATGTTGGAAAAATTTTATGCATCCGTCAGCTATCAGCATAAAATAATATTAGCTTTTGCACATTAAAATAAAGTAAATCTATCTCAGCAAATAAATATATCTCAGTGTACCAGATATTTTCTTATAAGTAACCTGAAATGTTAAATCTAGATTGATTTCTATCATTCATATGCATGTATTTAAGATATTATAAAGTTCTCTGAAGGTCTACTGTTGAACATATTCAGATTATAGAAGCTTCCAATCTTTCATAAGGCTAGTTTTGAGAATAGTTCTATTGGGATTCCATCTTGTAAGTGGCATGAAAAGTGTTCATATTCATTTTTCATCTCATTTTTACCTATTTGTCATAAATAACATGTGTTCATGTTTAGGAATGAAGAGATTTAAATGAAATGCAAATTCAAATATAAAATTATGAGAAATGCAAATTCTTGATATTATTTGCAGAAATGTTATGATACATTGGTTCTCATCATATTTTCTTTAGTAGAAAAACAAGAAGTCTGTATGCCTTGTAGTAGACATACAGCAATTTGCTTTTATATGCATTTTACATCAATAAGGGAAATTGCTTCATTATATATTTGGTTTGATATAAAATGTATAAAAAGATGTAAACTTCGGACAGTTCAATTAAGGCCTGTAAAATAATTTTACATTACTTTAGCCTTCAAATGATTATGTTTGAATTTCAACTATAAGTAAACATGAACACCTGAACTTGTATCATAATATGCCTTTCTAGGAAACAGAAAGAACTTGAAGAATTAGAAAGAGAGAAAAAAAGAGAAGAAAAATTGAGGAAGAGAGAGCAGAAACAAAAAGATCGTGAAATACGTCGAAACAAGAAAAGACTTGAAAAACTTCAAGCTGAAGAGCAAAAAAAATTGCAAGAAAAAATAAAACTAGAAGAGAGAAAGCTTCTTTTAGCTCAAAGAAATCTTCAGTCCATTCGACTAATTGCTGAACTACTGAGCAGAGCCAAGGTAGCTCTTTTTTTAAGTTTTCCATAGAAAAATGCCCTTCAGCCCAGGAAAAGAATATTTGTAGTGGTATATGCTAAATATGTATTTACAATTTAACTAAAGATATGCTTATAATTTATCAGATGCTTTTGATTTCCTGTTTTTTTCCAGTTGTTGTATAAGTCACTATATCAGTTACTAATTTTTATGTCAGCACTGGCTGACTCTCCTGTCTCCTTTTTCCTATTTCTTGTTTAGAGGATTAATATGCCAGTTGTGTTATCCTATATTACAAAATCAATCCAATTAAAAGTGGAGGAGCAAAAGGAACAAACATCAGGATTGGATATCAAGATCCTCTCTCTTCCAAAATTTCTATTGTTTCAGTTTCCTCAACCGTGGTCAGCAAAACTACTTGTTTGAGTACAGTACACAAGGTTCAACCCATATTGCTCTCTACAATGCTCTCTACATGGGGCTCCCCTTGGGGTGCACCCAGAGGCTCCAGTTAGTCCAGAATGCGGCCGCGCGGGGGATTATGGGAGCGACGGGGCGCTCCCATGTGACACCTCTCCTGCGCGAGCTGCACTGGCTTCCTGTGGTCTTCCAGGTGTGCTTCAAGTTGTTGGTGACCACCTTTAAAGCGCTCCATGGCTTAGAGCCGGGGTATCTACGAGACCGCCTTCTGCCACCAATAGCCTCCCACCAGCCAGTTTGCTCGCACAGAGAGGGCCTGCTCAGGGTGCCGTCGGCCAGACAATGTCGGCTGGCGACCCCCAGGGGAGAGCCTTCTCTGTGGCAGCACCTGCCCTCTGGAAAGACCTACCCCCAGAGTTACGCATGATACCAGACCTCCAGACTTTTCGTCCGGCCCTGAAAACGCATTTATTCCACCTAGCTGGGCTGGCTTGATTCCATCCTCTCGGTTTTAATTGAATTTGAATTTGGTTTTAATTGGGTTGTTTTTAAATTGTTGGGCTGAAATTTTTTAATGTCTTTTAAATTGTTTTTAAATTCTATATTGTTATGTTTTATCTCGGCTGTTCACCGCCCTGAGTCCTGCTGGAGAAGGACGGTATAAAAATTTAATAAATAAATAAATAAATAAAAATAAAATAAATAAATATTATAATCTTGTCATTATATTAAGGACTTCGGGGTTAAGAAGACCCTTGAGGGCTTTGGTTTAATTTGTCAGCTTCATTGTATCACATTGTCCCTACTTTAGGATGTGAATACTATAGTGGTATTACATGGTATTGAAATTCTAGCAATGCCTTCTAACAATTTTGTCAGGGAGAATAAATCCACTCAGGTAACCTGGTGATGTCTCTGGGTTGGAGATTTCTTCAGGTAAAAGTATATGGAGTAAATAAACTTTTAATCTGATGTCTGAGGTTATTCATGTTAATTCCTAGGCACTGCTTTAGATTGCTCTATCTCAGGAGCAATTGAATTTTATTAAAACTTTACACCAGGAGTGTCAAACTCAGGGCCCGGGGTCTGGATCTGGCTCGCGGGGTGCCTAGATCTGACCTGTGGATATGCCCTGGAAACAGCAAAGGACTAGCCAGTATTGCCTCTGCCATCTCAGCCATGGCCCTCCCAAGCTCTATTTTCACTGGTTGCAGGAGGACGTTGCAGTTGAAAACTGGGCTCAGGAGTCCGTTTTCGCTGTCAACGTGCTCGGGCTGCCACCTGTGCCCCCACACGAGTTGAGCTGGCCACGCCCACGCCAGCCCCCGAGATCAAACACAACCCTGATGCGGTCTGCAATGAAGTTGAGTTTGACAACCCTGTTTTACACATTCCACATTAAAAAAACACTTTTTTTTAGATTTACTAAATAAATATGCTTTTGTCTATTACATTCTTTTTTTTTTCTGATGCAAAGTTGATTTTATTATGGAATGTATATATTTCTTTTTCTTCAATATTGGTAGGCAGTAAAGCTTTTGGAACAGGAACATAGTGAGGAAAAAATCCGCCTTCAGCAGCTGGAAGAGAGGAGAAAACTACAAGAAGCAGAACTCCGACGAGTAGAGGAAGAAAAAGAAAGAGCTCTTGGACTGCAGAGGAAAGAAAGGGAATTGCGAGAGAAATTGCTCAACAACCTTATGAGTAAGAAAATGGAAATAATTCCTGTGAAAAAGTACGACCCTAATACAGTACAGTCTCCCACTTGGAAAAGCCTTGTGGGTGTTCCCCATTGCATCACATCTACCTCAGTGCAGTCCATCTTGCCCCAACCACCCCACATTTGTCAAAGCAGCATAGCAGCTAATGAAAGTTTCCCCCATCCAAAGTACTTAAATGGAAGCTTCCACGAGGAAGGTCGTAAAGACACTATAATCAACATTTGCAACAAAGATAAGGTTTCTGACGAAAGTAGTTTGGATGTCCTTTCTAGTATACCTGCAAATCAGCAACACAATAGCACATTGGATCATGAGAAGATCCTTCATAAGAACTCCCTCCCAGAACAAGGCAAATGCAACAGAGAGCCAAGCAAGGGGAGAAGTCATTCATACAGAGACCGAGACGTTTGTAATCACCAGAGCAAAAATAAAATTGAAAAAAGCAGACACAGAAGAGACTTAAGTAGCGAGGATGAGAAATGCAGAAAAGAAAGGCGTCCTTATAAAAAACATTCAAGAAAGAGTAGCAGTCCTCACCAGAGGAGCCCAGATTTGGAATATACCCGACAGAGACAGACATTTAGTGGCGACAGAGATCCGGATAAAAGAGGCCGCAGCCACAGCCACAAGAGCACCGGGAAGAAACAGAAACATCGGAAGAGATCTTTGAGCAACCAAAGAAGCACTTGGAGTAGGTAATAGAGGAGTTATCTTTTTCTAAGGGCTATTTTGGAAAAAGAACTGCAAAGATCTCTGCTTTGTCTGTCTCGCAGAGAGAAAGGAAACTGATTTTTTTTTTTACTTGAATGATTTGCAGAATTAAAAAATTCATAACCACCCTTTTCAAAACATATCTTTTTGTGACTTAATTGTCAATGGTTTCTTGGCTGTCGATTTTAATTGTTCTAGCTCACATTGAAATTGTGATAGCCAGATTAGTTTCACTTATTTCCAGTATCCAGTTGGGTTCATTTTAGTTGGTAATGACTGTAATCATAGCAGTTTCTGTTTAGAAATCGGCACGTGTATGTTTCTAATAAGAAATGTAAACTTGATGAGTTACTACATACTTGATTCGTTAGAACTCAGTAATTCCATGCAGGACTTTTTTGCTATCTCGACTGGTGCTAGAAGCAACCATATTTTTATATAGTGCTGTGATGCCTTCTTTGCTATTTTTGCCAACTGCATAATTTCCTTGACCTTGAATGGCCATGTTGTTTATTCTTTTACAGGTTTTGAAGCTCTGTTCCATTTCAAAGCAAATATTCAGGATTTGGGTGGGAAGGAGACTTCCAAGAAAGTAGATCATAAAATTTCTAATGTATCAATATTTGATCCCCCCCCTTAAATGCAGTTTTGAGGCATCTATATTTGAAAGAAGGGCTTTTCAGCTAAGTAATATATATGTGTGTAATGTTCAGGTTCAAAGTTATATTTTCACCCTTTATAACATCTTTGCTTCGAGAAATGAAGCTCAGGAATTTCTCCAAAATATTTTCATAGTGCAAACCAGCTTTCTTACCATTTAATGGTAAAACTGCAAAAGCCATTGCCAGTGAATACAAACTGCTTTGTGATTGGAAATAATAAAGATCTATACATACTCCATTAAATCTGACTTTGTTGTGTGTTTGAAGTATTATTGACTTCTACAGAATGCTTAACCAAAATGGGAAATTTGCTGTATTTGTACTTCTTTATTTGTAAAATAATTTGCACAGTCTGGTACTGGGGGCTGCACTTCGTTATGAAAATGGTTTCGGCTTTCAGGGGCTCCTGAATCTTAGAAATGTCATTGGATGGGGAGATCAAATGCTAATTCTGTAGGAATTAATTGAGCTGCTGAAAATCAGCCATTTGGCAGCATAATCTAAGAATTCAGAACTGAAAACTCCTATTAAATTCTTTGGACAGAGATTTCGGTCCAAAGAACACATCAAGGAATATGAAGAGGAAAGGCAAGGACAATGGCAGCATGTCGCACAAAGAACAAAAAAAATATGAGAAGATAGCCCCTGCCTCCACTAGAATTGAGCAATCGATTTCATATCCTCCCCCAGGAAGTAAATGCACAGACATCTGAAGAAAGGACTTCATCACATGTTCCAGTGACAAGAAGTAAAGTGGCTCAGAGTTCCCAAGGAAAAAAATGGGTCTGATCGATAAAGATTCTGAAGGCTAAAATTGTATGACGAACAATTGAGGGAGCTAGATATGTCTATTGAAGAAAAGGATTAGGGGTTGTTAACATATGGCATTGTTAATTAATCAGGAGACTACAATGCAATTGCAGAGTAATAATTTGACTGCTAAGATACCAGCTTGCGTGCTTCCCATGGTGCATCATAAGAGGCTGAGCTGGCTTCGTACCAGAAGGAAAACAGTGGCTCTTCCTGTAGTGTTATCCAGGCATGCTCCGTCCCCAGAGCCATCTTGCAAATGGGCGTTGCATCTGGGAAAGTTCAGAGGGCAGGATACTGACTGCCTGCACAGAGCATCAGCTCATCCCCCCCACCAAAGCGGTACCTATTTTATCTACTCGCATAGAACATGCTTTCAAACTAATTAGGTGGACAGAAGCTGAGGTAAGTGACAGGAGCTCACCCTCGACATGCAGTGCTAGGACTCGAACCGCTGGAGCAGAAACCATCTCCAGCGTCACAGAGCCACCCCACCTCTTATAATATTAGGGGTGATAGGATAGCTGTTTTCCAGTACTTGAGGGGCTGTCACAGGGGAGACAGACTTATTCCAAAGTACCAGAGGGCAGGAGAAGAAGTAATGGGTGGAAGCTTGTTAAAGAGATCCAACCTAGAACTCTGGAGAAATTTCATGGCACTTACAACTATTAGTCAATAGAATAGCTTGCATTTTGGAGTTGTGGATGTTCCTTTGCCAGAGGTTTTCAAGAATAGACTGGACACCCATCTGACTGGGATGGTATAACATTTCTTGCCTTGAGCAGGGGATTGGACTAGAAGACCTCCAAGGTCCCTTCCAGCACTTAGAATAATGATACTATAATGCTGTTCTAATGCTGTGATAGCCATGGAATAGGCTCATCCCATGTGGCTCATAAGTTGCATTTCCCACTTCTGCCTTGTGATAGTTAATTACTTTCCTTAGCCCACAAATTGCAGATTTTTATGTAATAATAACTTCGGTCTCTTTTCAATAATTCCTAGAGTTCCTTTTAAATAGGCCTTCAGAATTCTATAAGATAGAAAACCTATCTTGCCGGTTGGTAGGAGTGCACCTACAGATAGTTTTCTTTGGCCAACTAAGCTCTCTGCCTTCTCAAAACCTACTATTTTAAAGATAATCTAATTTCTAAAATTAAGTGCGAGAGCTAAGCGCCAACCTCTGTTAGAAAATGGGAACACGAGCGGCTGCAGCATATTGTATAATTTGCAAATATACCTTCCAATCTATATAAAAAATGGACATACAGCAGATTATGTCCTGAGGACCTAAAGAGAGCATTAGGGAACATTCTCATCAGTTTATCTGACTTGGCACAAGCATTACACATTGTAGCCATTTTGTAAAAATATCTATAACATTATCTAAAAGTATCTCCCATCCCAAGAAAATTGCTTATTCCCAATGTAGGTGTACTGTTGTGAGGCAATCAGATGTAATATATTGAATCAAACCAAGTTCTGGTTTTCTCGGATGAAAAATTTTCACAAAGTTTTAAAATTTGTGAAATTCTGAAAACCTTGTATGGGAAAGGAGCCCAAAGGATTTTCATGTGCTTAAAGCAGTCCAACACACAAGACTTTATGTGTGTCTTCAAACTTCTGTAATATTGAATATTGTACCATCATAAGATTATCCGGTACTTTTCCAATAATATTTATGTGGCTGTCAGAAGGAAGAGTCAGAGCCCAAAGTTGCTTTTTCAAGAGGAAACTGGACTTTCTGGTTTTTCTTTGAAGACATTTTGCTTCTCATCCAAGAAGCTTCTTCAGCTCTGAAGAATGGATGGTGGGGAATGGAAGTCAGAGCTGAAGAAGGTTCTTGGATGAGAAGCGAAACATCTTCAAAGAAAAACCAGAAAGTCCAGTTGCCTCTTGAAAAAGCACCTTTGGGACAACCATGACCTGGATGACTGAGAATCTCTGTAGAATAGTCAGACCATTCCTGCTACATTCCCAGAAGCTAATTCTGAGATCTTGAAGTGGTTTAAGGAAGAGCCAACCAGGAGGTTTGCTAATAGTTAAAATGTATCCTAACATTTTATTCAATGTTGTATTCATGCTGCTGCTTCAAAGCAAATATTCATGCGCATTTCAAAATATAACAACTCCTGGCAACAGTATCGCTACTCTTTTTGATTTTAAAAGGATTAAGTTTTTAACCTAAACTGTTCAAGCTTTCTTATTTATTTCTAACCTAAATAACCCCCAGTGAATTAACCATTATGTACTAGAAAGACTTTTCTTTCATTTTCATATCTGGCTTTCAAATAAAAAGTGCTATTAATAACAAGTGCAGTTTTGAATGCCTAATCCAAGATAAATGAATGAAGAGTCATCAGAATGCCAGTGTTATTTCACATAGTTATCTACTGTGCAAAACAATTCTACAAAGCTAACTGATGTAGTAATTCTAATACTATCCTGATAATAATACAGATTTGAACCTAGCAACATAAAGAAGATTGAGGGCGAAGAAACTGATGGCATGCCACGGACCACAAGTTACTACAAGTTACAAATTGAAAATATGCAACACTGTAGAAATTACTTTTGAATCTCAATGTTTATCAGCTTGTGACTACCATTTAGGAAGTTAAAATTGACATGATTTATTCCATTTAACTTTAGGGCTGAACAATGCCTATGATTTGTTCCTTTTATGCTTTAGAGCAGGGGTGTCAAACTCACGTCGTCATGGCAGCATCAGGACTTTTCCCCTCTTCGCTAAACCAGGCATGGGCGTGGCTAGCGTGTGATGCATCCGGCCTACGGGCCGGGAGTTTGACAGCCCTGCCTTAGAGCAATATTTGGTGCAATATTTGCATGCTCCTAAGCACTATTTGGAGATTGAAGATTGCATGGCCCTAGCAAACATCAAGCACTGCCTTAACACTTTTCATATTAAATGTCCAAAGCTGATTGTGCAACAATATTTTCTCAACTAAACTCAATTTACCTTCATTCCAGAAGAGACCATTAGAATTGAAACATTTATTTACAGTATATAGTCATTCATCTATGGAATTTATACAGCAGCCCATCTAATGAAAAATTGACTCTGGGCAGCATACAACAAGACTGTAAAACAGTTAATATATAAACATAATTAGAGGTAATCCTCGACTTTCAACAGGTTGTTTAGTGACTGTTTAAAGTTACAATGGCACTGAAAAAGGGACTTATGACCATTGCAGTATCCATAAGGTCAGGTGATCAAAATTCAGGTGCTTGGCAACTCACTCCTATTTATGACAGTTGCAGCATCTGAGAGTCGTCCTGATGAGCAAATCGATGGGGAAGCCAGATTCACGTAATAACTGTGTTACTAACTTATCAACCGCAGTGATTCACTTAATGATGGCAAGAAAGATTGTAAAATGGGGCAAAACTCACTTAATAAATGTCTCACTCAGCAACAGAAATTTTGTTCTCAATGGTGGTCGTAAGTTGGGGACTACCAGCATTACAGAAATTAAAAAGTCACAAAGACTAAGTGAGAACAACAGATGTTAATAACAATGGAGCATACCTCCCAGGACTAAGGTCATTACAAGGTGTTGAAAAACTTCAAGAAAACCAACAGGGATAGAGCCAGCCACACTTTGGAGGGGGGAATGGGGGAGGAGAATGATCCGTAAGATAGGCACCATAGCAGAGAAGATCTGCCTTCTGGGGCTGGCCAAATGTGGCTGTCTAGCAAATGGGGGCAGTAGTATGCTTTTTTTCTGCTAGTTCTAAACCTATAAGTAGAATATTTAGATGGAATAAACATTGAGCCTGTGAAGAGAATCTTCTCTTATATTCTTTTCCAGAGGCAACTTAAAACAAAGACAAAATAATTCCCAGAAGTCGAATGTTTTAAAAGCTATTTGTCAGCAAATTGATCATAATAAGAGACAAGGACTTTACAAGCAAGATTAGTCACCACATAACTGAATTTTGAGCTGCCCTAACTTAAATGTTCAGTGGCAACTATGCAACATCAGTAGAATGGAAAATGTTCAAGATGGATGCAGAATGACTACCTATTTGCCAATTTCAGGTTTGGAACTTCTACCTTGTTCAACCAAGACCTAGAAAGTTGTATGTTCTATTTTCCCTTAGCTGATTAAGCATAATCAATCTGATGAACACTAACACTGGCTTCATTTTAAACTGACAAGTCTATTTAAATCCCTAAAGACTGGTATTGGGCCTTTATATTCCCTGTCTTTAAGAAGGTTAGCCCATTTGTTGTCTGGCTGGTTTTTTAAGGCATTATTAGTAAGGCAGGCATTTTGCTGGGAATATTTATGCAGATAAACAGGTGGACTTCAGGTCAGACTCTCCAAATTAAATTATTAGTTTTACACCTCTTTTGGACAAATGTAAATAAATAAATAAATAAAAAACCGGGCCTTCCTGTAGTATTGATTCTTTTTCAAGGGAAAATCTTTTGTAAAATTTAATCTGTCTTTAATAGACCATCAATATGCTTACTATTTGTGTCTATGACATAATATCACAGAGATCTATAAGAAGTGAAACAACTTATAGGACAATAAAGCAAGGTGTTTGTTTACCTCTGTTTGCCTATGTAATTTTTACATCAATTCTAGAGAAAGAAATTTAAGTAAAATGAACCATCACTCCCAACATTAAAACAATATTGGTGAATGTGAACAATTCTAATTCCATCTCATTTTCAATTAGTAATCATTAATATAAAACACTGTGATTGTGCAGAATTTGCAATGTGCTCAATCAATTTAGTTATAGGAACATATAATCCTCTTCTATTTTGATGTAAGATTGTAGTAAATCTTTTTAGCTGATTATATCCACAAGAGGCAGCTGCTATTTAAATTTCATGTCCTTTTCTATCTGATTTTAATCGATGCAGTTTATATTTTAAAATTACAACAAAATTTTGATTTATGTTAAGTCTGATTTCTACTGATAACTTGAAGAATAAAATATTCCATTGCCTTTCCATCTGATCCTTCTTCCTCTCCTCTCCTCTCCTCTCCTCTCCTCTCCTCTCCTCTCCTCTCCTCTCCTCTCCTCTCCTCTCCTCTCCTCTCCTCCCCTCCCCTCCCCTCCCCTCTTTTGAATCTCAGTTTTCTGTTTTTATATTGCCTGTGTACTGTATGCCAGTTGGCCCAATTACTGATCAAACAACCAAGTTATCTCTGTTAGTAGATTTTTAAAATGTAAACTAAAATATTTACAACATATTGCTATGGAATTGTATGATTCTAACCTCTAGTCCTTTGTATCTTATAAAACAAACATACAAACAATCCCTATATTTTTTTTCTAAATTACCTTGCAAATGTGAAGGTCTTCAAGCTTTAAAGCATGATTTAGCAAGACTTAATAGAACAAATCACAATTAGTTGGAGTCACGTAAATACTAACCGACAAATAGACAACCATATATTAGATTAAAAATCACAGCCGTACCTCCAATTGGAGTAAGCTTACTAAATGTAACATATGTCAGGATAAACCTGTCTCATTTAAAATTTCAATTTAAGTTCTCTAAGCATGATTATGTTTAAATCCACCATTATGTATTTAAGATGATTCAGTATTTTCTTTTAACTCTTGTCCTAAGAGATTTCCAAGTACTCTATTTTAATTGGATAAATAAATCTATGTTGTTAGGAGAGCAGCCTACATCAGCACATTTGTGGAAGTACAGAACACACATGTTCAGTGATATGAGGACAATTCAGCTGGACCACCCAGAATGATCTACAGGTAGAATAGGTGTATTTAAACGAAGAGCATGAAAGCATTTGTCTTGTTTGTCTCAGAAGAAGAATGAGCTCTGAGAAAGAACTCAACTATCCTCACATCCTAATTCAGTACCAGAATGGATTTCTAGTATCTAAGGTAAGGTTAAGTTAAAACAAATAATGTATTTAAGAATCTAAATCAATGTATTAATCTCCAAAATAGTTGGCAGTAATAGTTATTTTAAGAAAAGGCATAAAATTGATGATTTGATGATGCAATCAATGAAAACATAATACCCATGAGATTTCCCCCCTCACTAATGTAATGAATGACTTTGATTGTAATTGAACAATTATTGATAGAATAATAGCATCAACATAATTGAAATCCATGAATTAAGAAAATTCATAATTTCTGATGGAGAAGATAGATAGATAGATAGATAGATAGATAGATAGATAGATAGATAGAATGAATAATAGAATAACTGGAGCTGAAAACGAAGCAAATAGTAAATATCTTCCTGAACTGTATTAATATGAAGATTTTTGATTTTTGGATTAAGAACACCAAGTTCTTAGCTATCTGTAAAAAGGACCACAGATTTTTCCACAACGTTTCTTATTTATTTACATGTAGAAAATAGAATTAGTTAGTGTTCAACAGGGTGTGTCCTTGTCTTATACAGGGAGATAGATAGGGGAAAAAAGAGGGAAGTGCATAATGTAACACTTTATGTTACATTATGCACTTAATGTATCTAAGTGCATAAAGTTAGATACTTAGATACTTTTAAAAAACCTTGGGAAAATCTGACATTTTAAACATGCTTTTCAAAAAATTTTCAGTCCAGCATCTTTATTTTTTTTTTTTATCATTTTGTAATTACCGTGTAATAAAAGAAAATATTGGTATACATCTAGCTGATTATCTCAGTGCTCTATTTCAAGAAAGAAGAAAATATTCCCCAGTGTGGAAAAAAAATCATATTTTGTTTGCAGTGGTGGTTTTAATATATTAAGGTTTCTTTTTTTAATGGCCTATAACAATGTCACAAAACAAGTTTGGCTTCCATAGAGAAATCCCATTTGCCACCGTCACCAAATATACAGTAGTTTAGGACCTGATTGAAGGTCTGACATATTTTGCTACTTTGAATTTAATTATCCTGCCTTTGGGATTTAATCATTGCTGGCAAGCAGTGTGTCCCTGCTTCCCATTCATGCTGTTATTTCCTCTTTTTACACTTTGAGGTGATGTTTACTGCCTGTGAGTTGGGTGTGTTTGATCTGTTGCAAGAATCAGAAGAAAAGTTGTCATCCAAAGCCATTGCAGAACGTCTGAGGAGCAGCCTTCCTGGAATGGAGAGACTGCTGGATGCCTGTGTGGGTTTGAAGCTCCTAGAAGTAGACGTGAGCAAAGAAGGAGGTAATAGGGCTAGGCTGAAGCTGTTCTAGATAATAAGTGCAAACTATCACCATTCAATAATTCAACGGGTTCCAAAGTCTGCACTGGGCAATCTTAGATGCCCTATAAAAAGCCATTCATCCTGCTGTGACAACAACATGCAAGGGTAATCCACTGGATTCCCAAGGTGGTATTCATGGGGATATATGCAGTGGTGGGATTCAAATAATTTAACAACCAGTTCTCTGCCCTAATGATTTCTTCCAACAACCAGTTCACCAAACCGCTCAGAAAGTTAACAACCAGTTCTCCTGAAGTGGTGTGAACTGGCTGAATCCCACCCCTGGATATATGCATGGGATATTCATAGTAAAAGAAAGTCATTTATGGAAAGGAAGTAGCCTTTAAGAACACAGTATGTGCTGGGGTAAGGAGTCTCCACATTCTCTAGCTTTCTCCTGAGAAAACTGTGATGGTGCATTTGGCCATTGGCACTTTTCAGTACAGATTGTCCATGTTTAGCAATTACTTGTTTAGTAAGTAATTCACCTTCACTCATGTTCAGTAACCATTCAGATTTACAATGGTGCTGAACAAGAGGTAGCTACAACTGGACCTTGTACCAACAGCCAGTGGTGAAATCTAAAATTTGTTACTACCGGTTCTGTGGGCATGGCTTGGTGGGGGTGGTGGTAATGTGACTGGGTGGGTGTGGCCAATTTTTTTTTAAACTTTAAAACCATTTTTTCTACAACCTCTTCCGTGAAGAGGTTGTAAAAAATTGCTTTCAAAAGGCTCTGACGATCCCTGCTGAGTTGCCTGATCGGCAGAGACTTTTTTTCTTTTAAATGCTTCTGACGATCCAAGCTGAGTTGCCTGATCATTAGAGGCATTTAAAAGAAAAAAAGTCTCTGCTGATCAGGCAACTCAGCTTGGATCATCAGAGGCATTTAAAAGAAAAAAAGGCTTTTTTTCTTTTAAAAGGCTTTGATGATCCCAGCTGAGCTGCGCGATCATCAGAGGCTTTTTTTTTTACTTTTAAAAGCCTTTTTTCAGCTGAAGAGGTTGTAGAAAAAAGGCTTTTAAAAGTTAAAAAAAAGCGTCTGATGATTGTGCAGCTCAGCTGGGTGCGGGGATGGGGTGGGGAGGGATTTTTGCTACCGATTCTCCAAACCACCCACCTCCACTGCTACCGGATCAGGTGATCCGGTCCAAACCGGGAGCATTTCACCCCTGCCAACAGCCATCATCGTTTCCCTGTGGTCACATGATCATGATCCAGGCAGTCAGTGCCTGGCTCATGCTTATAACATTGCAGCAAGCTATGGTCACATTATGCAAAGGCAATGGGTAAGCCAACAGGAAGTTGCAGTTGTGAGGTCCTCGCTTAGCAATGGCAACTGGGGCTGCTGGAATTGCCATCACTAAGTGATCACTGCATTGCTTAACAATGGGATTTCTTTTCCCAATTAATGTAGATAAATGAGGATTACCTATACGTAGGGAGTCACTAATGGCTGAATTTCTACCATGTCTAGAGAATACAAGTGAGTCAATATGTAGATCTACAAAAAAGAGAGATGAAATCGAGACTATTTCTCTTAATGTTTAATAAAAGCAAAAATCAGGGTTTCTTAAATATCAAATTACTGATCAGTTTAAAAAAAACACTACTTGTGACAGATCAAAGTGAGATGATATAATCTTCCTGCTGAGAAATATGAAAAGTCTATTTTGCTTTTTTTAAGTGTTACTTTGAGTCCTGTTCTATCTTGCACCTTGCAGCAGTTGTAGAGATCCACGAGCAACTCATAACTGCCCATAATTACCCATTGTCATATATAATTATACAATCAAAATGCTCAAGCAAGAAAACCTTAATCAAGACCATCATAAATATAGCCACTTAATGAGTATATCAACCTGCTTATTTGATCCAAAGCAGATCCTGTTGAGAGAATGCAATAAAAAATCTGAAACAGAATTGTGTGATTACATTACTCTTGCTGTTAAAATGTTATTTTTGCCCGTGTTATACCAGTTTCCATTATTTTCTTTTTAGCTTTTTATTGCAACACAGAAATCTCTGAACAGTTTCTCACCAAATCAAGTCCAAAGTCTCAATATCATACCTGCATGTATTACTCCAAAACAATTTATCCTTGCTGGCAGTACTTGACAGAGGCTGTAAGGTGAGATGGACAATATGAAATCTTATGCAGTCAAAACTCCATAAAAAACAAACAAACAGATCCTACCCGTTTGTATGAATACTCTCTTCAGAAGAAATAAGATTGAATAAATGTGGTTATTGCTGCTTCTAAAGAAGAAAACACTGCAGTATTCATTGTTAACACAGGTTAACTGCTATCCCAAAGCTTCTTGGATTTTGTTTTCCTTGAAGATATTTCACTTCTCATTGAAGAAGCTTCTTCAAGGAAAAACAAACTCCAGTTGCCTTTTGAAAAAAAGCACCCTTGAGACAACCATGACCTGAATGACTGAGAATCGCCATTAGGCAGGACTGCTATAGAATTATGATAGGCTACTTCTTTCTGTTCAATACTATATATGTAAAGTGGGGGAACCAGGCATATTCTTAACAGTTTGGCAGACAAGCTTAGTGATAGTACAAGGAAACCCCTGATAAGATCACTAGTCTTAATAACAGAATTTGCAGAGAATATCTTAATTAAGATACATTAATTGACTATGAGGGTCTGGCACATAAGCATATGTTGTTAATGTTTTTTTTTTAAAAATAAGATCAAGTTTTTTTGTTAATGGGAAATGAATGGCTTTACTGACATTAGTGTCTTTGTTTTGTTTTTTGTTTTAACAGAAATGAGATAAAGGTTATTTTGAAGAATTACAATTTCAATATGGAGAGGGGGGGAGGGAGAGAGGGAGGGAGGAAGAATACGAAAGCATAGAAAGAAATCTACTATCAAGTACACAGATTTTTTAAAAAAATCAAAACTAAAATCATAATCACTTTTATGGAATATAACAAGAGAATGTTTGCTTTATTTTAGTGTTACATGAAATATAAAATTTGCATTTCTCTTTAAATAGGTACAGAATATCTTGTCTTGAACACTTTTGAGCTACATTGTATGTAGTATATGTGTGTGTGTATATATGAAAAGATGGACAATTTCTGAAATGTGGTAGGCTTGATAATATATTTTAGCACCTGCAAATTTTGTCACCCTAGAGCCAGAGAGAGTAATAGCTTGCAGAAAACAGCACAGATGCAGACTTCAGATTTCATCACTGTAAAGTTCAGTGTCTGGCCACAAATTGCTTATCTAACACTCCTATATATTTGACCTTCGATGGGTGTAAATGTAATGCACACAATTGATAACTTGAGTTATTTGAAGGCCAAAGGTACATTTCTTTGATTGTGGGATTTTTTTTAAAGTTAAGCTCTTCCTTAAAATATTTTGCTCGCTTATAATCTCATCTGTGTATGACATGGTCTGCTAGATTTAATGGATCTTGTTCCCATATGTGTTTGTTTGGGACTATACACTTGGGTTTTAATTAACTGTGGGACAGGAAAATGTATTATGTGCAATATTAGAAGGATTTAAAGCATCCTTGATATGTTTGTTTGTTTGTTTGTTTGTTTGTTTGTTTATTTACTTACTTACTTACTTACTTACTTACTTATTTATTGGTTCGATTTATATGCCGCCTTTCTCCGGAGACTCAGGGCAGCTTACACTGCATTAGGCAATAGCCTTCATACTTTTGTATATACCTGCTTAGTAGGTCTTTTGCCCCCCCCCCCCCAAGCGGTGTTCTTTTTTATACAAAGTCAGCTTATTGCCCTCACAATCCGGCTCCTCATTTTATCTACCTCGGAAGGATGGAAGGCTGAGTCTACCTTGAGTCTGGTGAGATTTGAACTCCCAGTAATTACAGGCAGCTGGCAGCTAAGTGCTACTTAACAGCACTTTAGTCTGCTGCAGCACCAAGGCTCCTAAGGTTTCTTATCAATAGTTCCTTATACGAGTATAGCAGCAGTGTTAGTTGCTATACATGCTATATATTAATGCTATACATTAATATTTAAGCAGTCTGAATTGAATCCAGTGATGCACAGAATTGTGTCCACACATGCACTGTAGAAAACAACTTGAACAACTGTTGATGGAATAGAAAAAAAACTAAGATTGTGCCTGTTTTCCCCACAACTCCTGAACAGATGACTGACAGAGGTAGCTCTTACTCTTGAATCCCAGAGATTACATTCTTCATCAGTATCTGCTTCAGTGACTGATGGGAGAATTCCCTTTGGCTTAATTAAGAATAAAGTTGGCATTTGCCAACATTATTTTTCAGCAGTCATGTGGAAAAAGAACCTGTTTTTCTAAGAGCTTTCTTCTGCCTTAAACAAAAAAATTAGCACAACTTTTGGTCTTGTGTATAAGAGCCTCACCTTATTTTCGCTTGGGAACAATATTTCCCAGCAATATCTAAATCAAGTTATTCAGCTAGTTTGAGATTTTAGAATGAATACATGTTTCCATCTCTGCTTGGACGAGCAGGGAAAGAAAATCAATTTGTGTCCAAAATGCAACATGCTTCCAGAAAAACATATGAGGGTTCATATGAACAACAGATAAAGACTTGGCTCAGAAGAAGCAGAGATATCCCACTGCAAGCATGTGGTCCCCAATGTAGTTTCCATACTGACACACATCACTGATTGTCAAGTGATGTGAGCCTGCAAATTGCTATGTGTAATAATGGAAAACCCTCCACATACACTTGCATACAATCCATTATCTTCAAGCATTTGTATGATCTATAATAGCCCTGTTTCAAAAATTCCTGGCACAGCATTCAGCATGAGTTTTTTTTCTGAAGGTCAATAGAACTACATAATTTTAACTGACTCTTGAAAAGCTGCCAGACATCCAAAGATGTTGTTTTCCTCCCCAAGGGAAGGCAAGAACCAGTACGAGAGAGCATTTGGCATTTCATCGAAAGCTGTTTTCGAAGCTCTGTACAGGTAAAGCGCCAAACAATAATATTAAAAGGAAAACTGCAGGTATTACATATGATAAAATGTTTCTTTTAAAATCCTCTTGTTAATTTTATAGACCCTTCTTTCTTGTTTACTGAAATGCTGTTCTTTTTATAGAAAATAAGGCTGTTCTTAAGATCCATTAAGATATCATATATGCAACATAACCATCGAATTAGTTTATAGTGTGTTTTTATAGTTTTTAGAAAGCAAATATCCATAACTGTATTGTCTTTTTAAGAAAAATCCTGCATTTGAGGAGTATCTAGCTCATGCATTGGTGTTAAAAGATTGGAAGTATCAATCCATACAAATTCTTCCACCTGAAAAAGGACATGCAGAAGACTCAACAAATCTATTTGATTGTTAATCTGAGATGTTTCTCCACTAAATATCGAAATACATCCAAGACTTTAATTATAAGGACAGTATTAAAATACTCAGTTCATGCATGTTATAATATTTGCTCTTTTGGGTCTGTTCTATAATGCTAATGCTTTTGTGATCTTTACTATCTAGGTCAGAAGAAGAGATGCTGAAATTCATGTATGGATTGAATGCAATTTGGAGTCTATGTGGCAGAGATGTTATAGCCGCATTTGATCTTTCCCCTTTCACTATGATTTGTGATCTTGGTGGTAAATTCCTTAATAATGTTGCCTTTTTGATTAAAAATACAGACAATAAAATATTTAGCCCTTTGCTTTTTTTTTTGGAGGAACAACTTTATTTTTTAGATATAAGATAGGCTTAATAAATGTAGTAAAAGTGGGTGCTGATTTTATAGTTTGGCTGAAAGTTCTGAGTTGCAAGCAATGAAATATTCAACATAAACTCAGTCTTTCTGAAATGACTTTCTCCTGTAAAATAGAAAATTAGTATTTAGTTATGTTCTGTTTTATGGAATACCATCTTCTCACAGGTAGACAGAGTACTGACTACCTTTTATATCATTTATTACAACATTATCTAAAATTCAAAACAATAAAAACAACTGCAATTCTGTCTGTAAAATAGAACACACACACACATACACAATTCACACATAAAATCTTCATACTGAAATAATACTTCTAATCATGTATAACTTACCACTATTCTGCAGATAGGAGTTGTTGCATCCAAGATCAAAAATAAGCATTTGAGACAAATGTTTGTTATGTATGGTTGAAAATTTATTTTCTTTTCTTTCAAAAGGTGGTGCTGGGGCTTTGGCCCAGGAATGTGTTTCACTATATCCAGATTGCACAGTCACTATTTTTGACCTTCCTAAAGTAATTCAAACAGCCAAGAAACATTTTGTACCACTAGAGAAACATCGAATCAATTTTTATGAAGGTTGGTGTAGTTATTTTGGAGAAAGAGGAAAGGCATTTCTTACAAAACACTTTCTTCTCTATAGAATAAGGTCAGGAGATTTATGAATGCATTGCCTCTTGAATTGTCCTGACAGCCATGAGTCAGGGATCAGAGTCATAGGTGGAAATGACTGCCTCTTATTCCCTTGTGCCCCTAATACAGACAGGGCCATGATTATTTCCTTTCTAGGTTCAGGAAATGGACACTGAGTCCATTCTCTTTACTTCCAGGGAGTTGGAAGCATCTCCTTTCTCTGCAGAGAAACAACATGAGGTATTTCCTCAATGGAGTCAGGACCCAGGAAAGAGCTTTTCCCTCAGTCACATAGATTGAATGTGACATTTTATGATGGTGCGGGAATGACTTTGGGAGACAGGAGGAAAACTGTTGCCTAGGCAACGGGTCTTTCTCTTGTCTCCCAAGGTCATTACCACATACCATCACACATTTGGATTCAAGGTTCCTTGATGCTCTAGAAAGTACTTTAAAAAGGGAACCTTTTACTTTCTTAGTCTCAATTTCACTTTAATTCAGTAAATGTATTTGAATTCACTGAATGATCTGAATACATAAATGTTTAAAAATTTCCATTATTTTTTCTGAACATTAAAATTTAGACAATGGGCATTCACTTCTAAAGCCAAATAGAGATAATTCCACCTTGGGAATCACAGAGCTTTTGCTTTAGCTTGACACTTCTACCACAGAGAAAACTGTTATTTAAGATAAGCAAGACAGATGTTCCAATTAGTTACATTCTAGCCTGTGTGTGTGTGTGTGTGTGCCAAAGGAGTCATAGAATGGATACCACTTGATAAAAAACATCCACGAAAGAGACCTAAAATAAGATGGATTGACAACATCAGCAAATATTGCAGGCCCAATTGGCAAAAGAAAACTCCAGACTGTATGAGTTGGAAACATGCAGAAGACACCTTCATCCTGCAAATCAATATTCACTAATGAGTTTTTTTCCTACCATTTTTTTAACAGGGGATTTTTTTAAAGATCCTCTTCCGGAAGCTGAACTGTATATTTTAGCAAGAATCCTCCATGACTGGTCAGATGAGAATTGTGTACAACTTCTCACAAAAGTGCAAAAGTCTTGCAAAACTGGTATGTACATGATAAAGACCTGACTGTGTATTATACAGTTACACATTGTATATTTTATACACATTTGAATGGGTCAAAAATATTCCTTTGACACTGTTTCATGTATAGTATTTCCCAATCCTTAAATATCTTCACATATAGCATTAACTGTTGCAGAAAATTTGTCCCAAACAGTTATAAACCTGTAATGAGGGAAGATAATACTAGAAATATTTTTTTTAATATTCCAATTAGGTGGTGGTGTTTTACTAATTGAAACTCTTCTGAATGAGGATAAACGTGGCCCATTGGAAAGCCAGCTCTATTCACTAAATATGCTTGTTCACACTGAAGGAAAAGAACGGTCACCAGCAGAATATAGCAAGCTCCTCACAGCAAGTGGTTTCAAGGAGATCGAAATTAAGAAATCTGGAAAGCTCTATGATGCCATTTTAGGAAGAAAATAATGGTTTCTTTCACCTTATTATAAATGCAAACAAAGTGAGATAGTATACTTGGTCTAAATTGAGCTAAATCACATTACAGAATAGAAATTATAATATTAATAACAGTCTAAAAATATTAAAAAATCCACTATTAATACTTAATGAACAGTGTAAATTAGCTTAGAGAGACACCTGCTCAGGCTTTTTTTTTGTTTACTGTTTTCTTTTAAACAGCTTTTATGAAAGAAATTATGCATATTTTCAGCTATTTTCTGAAGTTTATTAATATGTAATATTAAAATTTCCTTCATATGATGATGGTGAAAGATGGTTATGGAATATTAAGTTTGGTTGGAAAAACTGCACAGAGCCCTTAAGCCACAGCAACAGAACTTCAGAAACAAAAAGTGGAATCCTAAAACCAAAAAATGCTGAATGAAATATCTTTCCCCCTTTTTAGACTAGCCCAGTTCTGAAATAATGGTGTGTGAGATTCATTTTATGTAAGGGGAAACTTGGTAATAAAATGTAAAATTAACAATACTTTGAGTCTGGGGTTTAATCAGAAAAGCATTTGATTAATTCAATATATTTATTGTATATTCAGAACTCCCCAAAAAACGCATCCCACCCTGCTTTAGTTTCTATTGGGTAACAATGTCTCAAAATGTAACACAACTTTACTAGACTTGTGATGTCTATAAATCTATGATATCAATTTTATGGAATACAATTCCCTTCTTCAATTGATTGAAACATAATAATCAATAACTGGAAGGGACCTTGGAGGTCTTCTAGTCCAACCCCTTGCCTATATTTCAGATAGGTGGCTGTCCATCTTTTCTTAAAAATTTCCAGTGATGAAGCACCTACAACTTCTGAAGGCAAGCTGTTCCACTGGTTAATTGTCTTCATCATTAGAAAGTTTCTCCTTAATTCCAGGTTGCTTTTCTCCTTGATTAGTTTTCAACCATTGTTTCTTGTCTTGCCCTCTGGTCTTTTGGAAAATAAGTTGACCCCCCTCTTCTTTGTGGCAGCCCCTCAAATACTGGAATACTGCTGTCATGTCGCCCCTACTTCTTCTTTTCTCTAGACTGGCCATACCCAATTCCTGCAACCGTTCTTGATATGTTTTTGTCTCCAGGCTCTTAATTATCTTAGTTGCTCTTCTTTGCTCTTTTTCTAAAGTCTCAATATCTGTTTTGTAAAACTGGATGCAGTAGTCCATGTGTAGTCTTACTAAGGCTTTATAAAGCGGTACTAATACTTCATATGATTTTGATTCTATGCCTCTGTTTGTACAATTAAAGGTTGTATTAACCTTTTTGTCTGCTGCTGCATACTGCTGGCTCTTGTTTAAGTGATTGGTTCCTCTCACAGTTACTCTTTTTGAGCCAAGTTTTGCTTAATCTCTACTTATACTTTTAGTTTTCCCTGCCTAGGTGTAAAACCTTGCTTTTCTCCATATTAACTTTTGTGTTGTTGGGTAGGGCCCATTGTTCAAGTCTGTCAAGATCTTTTTGGATCCTGAGCTTTTCTTCTGGGGTTAGTTTAGTATCATCTACAATCTTCTGCCAGCTTAGTATCATCTGCAAATTTGATGAGTTCCCCTTCTATTCCCTCATCTAAGTCATTTATGAAGATGTTAAAGAGTACTGTGCCTAAGACAGAATCTTGTGGTACCCCACTACTTCCTTCCTTTCTTCCATGTAGATGTAGTACCATTAAGGACTACACATTGAGTATGGTTTGTCAGCCAGTTACAAATCTGGTGGTGATGCTGTCTATTTCACACTTTTCTAGTTTACAGGAAGTAAGTTGTGGTCTATTTGTAAAATGCCTTGCTGAAGTCTAAGTATACTATGTCCACAGCATTTTGCTGGTCTAGTAATTTAATTTTTTTGTCCTGAATTAGGAAGAATATATTTTTATCTGCATGTAAACTTGCAAATATATGATCATACACAGAGCCATATAAAGAGAGAAATTAAATGAAATGTGGTGGAGAGTGCCTAATCATTGAGGCAGTAGGATTTGATTCTTCTATTAATGAAAGTTTTACAGAACAAATGTTGTCTTGGCCCTTAGATGGTGCTGTTATACTATACTTCAACCCCCAAAGGCTGCTAATTCCAGCAATACGGCCCTCTATTAATGTTGTAGAATTCTACAGGTTGAGGTTTAGTTATTCAGATGCAAAGCAGGTGGTGGAATCTACCAGCTTCTTGATGTTGCAGTGAAAATATTTCATTACTGTAATATTTTCTTGTCTGTATGAAATGTCATCACATAAATAATAAAATCATTTTGTTTAAGCAGGACGATTAGTTTTCTCAGATTACAATTTTAATCATGTAACAATTTTTCCCTCCATATTTTGCATATTAAATAACTTGGGTAACTTTATTTGATGTGGAGGATTATCTTTAATCTTCTGGATCTACCTGCCACATGAACATTGCTTATCTTTGCTTTTGTCTGGAATATCGTTAAATGCTCCCTCTCTGTCATCATTAGCAAAATGATAAAGACTTTTTTAAAAAAATATCTGAATAACTTGAATTAAGCTACTTGTCAAACATTAAACCCTGCTCTTAAGTAAGATTTACTGTGGAAATCTACTGCCATGTCTTTAGCTCAGCAGTGGCTCTTTTAGATTTGACCATTACGAGGGCCTCAAACAATTCCTTCTTCAAGCTTACTTTAAGTTGAATCCAATTTGAGTTGGTTGCCAGGACCAGAGGTTTAACCTTCCGAGCTTTCGGGATTGTGCTGGAGCCCAC
Organism: Ptyas mucosa; assembly: GCA_012654045.1. NCBI lineage: Eukaryota > Metazoa > Chordata > Lepidosauria > Squamata > Colubridae > Ptyas > Ptyas mucosa. Next base: position 16,948,934 of record WNWU01013815.1, read on the forward strand.
CTCAGGAAACTTCTGTCTGACTAGAAAGTGTCTTAAGCTGATTCCATAAAGGGTACGTTGGTGTCAGACAGCATTCAAATCAAATGAATGATTAAATAGGTATTGCTTCATAATTCAATTACAGTCATCCACTGAATTCTGATGTGATTATATGATTGATTCTATGTTTTTACAACTTCTTGTGCTGGTTTTGAAGAGAGGAGTACTAATTTTCTTAAAATACTTGTATTGGAAAGAGTTGTGATGTGTTTTTAAAAATGGAACAATTTGTTTGTTTATTTCTTAGTTGCAATCATTAAATGCTTACTAAGCCTGTTTATTCCAAAAGTATTTTTTCCTACACAAGGTAAAATAACTATATTTTTTTTAGCAGAGCCACAAAGTTTTTAAAGGGATGTACTAAGAAAGTGCATCTTATTTTTCTTGAAACGATAAGAAATGCTCACTACTAGGAACTCATTGTGGATGGGACTCAGATATTTCTCATACTTGATACTTTTCTTGCACTATGAACACGAGAAACCTGAGAAATAGTATGTTCAGGAAATTTCCTGAAAATGGTAGACTGAAATAAAAAGAAATAAGATACTGCAGAATGGTTCAGAAAGTTCTGATCAAGAATAAGATAGAGAGCTAAAATTCCAAGGGCCAGAAATATATTAATGCCTCAGATAAATTGGAAACTGCAGAGTGTGAAATCTAAGATTCAAAATGAAAAGCCTCAGGCATTATTTTTATCTTGCACAGCACACTTTTTCATGCCAGGAGTCTCAAATCAAAGGATATTGGGGGACTGTTCAAAATCTGTGCAATGTATTTTCATGCAGTTCTGCAAGAAAGTAAGTTATGCAACTCCATTTCCACTCAATTCCAACAATTGTATGGAGCACTACAACTGATGCATTTTGTGAAACATTATAAATAGGTGCCAGTTTGTCTCTCAAAAGAAAGGTTGCAATTGCCTGTAGAAAGATTGTAGTTTCAGGTCTCATGAATGCCAGTAATCTTTTGAATTTATCCTTCTTACAACAGTTTCGTATAAATCACCGTAACTTGTTAGTATCTGAAGCCAATTTATCTAGGTAATCTAAGATTATTGTTATAAAGAAGAAATCCAACAGCTGAATATTTTATGTCCAAATCTTCTCTAGAATTCTAAGAACAAGGTCTAACTGTTGACTTGGAACATAGAATATCAGAGTGGAAGTGACCTTGGAAGTCTTCTAGTCCAACCGCTGCCTTTTCATTTCAGACAGGTAGCTGTCCAGTCAAGAAAACATGCAAAAGTATCTGAAGTAGTATTTGTAGATGATCAGCCACTATGCATTATACATTGTTTACTTCTATGTGACAGTGTTCACAGAAATATATAAATTAAGAACATTCAGTTAAAACACTGATCTGTAAGTATATTGAAAATGTGGCAACAATTACTGTATGCCAGCATGGATTATCCAGAAACAAGTCTAGAGGGCTAATTCTTTAAAATATAGTCCTCTCGCCTGGACTATTGTAATGCTCTCTACATGGGGCTCCCCTTGAGGAGCACCCAGAGGCTCCAACTGGCGCAGAGTGCGGCCACGCGGGTGATGATGGGAGCGACGTGGCGTTCCCATGTTACTCCCCTCCTGCGTGAGCTGCACTGGCTCCCGGTGGTCTTCCGGGTGCGCTTCAAGGTGTTGGTTACCACCTTTAAAGTGCTCCATGGCTTAGGACCTGGGTACTTGTGGGACCGCCTACTACCACCAATAGCCTCCCACCGACTGGTACGCTCCCATAGAGAGGGGCTCCTCCGGGTGCCGTCGGCCAAACAATGTCGACTGGTGGCCCCCAGGGGGAGAGCCTTCTCTGTGGGGGCACCCACTATCTGGAACGAGCTCCCCCCAGAGATACGGAGGATCCCGGATCTTCGCGCCTTCCGCTGTGAGCTAAAAACTTTCCTGTTCCACCAGGCGGGCCTGGCCTAATTTTTCCCTTCTTTTGTAAAAATAATTTAAAAATTGTAAATATTTTAATATTTGGGGTTTTAATATTTTATAATTGGGATTTTAAATAATTGGGGCCATTGTTTAATTTGGTTTAATTTGGTTTTTAAATTTTGTATGTATGTTTTTTACTTTTGGCTGTTCACCGCCCTGAGTCCCCTCGGGGAGAAGGGCGGTATATAAATCTAAATAAAATAAATAAATAAATAAATATTTTATTAAATAAATTTTTAACCCGAATAAAACACAAACTGGAGAGAGAGAGATTGAATGAGGGTATTTCAGCATTGGAATTCTGAATATTTGTATTATTGACTTGAATCATACAATCATAGATTTGAAAAAGACCAATTAGACAATTGGCTATAGGAATCTAAATTAAATTATACCTAAAATGCTATTTAGGAAAAATGGATATAGGGAATGTTTACCAGATTTTAAGATGACAAAAATGGGGAGAGGAGGGTAATATTTAGAAAAGAAAATGATAACTCAGAATGATCTTCAGAAAATAGAGAAAGAGGCAGAGGTGGGTTTCAGCAGGTTCTGACCAGTTCTGGACAACCAGTAGCAGAAATTTTGAGTAGTTCGGAGAACCGGTAGTAAAAATTCTGACCGGCCCCACCCCCATCTATTCTCTGCCTCCCAAGTCATAGCTGATCGGGAGGAAATAGGGATTTTGCAGTAACCTTCCCCCGGAATGGGGACGGAATGGAGTTTTTGCAGTACCCTTCCCCCAGAGTGGGGTGGGAATGGAGATTTTACAGTATCCTTCCTCTGCCATGCCCACCAAGCCATGCCCACCAAGCCACACTCACAGAACCAGTAGTAAAAAAATTTGAAACCCACCACTGGAAAGAGGCATGTCCTCAACTTGCAGCAGTTCATTTAGTGACCATTCAAACTTACAACTGCACTGAAAAAACTTACTACCATTTTTTACGGTTACAACCTTTGCAGCATCCCCATAATCATGTGATCAAAATTCAGATACTTGGCAACTATTTCATATTTATGACTGTTGCAGCATCCCAGGGTCACGTGATCCCTTTTTCAACCTTCTGATAAGCAAAGTCAATGGGGAAGCAGATTCCTATAGCAACCAGGTTACTAACTTGTCAACGGCAGTGATAGACTTAACAACTGTGGCAAGAAATATCATAAAATGAGGCAAAACTCACTTAACAAATGTCTCACTTAACAACTGAAATTTTGGGTTCAATTTTGGTCGTAAATCAAGGGCTACCTGTACTTCATTTAGGAAATGAAAACCAAATTCACAGCTTTAGGATGGGGAATAACTAATTTATTAATGTAGCAGTTCTTTTGAAAAAGATCCTCAAAATCCTCATGCTGACTGCAAATAGCAATAGAATGTAGACTTATATACCGCTTCACAGTGCTTTACGGCCCTCTCTACGTGGTTTACAGAGTCAGCATATTGCCCCCAACAATCTGGGTCCTCATTTTACCCACCTTGGAAGGATGGAAGGCTGAGTCCACCTTGAGCCTGGTGAGATTTGAACTGCCATATTGCAGTCAGTCGGCAGTCAGAAGTACCTGCAGTACTGCACTCTAACCACTGTGCCACCATGGCTCTTGTCAACATGTAGTGTGGCTGCCCCAAAAGTAAACACAAGCTTAGGCTGCATCAACACAATTATAGTTTTTAAATTGGAGGAAGTAATAATTTATAATTATACTGCTTTTGAGACCTTAAGCACTTTCTTTAACTATAGTGAATTATTGTAGAATACCCACTTTAAGAAGAATTCAGGGAGACTGAAACCGAGGACAATAAGAGATTCAAAAAATAAGCCCTATGAAAACACACAAGGAACAAGACATGTTTAACTTTAAGAGGATAAGATTGGACCATATGGTTAGGGAAATGGTACCTCTTTTCAAACTCCTGATAGGATGTTACAAAACGATTGAATATTTTCCTTTGGGTTTAAGTTGAGGGGTTAATTTAATGTAAGATAAATTGAATCCAACTGAAAGTTAGAAAAAAAAATATTAACAGCAATTTAGTAGTGGAACTAATGATCTAGGGCAGTGATTCTCTACCTTTTCTTCACCACTGAACCCCTTTAAATACCTTTTGTGGCCACAGATTGTGGCCATGGACTCTCAAAACTTAACTCAAGATTTAAATCATAACATTTCTTCAAGCCTTCATGAACCCCCTGTGAGGATATCACACACACACCCTCCCCGAGGTCTGTGGACCAGAAAATTGAGAACTACTGATCTAGGAAACTAGCTGTCCTTCTATAGATATGTATGTTAAAGTAGAAGTTGTGGATACTTTAATTAGCATTTCTGAACTAAGGAAGAGTTAGATTTGATTAAATAAACAGTTCCTTCTAATTATATGGATTTGTGAATTTCTGTCAGGTGCAAAAGATTAAATTCATTCATGAAGATCCAATTAAACTGATTTACTGCTAAAAGCCTATGCACAGAAATTTTCTCAACTAAGATTGAGAAGATTTAGCACCTGCTTGCGGTTAGTTAAAGGTCTATGGAATTCAAGGGAGGGTTGGACTTAGTCTGCTTTTAGCTACAAAGAAATTCTAGGCTGATCCATCTTTTAACCTCCGCTCTTTCCGTCGAGGCCTAAAGACTTGGCTGTTTCAACAATTGGGTTGTTTCTGATTCCTGGGTTTTATTATTTATTTGTCTTTGTTTTAATTGGTTTTAATTTGGCTTCCTTTTATTGTTGTATGTTTTTTAACCTGTGTTCGCCGCCCTGAGTCCTTAGGGAGAAGGGCGGCATATAAATATTTGTAAATAAATAAATATTTGTAAATAAATAACTCCATCTGCAGGTCCTCCTACAATTTCAGATCCATTTTGAACTCACAGTTGAAAAAGTACCATAACAAAAACCATATATATATATATATATTCCTTACTAGCTCTGTTTTCAGTTCCAAATATCTATGTTCAAAGCTTAAAATGAATAACCAATAATTTCAGTTCATTTGTTTCTGAATCTGTTGTATCTAATAATGACAATGCACATTGCACAGAAACTCATGAACCACATTTTAACTTATTATTCACATTAAACCCACATGACTTAGGCTAATTGATTGAATAAATAAACGGTGGCTAATTTAAAATGATAAGCAAGATATGCCTGGACAGTATTTAAATGTGAGATGACATCGGAAGTCCTGAACTATATGCCATATTGAAAAGTATTTTTTAAAAAATCCTGAAAAACACAATGGCATTATGCTAACAAAATCTCATGACTATACCCCTTAACTTACACATGGGATATATGATACAGATTCAGCATAGGATAAGAATAGGAATGGGCAAATGGATGACAAGTTATGGTGCATAAGTCACTCCCAAAACTGCCTTCCAAGGGATCAAGGGCTATGATGTCTTCTCCTTCTGCCCTCATTTACAATGGGATCCTTCTGTAAACCACAAACATTTCCTGTAAACTGGGTAAATGTCTTTTTAGACTAGCTGGTCCTACAAGTCTCCTACTGGAGCTGGGATTTCTTCTAGTTGGAGCCTACTTTCTCTTACCATCCTCTCCCAAGAAATCTTCCCAACTACCCTGTCCAGCAATCTGCAGCTTCTTTCTGTCCTGGAACCCTTCTGTGGGTCACCAACATATGTCTTTTTTGGTAAGTCTTGCCTGCCCAACCTCTTGATGGCCATACACTTTCCCCCAAAGTCATTCAGAGTGCTTTTTTGGTAGTGTTCTTCACTATACTATAGTTGCAGGACCTTTGCTGGTCTTTGTTTGCTGGACCAAGTTTAACTGCTAATCTTCTATGCTCAATCTGTGAAAAAAACCTTTTTGATTGCCATTCTAGACTTCTTGGTTTTGGGTCTTCCATCTCCTGCTGGACTTTCATAGCCCAGACACTGCTATAACTTATTAGTTGTTCACTTCCAGTTCTACAACTTAAAGTCATGGCCTTCTCATCTTTAATTATAAAGACCAGTATTTCTCATGTTTTCTCACTTCATCCATCTCTAAACTGTGAGTTTATTCACACTTATCCTCTTTTATTCACTCACTTGCTCACACTATTTTCACATTCATATCTGTAGAAATCAGTGGTGAAATCTAAAATTTGTGACTACCAGTTCTGTGGGTGTGGCTTGGTGGTGGTTGGGGTAATGTGACTGGGTGGGCATGGCCATTTTTTTTTTACTTTAAAAACCATTTTTTACATGTAAAACCATGTAAAAAATGCTTTCAAAAGGCTCTGACGATCCCAGCTGAGTTGCCTGATTGGCAGAGGGTTTTTTAAAAACCCTCTGCCGATCAGGCAACTCAGCTGGGATCGTCAGAGCTTGGATCATCAGAGCCATTTAAAAGAAAAAAAGACTCTGATGATCGCACGGCTCAGCTGGGCATGGGGGGGCGGGGTTGGGGGCAGGGATTTAAGCTACCGGTTCTCCAAACTGCCTGCCGCCATCGCTCCTACTTCCCCGAGTCGGTCTGAACCGGGAGCATTTCACCCCTGGTAGAAATAATTCTTGCTCAGCATACGTAGGTGTAGTCATTTACAAATGAAAAAGGGAGGCTGTGAAACATTTCTTTCATGCTAAATTAGATCTTTTCTTCCACAATACAGTTTCATATTTTAAAACTAGGAGATGATATTTTTTAAATGCCTTGTGGCTTTGAATGCTTACAACTATACAGTATATTATTTAGTACCATTTCCACCCAGTGTGTTGCATTCTAGAATTATAATTTTTCTTAGTGTGCATACCCTTTCATAAAGAATAGAATATTTTTATAGAGAAATGTAGATAATAGTTCCATTTATAAAATTAAATAACTGGAAGAGACTGAGAATCTGTTGGGGATCAAAAAGTAACTGACTCAGAGTTTGCTTCCATGGCAATCAATGGAAATTATTTTGCAGAAGTCAAGGAACTGTACATATGTTGCTTAGGAGATAGAAAGGAAGTGTGTATATTAAAAACTTCCCCAAATTAAATCTTCAAAAAGTAGTAATAATAAAGTAAGAGAATTAATTTGGACTCAGTGGATTAAAGTAGGTCCTAGGCAACTGATGTTCTTACTTCCTCAAGTTTTACAGCCTCTAGAGTTTTCCAAGATCACACTGCTGAAATTCAGAGATGAAGAGCTAGAATGGAAAGGAGATGAAATGAAATATATATATTAATCTGAAACAGGGAAAAATGGGCAAAAGAAATCTAGAACTTGCTCCCATGATGCTAATGGCTCTATACTCTTGCAAAATATACTGACTTCGAAGGAGAAGTTATGAGACTTTCCTTTAACACTAATGTCACACTCCTGGGCAAAGTGGAAGAAGATAATAATTTAAGCTTCTTCTTCATGTATCTCTGTGCTCTGAGGAGACATTAGAAAAATGGAAATAGATTTAACAGAGGTCAGTAGAGGACACAGATTAGCATAACTTTTGCATGAGCTGATTTAGATGTTGAAGTTCAATTTTATAAATAATTGCTATACTTTGAATGGAAGAACTAAACAGCTCACTCTAGCCAGGGACTTTGTCACAAGGTGACCCTGATTACAACTTAATTTGTTGCTCAAGTGCTGTTAACTTTGAGGGATGACCCCTGTATTCTTTTGCTCCTCTTATGGTACCGTGTTTCCCCGAAAATAAGACCCTGTCTTATATTTTTTTGAACCCCGAAATAAGTCTTGGCCTTATTTTCGGGGAGGTCTTATTATTTTGGGGTGAGTGGAGCAAGATGGGGTTTCTCTTGCTGTCTAATCTTATTTCCAGCTCTGCGTTTAAATATTTTTGGGGAGGGCTTATTTTCAGGGGGAGGCTTATTTTAGCGCATGCGCTCAAAAGTCCGATTGGGCTTATTTATCAGGGGATGTCTTATTTTCAGGGAAACAGGATATTTTCTCCTGAAACCAGATTTGGGATGGGACAGCCCTTCACACAGTGTACTAGAATTCTCCTAGCCTGGCTGGAGAAGTCTGGGAGCTGATCTCAAAATTGCCAAGTTTGAAAAACACTGTGCTAGATTATTTTTCAGCAACCAAGACCTTAAGCAAACCTTGCAACTGATCCTTCTGACCCCGGCCACCCACCCACCCACCCCCCAAAAAGCAAAAGTCATTTTCAAAATTTGGTGTTCTGTTTAACTTGGTTCCTATAGGGAGGCACCATCCCATTCTCTGTCATTCCAGTCTCTTTCTGTAGAGTGAGACAGAGTTGCATATGGTAACACTGCATGGTTGCTGTATGCAAAATGAAACCCGATTCTCACTTTGTAATGAAAGATATTTTGTACTGGGCAAGTTTAATAGTGCTCTTTAATGTTATTTGCAAATAAGGACATAAATCTGGGGGAGAGGAAAAAAAAGAAAAAACCAGAACATTAGCAGCACCAACATGATGACAAATTGATCAAGAATGTTCTTTCCCCTGCCTCTTAAGCTTGCTAAATGCCTCTTGAAGTAATACATCATTCTTTCTAGCCATGCCAAATCTTGACTTGTGCAAATCATTTGTATCCGTTCATTTATATCAGTTATTTTTCATCTATAGATCATCCGTAGAGTCCAGCTTTTTTTCTAGCTGTTAGCCAGGTAAAAGGAAAAACTGTGTCAAATTGAGTTGTTCTTATTAGCGGTGAAAAATAGGATGTGACAGAAACCTGAAATGAAATGATGTTGTTGATCTGCCTGTGAACCTTAGAAATTACACTTGGTTTATTTTTATATCACAACCTTGGGTATTAAAAAAAAAAGAAGCAGCTATCTAGACAAGTACATAAAGCTGACTGAAATCAATTCCACATCAACTGACTTCAGACCAGCTTTCTTTAACCTGATGTCTTGGTTGCAATAATGGGAATTTTTTTTCCTTAGCATTTCTGTTGGGTGTCAGGTGTAAGTTTTAGATTGATAAAATTGATTTACAGGTAGTTCTCAACTTATAATAGTTCATTTAGTGACCATTTGAAGTTACAACTTATGATTGTTTTTCACACTTACGATCAGTGGGGCATCCCCATGGTCATGTGATCAAAATTCAGCATTGCTGATCCATCCTCTTGCCAAGTTCTTATCAAAATACTGAAAATCTATATAGGATTATTTGGCATGGCTTCTATTTGGGATGAATTAAATAGTTGGGAGGGAAGGGGGACAGAAGGAAAAAAAATAGAAATATTTGGAACCAAGTACAGTCATTAGAAATATAATAGTGATAACTTGGAGAAGCCACCGAAGAAGACTTAAAGCTCCCCAAGAACATTCTGCTTGATATGGAACAGGAATTGTACTTGTGGCACCTGCAGAGTGTGGTGATTAAGAGAAGCTATTTAAAGGACGATGAAAATAAATAGATGCCTGATTATTCTGAAATCTCATAAATGTGGAAACAGGAAGCCATGATTCAAGCTGGAGTCATGTTAAAGAAGCCTCTCTAAAATCATCTGTCCCCTAGGCACGTTTCCTCTAAAACATGTATTCTACAATTTTCATAACTCATTGCCTATAGTGGCTGTGGCTCATGGGAGTTGTAATCCAGACCACCTGGAAAGTAGGTTCTGGAAAAGGCTATTTCAGTCCAGAAAGAAAAACTGTTTAACATAGCTGAGAAATTCATTAAGAAATCTTTTGGCATTCTGTTTCTCCTGATATTATATCATCAGAGAAGGAGACAGGGCAAGCAACTGGAGATATCTTAGAAAAGGTCTTCTTCCAGCAATTGGGATGGGAAGAATAATATGTATTTCTATTCTTTATAAATTTCTTCTACTGCTACTTAATAGTTCCTGGTAGTTATTGCAGCAGCTGTAACTAAAATTCACAGGTCAATCTGTCTTACAATGAAATACTGTTTATTCATTCATGGGTCATCTTGTCAGTGCACTGGAAATATTTTAGCATTCACATGGTATATGTGTAATATGTCTTGATAATGCCTTAATAGATGAGCTGAAATTTGTTTCTGTGGCAATATCTTGGGTTCAGATGGGTGTGAGGACAGACAGAAAGAGAGTGAGATAACCTCCCAAGTGAATTAAAAAACCATGTGTCTGGGAGATACCCACAAGTTGCTTTCTTTTTCCAGCAACCACAGTTCATCCTCCCTACTCCAAGACCATTTGATGTTTTGACATTTCATAATGATCTTATTCATTGTGGGCAAACTTTTATTAGTGACTCATAAGCAGCCACACTTTCTGATGTATTTAATTAGAGAGAGAATGAGGAATGAGTCATACCTATGTGTACGTCAGTTGGCACCTTTTTATTCTAAAAGTTGTAGCTGAGGATGTGAACATTTCTCCTGCCCTCCTCCAAGTCCACAATGTTGAGGAGGGGGACAATGTCATTAGGTCAGATCATGATAGGCATTCCCCTGGGCTACAGTGTTTGATTTGCGATGAATAATTCAGTCAATCAAGGCCTTGATTATGCAATCACTTAGCAATACTTTTAACCAGAGCCAAAGGCAAACAAAGGCAAGGTACCCAAATAGACACTCCATGGGAATAATTTTATTTTCCTTTTCTTATTTAAAGCAACAGATTTGCCAATATTACACACCTTTTCACTGAAATGCTTAATAGAAAAACTGGCAGATCAAAATGGGCAAGGTGCAAATCAGATTTTGAAAGTAGTAGGGGTGGCTCTGATATGTGGAATACCACATATTGTCAAATGGCAACAATATTAGCAATTTCTTATTACTTCTCATGAGATTTTGGTATTTTTGCTCCAAATCTCCCTTTATTTTGTTTGGGGACAGTAAAGTTTTATGAATTTGAATAGTTATGACAAGATTTTGAATTAATTAATATTTTACAATAATTATAACTGGTAGTAAAGTTTGTGTCATAATGCCCAATGGCAGCATATTACTACATCTGAATTATGTAGGGCTTCTGATAATATTTCTTTGATTTCTTCTGACAATAATATACAGATTCACAAAAAGTAAAAGACAAGGAACTATTTGAGTTAAAAAATGGTCCAATTAGAAACACAATAATTATTTTATTCATTGAGCAAATAAGCTAAGACTTTGAGATGGACAATTCCAATAGAATGAATTCCCGGTACTTACTTCATTGAACTGTTTCACTCTGTCCTTTTTAATTTACTAAAATATATTAAGATAAATGAGCAGATAAAGTAGGAAAGTCAAAAATAGAAATTCGTATCTTGATTCCTGTACAATTGTTTGAATGAGGCACATAAAATGTGATTAGTAATATTTCAAAATTTTCCTGTTATAATTTGTCAAAGAGTGAAGATTTACATACAACATGTGTTGGGACAACTCGTCTACAGACTAGACGAAATGAACCTCACCTAAGATGCAAACTTGAGTTTTATGCCTTCTTGAACTCTGTCCTGTCCTAATTCAGAATCTTGTAAGTTCTATAAATATTCTGCCAAGATAGCAGAAAAAAATTTGTAGAATGGCAAAATAGTCAGAGAGGAGACATCTTAGGAACAGTAGATGTCAGTTTGGATGAATCACAGTAATATGTGACAAAGTTTAAGAAAAACAAAATGTTGCAGCTGAAATATGGGAAATTTGTGTGTGTTTGTTTGTGTGTCTGTCTGTCTATTGAGTGGCATGGTGACCTTGTGGCAAAGATGTTCGATTCCCACCTGGAAGGTTGAGAATTCAATTTTAGGTAGCTGCAGATATTTCTCTCCTAGGGAGCAAAGAAAAAATATCTGCTGCAAACTCTGCATGGCATCAGGAAGGGCATTCAGCCAGAATATGCTCAGCTCCATCCAGTCACCCCGACTCTACGAATTAAGGGATTACAGGGTCATAAAAAGGGAGGGTTTTTATTTGTATACTGTATGTGTGTATATATACATATGTGTATGTATGTATATATATACCCACACACATACACATACCTATGAAAGAGGAGAGAGAAAGAAAAAAAATGGTAGAAAGATGAGGCAAAGAAAAGGAAAAGAAAAAAAATAACATTCAGTGGTTTATGTTTAAAACTGAACATTCTGATAACTGAAAATTCAAATAATCTGGAAACTCCAATAATATTATTCTAAGAGCACATTGAAAAATGGTGCTGTAATTAAATATATTAAAAAAGTGAAATGAATGACAACAGGTATAGCAACCAGCCTTAGAATTAGGAAGACACTGGTGGGTATAGTCTCCATTTTAAGATCAACCATCAGCATTAAAAAGAAAAAAGAAATATGCTGCAGGTTAATACTTGGTAGTATAACAATGAAGAACTTGGGGAAATATTCAGATGTCATGACATATCTATTCCCAGAAAGATCAGAATCATGCAACTAATGGTCCGTTTAACATCCTATAGGAATGAAAATTGTACTTTAAAACAGAATAGAAATAGCATTAATGCTTTTGAATGTTGGTGTTGGAAAAAGCTCCAACTAATACAATGTGCAACCAAGAAAACAGACAAATGGATCCATATTCTGGATATATATTTTTTTTCAGAAACAATCAGTCTGAAATTCTCACTTGAGTCACAAATAACTAGGCTCAAATTATCATATTTTGGACATATTATGTGGAAATCCGTCTCCCTTGAGAAATCTAAAATGCTGGGAAGAAAAGAGAGGAAGAGAACAGCAGACAACAAGATGAGTGGATTCCATTACAGTGACAATGGGCGCATCATTAGATTTGGAATAGATAATTATGGAGAAAGTTTATATGATTATTAAGAGCAAACACGACTGGATGGCACATAATCAACCATTCCAAAGAATCATTCTCTTTCAATAGAAGAGACTATTTGTACTACAGGGTTGAAATGTGGCAGTGGTGGGTTCCAACCGGCTACCTGGGTACCGATTCTCTTCATGCATGCGCTTCACGCGCGATCGCTGCACACATACTCGCTTCGCTCGCATGCGCACCAAACTTGCGCTCTGCCCAAGCGCGTTAGGTATCTGCCCAGCTGAGGTGCGGCAATCCACTCTGCTACACCTATCAGCTGGGCTAAAAAAGAAGAAATAAAGGTAGGAATAACGTGGGGGTGGGTGGCAGGGCCCAGCTCCCAGACAAAGAGAACCGGTTCGGTGACGTCACATCGTCACCGCTACCGTCTCGGCTGAACCGGGCTGAGCTGGGAGGAATCCACCACTGAACTGTGGGCTCCTTGGTGCTTTCTGATCTTTGTTTTTTGCTTGCCGGTGTTTCACCACCCAACTAGGTAACATCAATAATGTCACTCTCAGACTCTCGGACTACATAATCTTCTCTACTTCCATGATTTCCATATCTTTCAAGGGTTTTCTGCCTCTCCCCCCACCCCCACCCCATATCCTTGTACAATCCTAGCTGGCTTTTTTCTTTTTAAAGAAAAGAAACTGATGAGGTGAAGTGTAAAATGGAGGCAGTATACCAGCTTCTTCCTCTCTGTAGGGTTCCCTTGTTTACTCTGCATTGATTATCTAAAGCAAGGGTGTCAAACTCAATTTCATTGAGGGCTGCATCAGGGTTGTGTTTGACCTTGTGTGGGGGGGGGGCAAGATGAGCATAGCCAGCTTGATGTCACTTGTGTCGGGGGTGCCTCTGGTGGCCTGAGCGCTCTGCCAGTGAAAACTCCTGAGCTCTGTTTTCAGCTGCAACAGCCTCCTGCAAAATCCATGCCAGCAAAAATGGAGCTCCATTTTCGCTGGCAGAGGCACTGCGGGCCGGTCCTTTGCTGTTTCCAGGGTGGCCCCACAGGTCAGATCTAAGCACCTTGTAGGCCAGATCTGTCCCCTGAGCCTTAAGTTTGACACCCCTGGTCTACAGGGATCAGATGGTCAGCATTGGAGGGGACCAGGGGGGACTGTTGCTTATTAGGAGTGATGAAAGTTCTTTCGATAAAAGTTGTTTTTAATCCTTGATGCAGAGATACTCACATAGTGGTGCTTGATGATGTATATAGCAATAGCATCTTTCAGGGGTGAAACATCATCCATCATAGCACTGATGATACTATCTAGTTTGGATAATGAAACATCTGTAAGAAAACAACCAAACTCGTGAAAGCACCAAAGACCCTTCATTTCAACCCTGACCTACAAATAATCTCCTTTATTGGAACTACAACTTTTCCTGGGATTGCATGACTGGTCTGCATAGCTGCCTCAAGTTGGCAGGAAGGGATATGTTTGGTTTGATAGAGCTGCTGACAGGTGCTTTGTGATTGGTCATGCATGCTTCAAAGAACTGCCTTCCTTTACTGCAGAGTGCCTCGCTGCATTATGACAATTATCATTATTGTAAAAAGAGTTGAAGGAGGCCATCAAAAGTGGGGGGTTGGGGGAAGTGAATTAATCTATACTGGCCAGATTTCTCATTTGCATTCCAGGTGCCTAGTCTGCATTAACCGCTTCGATTTTAACAGAGATCAGATGTTAATATGCATAACATAGCACAGCACTCAGTTGCAATCAGGTTAAAAGACAATGGGGCAAAGATTTCTATCTACTTTTGTCTTTATTTTGAAGCATGTAATCATCATAAAAATCATCCTAATTAGTTGTCCTTGGATAGCCGCTCTATTTCATTAATGTCTTATAACCTGATTGCAGCTGAGTCTTACACTGTTTTATAAGACACAATTCACTCATGTTCCAGTTTTATTATTGGGGCCAACAAAGACAAAAAACAGTTTCCCCCACCTTTTTTTCCTAAAAATTCAGAACTTAAATCAAAAATAGTAAAGAGGGGGATGTTTTCCCATTGTTTTGTTCAAGGTGTCTTTCAAAATATTTTTCAAACTTTTAATCCCTAAGAGGATTCAAAACTGCTTCCTGTGCATTAGTTGTTAGCTGAATTTTGACCTCAAATTAGGCTAGAGTAAAAACTGATGGTATTATTTTAAAATAGAAAATAAGATAATGTATTCTGGGGGAAGTAATAGAATTTGAAAGCTCCAGTGGAAAGGAAAGGAGAAACCTACTATTATACTTCCAAAAATAGAGAAGAGGGAGTCAGACTAGATTTAAAAAATGCACTGTGGTATATAAATTGAGTTCTATAGTCTCATTACAAAGTTCTGTTTCATAATGGGAGGATTTCTCTATCCTGATGTGTCATATACATTGTGTAAAAAATTGAGACTGATAGTTAGTAATGACAAAGTAGTGGTATCAGGAACAATTCAAATGACAATTGTTATAATTTTATCATATCATAATTTTAGATGATGGGTTATTTTTAAAAAGATTACACATGGTTTTTATAAAAGCTGTTGTTGTTAGTTGCAGAGTCGTGTCCTACCCATTGCGACCCCATGGACAATGTTCCTCCAGGCCTTCCTGTCCTCTACCATCCTCTAGAATCCATTTAAACTCATGCCAACTGCTTCAATGACTCCATCCAGCCACCTCATTCTCTGTTGTCCCTTTCTTCTTTTGCCCTCCATCGTTCCCAGCATTAGGCTCTTCTCCAGTGAGTCCTTCCTTCTCATTAAGTGGCCAAAGTATTTGAGTTTCATCTTCAGGATCTGGCCTTCTAGAGAGCAGTCAGGTTTGATCTCCTCTAGGATTGACCGGTTTGATCGCCTTGCAGTCCAAGGGACTCACAAAAAAAAAAAAAAAAAAAAAAAAGCTGTAGCCACTCATAATTTCCATTTTTAATCATATAAGGAGAGCTTATATACTGTAGATTGAAGAGGCATTCTGATAAGGATGATGTTGGACATTTGGGAGGAAAAACATACCAAATTCTCACTAAAGGAACCTACCAAGTGTCAGGGAGATATTTCCTGGCATTTTGGAGACAAGAATGCTACACTGTGTATGTTATGAAATTTCATTTATGAAATAAATGAAGTTTCCAGGAAGATGGCAGGTATTAATATACCTATCTAATATACCTAATTTTCCTTTAGTAGAGTGGTATAGTGGCTTAGTGGTGAAAATGGTCATGCCCACCCCTCCCCCAATTCGGCAGATGTTTCTCTCTGAGGATGCAAAGAGAAAATATCTGCTGTGAGCTCCACATGGGTGTCAGGAAAGGCATCTGGTCAGTAAATGCTCAATTGCATTGAGTTGCCCCAAATCTATTGAGTATAGGGACTACAGAGTATAAAAAGGGAGGGGTTTTTTCCTCCTTTAGTACCACAAGGCTTCCTATTCTCCTTTTAATTAATAAAAAAACTTTAAATTTAAATATTAGGCATCTCGCATCCTGGAAAGGAAAGCACCAATCTCCAGCATCTGCACAATCTAGCATTATTTTCAAGACTGCTTTGTGGTCCAAATGGAACAAATAGTTTGCTTAGTGACTTTAGCCTGGTGTAGTATTTAGAGTGTAGTTACCTGTCCAGAAAAAGACAAAGATCCATAGGTGGTATTCTGCTAAGTTATTGTTTTGTAACTGGTTAGATTCCCCCTAGCAACTATATTGGTAATGGAAACGATCCCTAGTGTCCACTATAACGATTACAAGGGCAGAAAAACATTGTTGGTTCCTTTAAGTAAATCATATTAGAACAAACTAAGGGTCATACAATGGTGACTGGAATTAAATATGATTCTGAAAAGGGAGAAAAACAGGCCTTTGATTAGGGTGGATGGTGCCTCCTTGGGAGATCAGTTTTCATATGTACTCTGCACTTTATACTGTATTGTGTTTTTCATTTAATATTTTGAACTGCTCAGAGTAGTTTCGGTCAGGTGACAGGCACCAAAATTTAATGAATGAATGAACGAACCTATCAGTCAATCAATCAATCAATCAATCAATATATTAAAGCCTAAATGAAACCATCAGCTTTATAGAATTTGAAAACTGTGCCACAGAGTAGAAACCACTGTTTCCTAACTGCAGTGTTCCTTACCTTATAACACCTGTAAATGTGCTAGAACATATTTTTCTAATTTTCCAGAGACCATGTTCAGTCATTTTTCTCAATGCTTATATATGCTTATGCCCAGCGTATTTGTCAAGTAACTCAAAGCAGAAGAATTCACAGAATAAAATGAAATATGACAAATTCATAACCAAGGCTAATAAGAATTTGAATTGGTGTAAAATAGAATTTCTGTGTAAGTTTCATACATTTTTGAGAACCACTCATCTACTCCAAAAATTGAAATTTAAAAATTATGTATAATGTAACCCATAGTTGTGTGGTATAATTTATGTAAGGCAAGAGAAAAGGGAGGGAGGGAAGGAAAGAGGGAGGGAGGACTCTTCCCTCATCTGTTAACAGAAAGATACTTGTGAGCAAAAGGCAAATAAGAAGGCATGAGTCTTTGTGTAAGGAACACCAGAACCATAATTGCTAGTTGAATCTATATAATATGGAGAGTTGAAAGTTTCACTGGTGAGAAGAAGGTGAGAAGCCTAAGAGGAAAAGCAGACCAAAGACCTTACCCATGAAGATAGCAACAACCAGCCAAGCAGATGTTTTCAGAGGCAAGTCAGCAGATTTTGTGGAAGGATAGTTCAAACTTGAAGTTGAATAGCAAACAATTTTCTTCATGTTCCTCCCAAAATGTTCAGTTTGAAATTCAAACAATCAGGCAGGAATTTGCTATGAGAAACACAGTATTTTTTTAGTATTAGGAGTCTGAGAATTCAGGGCTAAAATTACCAGCAGTCAGAACGTAGAAAAGATGCTACAAAGGTAAAGGTATGTACGTGTGGGGAATATGGACATCTTAGTAGAGAAAAGAGAACCTGCAAGATAACGTCAGAATTTGGGGGGCAGGGAAGGGTGATGTCCTCAAGAGAAGAGAAAAGTCACATTGAAGAGGGAAGAGGAAAAAGTGAAGGCAGGAGTTTGGAAAACATATAAAACATTTTGACTGGAACCCAAAAGTGGGAAGTTACCTTTGGAACAGTTCTCCAATTCAGGACTAGCCTTTCTGAATGAATGAATGAATGAATGAATGAACGAACGAACTAACTAACTAACTAACTAACTAACTAACTAACTAACGTGCTAATGCAAACAATAAATTATTCTCATATTTGCCTTGAGCCAAGCGGTTGGAATGGAATTAATGTATTAGCCTTGAATCTACTGCAATTAGGGCCTAGAAAGCAAAGATTTCATTAATCACATATTTTTAAAATGTGAGTTTTATTTTTTCAGTAAAAGGTGCTCAATAAAGCACACAAAAATTGTACAAACAATGTAAACAAAACAGGCATTAGCAGGATGGTAAGCCTTGTAACCTTGATTTGCAAAGATGTGACACCAGTGGTCAAATTATGTGTTTCAGTGAATCATAGCTGGCTCCAGGACATGTTTCTGCCAAAGGAGGTGTTACAAAGTACTAACTTCAAAGGTGCACCAACTTTTGCATCTGTATTATTCGCTCTTCTCGTAATTTGACTCGGTAAACAATTGCACAGGAATAGAAAGTATGCATTCAGTTTTGCAGAAAGTTGCCATTTTTAACTTTGTGCCATGGAGAGATTGTACCAGTGTATCAACCCATTCATCTTGGGATTTGTTGAAACATATAATTTGCAGAGAGCTTTTCATGCAGGTGTAGATGCTTTGTTAGCCAAAAACAACTTCCTGTTCTAACTGCACCAAAGACTTGATTGGGAAGGAGATCCAGTTCAGCACCTTCTACTATTAAATTGTTCATTGGTTACCTTATTTTATTGTCTGTCTTTTCAAAGATACACTGCTCAAACAGTAACAAAAATAGTTGGAGCTCCATACTGCACAAATTTATTCTGAAAAACTTCTGATGACAGCATTGTAAGCAAACAGCAAGAGTGAGTTGGTAATATTTTCAGTGGAAAAATTGTGCAGAATGAGGAAATGGAGAACCCTGTATCTCCCAAAGCCAATCACCCTTAAGCTGTTAATAAGGGGGAAAAATCCCATAGAAAACATTATTCAGGGATTCAAATCCATATTCTAAATAAAACTGTTGGTTTTATTTCTGACAATCTTTTGGCCTTTCAACTACTGACCTGAAGGAATTACAGTTTAGTGTCAAATTACTCTGCATCATTGAAGTCAGTTTTTATTTTTGATTTATTAGATTGGCATCTCTCAGTGTCAATCTCAAGACAGTTTATAGCAAGGGTAAAAATGATAAAAATAGAAATAAATACAAAATTCACCATTCTAGCCATTGTCTATCAACTGCAGTATGCAGGCCTCTTCTACATGTTTCCAACCAATACAGTCTTGAGCTTTCCTTTGCCAATACTTGCTGTTGTCATTGATCTATCTTGTTTTAGGTCTCTTTTGTGGATGCTTGTTATCAAATGGAATCCATTCAAACACTACTTTAGTCCACCTGCCATCAGTTCTTCTGGCTATGTGACCAGCCCATTTCCATTTCAATTCTTTTACTCTTTTGATGGCATCATATATTTCATTTGTTCCCTAATCTATGTGCAAGTTTTTCTATCTTGTCTTGTGACGCCGAGCATATATCTTTCCATGGCCGCTTGTAGCTTTTGTTTTGATTCTGAAGTTAGTGTCCATGTTTCGCTGGCATATATTAGAAGGCATGCCCACTCCCATTGCATCAGTGCTAATTGGAACTGTCCATCAAAAGCCATAGTAGTCTAAATGTCCAAATTTTACAGCCAATCCAAAATGATTCTGTGATTGATGGTAGAAAAAGCCACTAAAATCCCTGTTCTACCAAGATCATCAACTAGTGAATTGGGCAGTAAACAATTTAATAAATAAATAAAAAAGCACAACCAATGATATGTCTGTACTGAATCCCGGTGTCTATCCTGTGTGAAATTTATTTATTTATTTATTGGTTCGGTTTATATTCCGCCCTTCTCCAGAGACTCAGGGCGGCTTACAATGCGTTAAGCAATAGCCTTCATACTTTTGTATATACCTGCTTAGTAGGGCTTTCGGCCCCCCTCTAAGCGGTGTTCTTTTTTATACAAAGTCAGCTTATTGCCCCCACAATCCGGGTCCTCATTTTACCTACCTCAAAAGGATGGAAGGCTGAGTCAACCTTGATCCTGGTGAGATTTGAACTCACAGTAATTGCAGGCAGCTGGCAGCTAAGTGCTACTTTAACAGCACTTTAGTCTGCTGCGCCACCAAGGCATAAAGCATTCAGATAACTTTTAGCAATAAGGATGTTCTTCAAAACAGCAACTCTGTACTGGTTTATAATTCTGATGCTATGTTGGGATGACATTGGGAGACAGAAGCCAGAACCACAGACTTGATAACCAGAATATAAAAGATATCTCAATCACAAAAATAGAAAGGATGTGGAAAAACATTAGTAGGGACCTCTCTAGTTGTAATGGTATGTGGGAATAACCTTAAGGGACAAGGGGAAGAGATGTTGCCTAATCAGAGATCAGATAAAGGGGTGGGAGGGCAAAACCGCTTAACAGGCAAAGAAAGAAACTTTAAAAGGATCCACCCTAACACACTAGACATTAAAAGCAATGGCAGGAGATTTGCATTTTCAGACTTGTAAGATTCTGTTAATGTTCCTTACAATAAAGGTAGAGTATTTATCATAATTGTGTTCTTGTCTCAAAGGCTAACATCAACCTTGAAATCTTGTAGTGGGACATAAATGTGACAAATAAATAAAATTGTCCTTGGTAAACAGCTGGCTATCAGCAAAGATTTTTCAGGACAGGTTTTATATCATCCTTATACCTTGCATTGGATAGCAGCCTAGCTGTGGCATTTTGATGAACTCATTTCTGGGATCATTTTAAGGACACACAAATTTAAAGCATATTTGCACTAGTCTGGATTATAGACAAAGACACTTAGCAAAGTAATTAACATTTGGTGTTGGAGCTTTCAACCTCCAAATATGCCAAACAACATTCTTCACCACTGGCCATTGACATGTATGTTGTATGTTGGAACACCAACTTGTGAAGGGTGACCACTTCTACAGCTCAATCATAACAAAATCACTCAGATTTTGCTTAAATTTATAAAAATAAATTGGTTTTATATTCTGTTCCCCCCCCCAAAGTAAGTGTCATATTTATACTATGTATACACTATGTATACATAGCAAGACATTTGGATTTTATTTATAGTATGTATACATAGCAAGACAAGTAGAGAGATTACTCTAGTGACCAGAAAAGCCACAAGGCCAAAATATTTTAAAAGCTTTGGAAATAATCTTTTAGTGATGTCATTCATCTAAGAAGTTAATTAGAGTTTGAAATAATGGAAATAGAAGTAAGATTTTAAGAACTCTGAAAATAACTATCTGGTGGTATTGCTCACTGGATGTTTAGGAAGTTAATTAGAGCTTGAAATAATATGCATACATTCTTTAATACAAGATGGTTGTTGCTGTTAAAATTCTATTTCAAGATTCTGTGAGATCCACGTCTGAGCATTGCAAAATTATTTGAGAATGGAAGAAAACCATGAGTCAGATATACGTCACAATACCCGAACCCTATAGAATTTAATTTTACCATGAAGTAACCAGAGGTTCCAATCTTTCAGTGTAAACATCAGACTGACTGTGCGAGGAACTATAATAGTAGTAACCCTATCAAATATTTTGACCAAAGTCACCTAGACAGAGGCAGACATCATTTATTGCTCTGTTAACTGCCACAACAAATGGCCCTACAATGACTGTGTTCTGTCCCCGTCCTCCACACGCACAAACCCACACAGACAGTCGAGGGTTAAATAATTGGCACACACAAACGGTCCATTATCAGAGGCTTGGCAGCTCTACAGGAACCGGCTGCCAAGTTCTTTACTATAACAAGAAGGGGGGTGTTCCTCCACCAGATAACAAATGCAATACCACCGGCTGGGAAAAAACAGTCCAATTCACTATCCTTCAGCAGACTGAGGCTTTGCACCAAAGGAGCTTGCAAGAATTAACTTTGTCCGTCACAGAATCTAAATGGCCACCCCCCTCCTTTATATAGCCTATGGGGTGTGGTCCAGTGACTCAGCTTAATCCCTGGCACGCTTCCTCCTCTGCTGTGATCGTTTAGCATGCCGACGCTGACATGGGTCCAGCCACAACTTGTCTCCCTCATCACTCTCCGACCGATCGGAGACACCTGGCTCCTGGCCAATCTCCTCTCCTTCGGCCGACACCTGAGGAATTGTCAGAATTGTTGGGGGAGGGAGGCCTGGCCGGCTACTCTCCTTCATGTTCGGAGCCTTCTTCCTCCGATACAATGGGCTCGGGGGTCGGAGCCACAACAGACTGTTAAGGCTCCAACCCACACTTCGCTGAAGGCAGCCACTCTCCGTTCCACAAATACAAGCCAATAAACAACCAAAACCAATTTGCAAAGGCAGAGAGAAAGTCCAAAGAGAAGGTAGAGGCCCATGGGGCAAGATCCAAAGGGCAAGGCAATTCCACAGGGTCAGGCAAATCCACGAGGCAAAAGGCAGGGCCCAGGCAGAAATAAGAGTTAAGGCTAAACTTTTGCAAAGCCAGGAGAGCATAAGCCAAAGCACACAATTGTTCCTGACAGAGACAAACACCCCCGGCTTCTCCTTGAGTCAACCAATGCCAGGTGTTCCTTGTGAGGAGGGGTAAGATGACCTTCTCCTGAGCAGCCTCACAGCTCTTCTTTGAGCTTGCCTCTGCTCTACTCTCCATGCCCTTGGATTGAGGGCAATACACTGTACACTTGGGGCTGGTAAAAACCACACAACCCGATGACTACAGGAACTGTGGACCATGGGCTTATAACCACTCCAACCCAAGTACCAAAGGGAAGTGAGGCGCTGTCACCACATAGACCTCAAGCTCCTTCACATATGAGCTGATCCTCATCTGAAGGGGTTTCATGGCAGCAACCACAGGTCCAGAGCAAAGTGGATGACCGTTGATAGTCTCACCAGAATCAGCAGAGACACCTAATGAGAATAGCCCATCACAAATTTAGCATCTGTAAAATTTGCTGTGACCCCAGAGTCTACCATGGCCCAGACTACCACAGTTCTCTGGTCTAGCAGCGACAAAATTACCAGGTGTATGGACGTGGTGGGATATGGTGGCTGGGACTGCCCCACTGCTAGGCCCTTGCCATTTTGCACTGAAGGCTTCTTGACCCTTGATTGGACATGTAGTGATTATATGCCTAAGGGGCCTGGACCAGTGGTGGGTTGCTACTGGTTTGCCCCAGATCGGGCGAACCGGTAATGGTGGCAGCGAGAGGCTCTGCCCACCCACCTGGATGCTTCTGTGCATGCGCAGAAGCATTACGCATGCACCCATGAGCGAACAGGTAGTGATGGGTTTTGAAACCCACCCCTGGCCTGGACAGCATCATCCTCAGCCCCTTGCCTCTCCAAATAATCCCAGGGAGATGTGCCATCTCCATCAGACAGTCCTGGTTCCAACTCCAACTCTTCCTCCAAACGGCAAACCAATGCTGCCATCATGACATCAATCCTTGGAGTTTTGATATTGACCATTTTTGAAAACCCTGAAATAAACGCTTCCAAATTTTCTTAAGAAATCTAACAGCATTTGCTTTTAAGTAACTTGAATAACTGTCTATAGAGTCTGGTGTTTGACTGCTGTCTATACTGAAACTGCTCATAAATGTTTTGAAATATTTAAAACTTTGGCCAGAAAACATAAACAACACCTGTTTAATATTCACTATTTTGTATCTGTGCTTCAAAAAACCTTTTAAGCAGCTGTGTGTCTATGTGTCTGTGTTTGTGTGCACCAAGTCTTCCTCAAACAGTCTAGCATTTCATTTGTTTTTTATATAGTCCTTAATCTTTAAATTAGTTTTCAGTCTGTATAGAGTTCAGATGCACATTTTGCAACAAAGCATGTCAGGTTCAGCCAAATTCTCCATTTATGTATTCAGAATATACATTTTTAAATTAGACTGTCCATTTCAGGAAATGCCCACTTTCAAAACACTGAAGGCAACCCATTTCTGTTACCAGGTCCCCATTACCAAGAGGTTAAGAGATGAGAGCTGCACAGACAATGTTTTTCTGGAACATTCACCTTCCGGAATTCAGATTAATATCAACACTACTTAAAGTAATAAAAGCAATGTTGTTGCAGAAAGCATTATGAATTTGTCTCATTAGTATTTTTCCTGTAGTATTGTCTTATGACAAACCCAAATTAAAAATTGGAAAAAGATGGCAATAGGGATAAAGTGGATGAAGTGGGATTGTTGACTTTGGATCAATTGATAGATGATGAAGATGAATTTTTAACATATAATGTGTTAAAGAGATAGATACAGTACGTCTATTGAATGTAACCCATAGCAATATTTATAGTTACAGCATTTTCAGCTTCTGAGATACCTGAGATACTAGAAGAATTTGTAAATCATTTTAAACAAACAAAAATCTCTGATTAGGTTTGTATACATTTATTTTTATAAATACCATATATACTTGAGTATAAGCCAACCTGAATATAAGCCGAGGTCCCCAATTTTACCACAAAAAACTGGGAAAACTTATTGACTCGAGTATAAGCCGGGGGTGGGAAATGCAGCGGCTACTGGTAAATTTCAAAATAAAAAAAGACTGGTCAAAAGTGCGAGGACCTGTCAGAAATCACCTTTTTCAGCCCTCTGGGTAGTCCTTTTGTGCATATGGACTACTCAGAGGGCTGAAAAAGTAATTTTTGACTGGTCCTCGCACTTGTGACCAGTCCTTGAACTAACGACTGTCCTCACTTTTTACGTTTTTGCCCTATCTTATCACCATTTCTCTCTCCCCCTCTCTTTCTCATTCTTTCTCTCTCTCCCTCTTTCTCTCTCTCTTTCCCCCACTCTCTCTCTCATTCTTTTTCTCCCCCCTTTCTCAAAGAGAGAGATGGTAGGTTTGAGGAGAAAGATTGCTGTACAATAAAAAAGATGAAAGGGAAGAAAACCAACCCAAACAAATATAACGATATCAAGATAAGGAATGAATTGTTAAACTTTAAAGAATAAAAGAGAACAAATATGAATAAATAGCAATAATTAGAAACACACATACAAACATACAATGTATTTTCTTTGAACAGAGTATTTGGCCGGTTCACAAATTTAAACAGTGTTTAGTCATTTCACTTAAATTTACAATTTTTATATTTCCTTTTTGCCATATTTATTCCTCATCTATTTTTTTAAAAAAACAATATTACCCTTCATCCTCATCTCTAATCTTAATCAAATTCAATTTTTCCCTTCTATTCTATATTATACCCCTTCCCATTGTCATCTATTTTTATATCCATTCTCACATTGGTTAATTATGTAATATTACAGTTGTTCAATACAAATTCAACATTTTAATATAAATCAATTAGTTATATAACTATCTTTTTTGTATATTAATCAATATGAACATGAATATTCCAATTATTTCCATGCAATCCAATTTCTTACAAATCAATTACCGGTAATTATAGTTACCAATAATAATAAACCAAATAATTTCCCCCATATATTTTTCCAGACCACAACTTAACCATTTCTGCTTTCAACACAATATACAATTAATAGTATCTCAGTTATTAAAATTCCCTAGTTAAATAGAGCTTTTTTTTCTTTTGTGTTTTAAAATCTTGAACTCTCCTCTTTTGCCATTTGCCATACATTTCCCATTGTTTGCACCTACCTTTTTTGATGAGGAAAAAGAAAAGAAATCTGCCTTTCCAATGTTGCAAGCAAACAGCAAAGCCAACAACCTGCTTTAGTTTTGGTTTCGTTTTCAGCTTGAATTGCACAGGAGAAAAAAAAATGTGTCCAGCAGCACTCTTTGCAGCTAGAAAAAGACCCCTGACCAAAACAGCTGAGAGCAAATCAGCTGAGAATCGGGAGGCTGTTCAAATCAACTTATGGTAATTAACCTATACTGAAGCTGAAAGGGGCTGTTTTTTCTATTTTTGCAGACGCGAGTCTACTCATTTGTTTTCTTTTAAAAAGGTATTTTTTTTCGTGACTTGGATATAAGCCGAGGGGGGCTTTTTTTGTCTGAAAAACGTGCTGAAAAACTCGGCTTATATTCGAGTATATACAGTAGTTTTTTTATAAATTTGATATCAGCAAATCAGTTTAATATAATACTAATATTATATGAAGCTAAGAAATGAGGGGAATAAAGAATTAAAGATTTCTAAAGAATCTAGACAATTGGAGAATGTCTTGACTTCTATACGTAGAGTGTCAATAAACTTCAAATTATGACATACACAACAACAAAAAAGACTATTTAAAATGTATTGGACTCCATTCTATTTGTAAAAAAAAGGATTGTCTAAGATAGCATTTTGTTGTAAATGTAAAAAGGATAATGCTTTTTAAAAATATATCATCACAACCGATAAATTTTGAATAAAGTAGTGGATGCTATAAACATGACTGTGACAAAAGCTAAAATTTTAGAGGATAATATTATCTTGACCAATATAGCTAGTACATGGGATTTGATAAAGGGACAATGTAAATGGGTTCTCTGAGCCTTACTATGGCTAAAAGATTGATATTTCAAAATTGGAAAGATAAATGTATGGCCCCATTTACTCAATCAATTGTAGACCTAATTACATGTGCCATATATGAGTGAATTGCTTATAGACATAGATTTTGTATGGATAACCATATAAATTTATTTATACAAAATTCAACAGGTTAAAAGATTTTGGATTATCCTTTAGATTGCTGCCTTTCCTGGATCCCTCAGCTCAGTCGTTCAGTCCCTAATCACCTCACAAATGGACTCTTGTAATGCGCTCTACATGGAGCTATCCTTGAAGAGCATTCAGAAGCTACAGCTGATACAGAGTGTAGCAGTGCAGGTAGTTTTGGGACCCCAAGAATGGCCCTTGTAACACTACTGCTCAGAGCTGCATTGGTTGCCAGTCTGCTTCCGGATGCAAATCAAGGTGTTGGTGATCACCTTTAAAGCCCTTTATGGCATAGGTCCAGGTTACTTGAGGGACTATCTCACCTAAGGTGACCAATCGTCCTCCTTCAGAGAGGACAGTCCTTCTTTTGTAAGTTCTGTCCTCTCTCGAAAAGTGTCCTCCTACATGTTCTCCTTTTTCATATTTGAAGACTAATCTGTAAATCTCAGTATTCGATCGATGTCAATCCGTTGTGTGTGATGTGACGTATTTGTATTTGACATGATAATTCATCAAGGCTTGGTACAGTGCAGTGAGACGCGATTATGAGATGCATGTGCTCCGCACAGGAGAATTGTTTTGAGAGAATGCGCCGCGCACAAGTGGCTTTGTTTACTTCTTACCAAAACACAACACGGCACACACGCACACATTAGACTCACTTCTTTCTCAGTGAATATTCAATTATACACAGGTGAGCACAATAATTCACATTTTATTAATTCATTATCTATTTAATAATTTCCAAATATGT
The DNA here is from genome assembly GCA_012654045.1 of Ptyas mucosa. Taxonomy (NCBI): domain Eukaryota; kingdom Metazoa; phylum Chordata; class Lepidosauria; order Squamata; family Colubridae; genus Ptyas; species Ptyas mucosa. Next base: position 16,976,238 of record WNWU01013815.1, read on the forward strand.
ATAATTTTATTTACAAGTTTATTCACTTATGTTATTAATGAATGTGCTTGCATCGTTCGTGTAGCTCTATATTTTATTTTTAATTTAAAATTATTTATGATTTTTTTCCTTCAATTTATTTGTGTCCTCCTTCTCCTTGTAAAAAAGTTGGTCACCTTAGTCTCACTCCACTGGGATTGGTCTGTACCACTCGTGCTGGCAGAGGACACATGCTGCGGGTCCTGTCAGCTCGATTATTCCAACTGGCAGGGTCCAGGAGGAGGGCCTTCTCTGCTGTTGCTCTGGCCCCGTGGAACATCTTGCCGCCCAATGTGAGATTGGCCCCAAGTCTCCTATCTTTTCATGAGGGTCTAAAGTGGGAAAAGAGTACAATGGAGGTGGTTATTTGAGTAGTAACAGATCCCACCTCCCCCCACAACCCTGCCCCTGCCCCCGCCCTCCCCATGTGTCCTTGGTTTTAATATCTTATGTTTTTAACTGTATATGTAGCTGTAAGCCATCCAGAGTTACCCTATGGTAAGAAGGGCGACAAATAAAATGGATAGATAGATAGATAGATAGATAGATAGATAGATAGATAGATAGTAATTGACAGCTGGTCTTCAATCATAAATAAAAATCTATATTATGCAAGAATATTGAATTTATATAACCTCCACAGAAAATGCAGAATCAGCCAAAAGGAGTCTAAGAACCTCGGAACTAACGATTCTACCAAGATATCTAATAGGTAACAGGTTTGTTTTGTAATGCTAATGTTGTGAACTATTTTCTTATGCTTCTTAACATATACTGTAAATAAATTCTATTTTCACATAAAGGTATCAGACTTCAGAGCTTCTCAGGAAACTGAAGCTCTGGCACCTCTGAAACATCTCACTCTCTATGTGTAAACACACTGAGCAATATTTAATGTGTAATTGAAAGCTGTTCAATAGGTGTCTAGAGTAAAAGAAAATTTCAACTTCATTGTATTACAAGACCACTTAAGATAAAAGATGTCACAATATGGGGTAACTCTAAGGGGAAAATAGTTTGGATGAAAATTTGGTATTTTCATGATATACAGTATGTACACAAAATTAACTGAATCAATACTTGTTAAGCAATTCAATTTCCTAGATTCAGACAGAACCATAAAATAAAAAATTAAATAAAAATTCTAGTTGGAAAATAAGATACTATCAAGATAAAAAAGTAAACTTAAAAAATAAAGTTATTCATGTTACGTAGTATAAAGGATAGCGTTAATTCTACATTTACCCACACAAGACTCCAGAAAATATCTTTCAAATGCATATAATTTCTTTTATAGCTTCTAATTATTTAGTGAAAGTTAGTTATTAGTTAACAGGAAAAAGGAAAATTCAAGTAACTTTATTTAGGTCATTAACCAGCAGAAGAAAAAGACAAATTAAAAATTGTATGGCTATATCCCCAAACCAGCATTGTTAATCTAACCACAGTTTCCTCAATTTACCCAATTTTCTGAGTCTGCATGGCACACTTAAGTCAGTAACAAAGTTCAATTTATACATGACAATATATTATACAATATGCTATGTAATCCACAAACTGATTTTGATTACATTAATTTTTTATATATTAAGAATATTTATATGGCCGCCCAACTCAGCTTACAAGTATAAAACCCCAATATAAAATGCAGTACCCCCTAACTCCCCCCTCCTTGGCAACAACAATCACTTGATGAGCTGCATATCATTTTAGGGTCCCCAGGTATGTCTTTACTGATTTTCACTAGTATGCAAGATTATAGGTTTCTCAATACAAGCAGAAGATTATCACCATTATTAATATTAGTATGGTCTGTTTGTCTGCAGTAATGTTTAGCAGGCCATACTGGGAACATAATAAGTGTCAGCAGCCAACAGTCTTTGTTTCAATTTGCTAAAGAAAAAATAGGATTATAATAGATAAAGACAAGTGCTAAGTATACCCCATTAAACAAAGTGAACATTAAATGGATAATCTCTCTGCAGAGAGTAATTGTATTTGCACATCTCGAATACTTAACTACATATCAGTTAGCATCTCAGAACATCCTAACATATAAAACCAAAACATATTGAAACTAGTAAAGACAAGACATATTGAAAAGAAATTGGGATTGAGTAGATTTGCTGCAGCATTGATGAATGCAGAATATTGAATTAATAGTTGCTGGAATGCATGTAAAAATACTCAAATCTAATTTAAAGTGTGCATGCATTTTGATTGAATGCGTAATTAATCTATGCTAGACTTGGACCTTGAATCACAAACTGCTTTTCTCTGGAATCAGGGAACTTTATGGAATGGTCCAAACAACTCACCTTGAATTTGAAACAGTTGTTAATAATTCAAAACATACACCAGTGCACTTTTTACTTTTTCCATGAACACCCACCTCACCTTCTCCATTCCAAACTGTGTCATGTTCCTAAGGTCACTGTGATACTTTAAAATCAACCACAGCAGGAGTAAAATGCACTTACCTTTGCTACTGGATTGCAAATATGAGCGCAGGTCGTCAAAAATGGGATGTCATGACATCTGGGTGGGTGGGTGGAGCCTCCCGCTGCTGGCCCTACCGGATCGCACGAGCTGGATAGATTCGGCTGGATTTCACCACTGAACTGCAGGCATATATAGTCTGTGTTAACTGCTGTGTTTGAGAGCAAGATTAGTTTATTTCTGGCTCAGCTATACAATACTTGGAACTGCAATAAAGAGAGTCTTTTCTCTAAAACAATGAAGCTTTAATTCATTTACTCATTAGCTGTATGCCATTTACCCATTTGCCGGAACTCTTTCCAGACCTTGCTTTTTGCTTTGAATTTTAGCTGCCTAGAATCTTTCAACCAGAGGTATCTTGATGAGTTTTCTGCTTTCCTTCATAAGAACTACTTATATATTTAGACACCCAAAAGAAAATACATTTATTTTCTCTTTTGGATGGACTGAAAGGTAGGAAACACATGGGCATCTCTCTCCTTTCTCTTTAATTTGAGATCATGCTGTTTAAAAATGATGAAGTGGTGCGCTGCTTAAGAAATATACGACATGAGCTCAAAGAAAGAAAGAAACAGTATTTTCACTGTTGAGAACAGAATTTCTGCTGCGTTTCAAACCAGCAAATTTCTATCTACAAAGCAAATCTTACAGCCATTCTGTTATTACAGCATTCATAATAAAGGCAGTTCTGAAGTTCTTAGAAATTGTACACACTGACTCAACTGAAGGGATGTATTTTTTTCCTTTTGTGAAATGGCCAAAGAACTACAGCAGATTGCGAAGTATTACCTGTATCAGACGGGTAATGTTTTCACAATATAACATGAATAATTATATTTGGAACAGAGCGGAAAAATGAGCCCTGGGTTTGACAATCCTTTAGGAATTAATAAAGTATTACGCTACCTGTTTCTGTACTCCAGGAATGGTTGCTGGCTTGTTCTGATTGCTGGTACAGAACAATTAAGCAGTGGAGGTTGCCAAAATTGCATCTTCAAACTGTAGTATTGTATTGTGAAGAACTGCTCTGGAGTGATGACATTCCACTTGCATATATTTTAATCCTAATGGAACATCCATCAATATCAAAAATGTTGCTTTAACTGGATCGGCACCAGACTGCAACAAGCGATTTAAAATTGTTCTGCCCACTGCCATGGTTATGAGAAAATTTTATATTTGTAATTTGGTTTGGGAAGCAATTAAGTGGTGATAGAAATTAAAAACAGAGATCTTTTTGATTGGATAAAAGGGCTTTCTAAGCCTTCACTCTGTTGCCCATAATGATCAATTAAATATCTGTCAAGAAATCAGCAGGACATTGTTTTAGGTCTCACTTGATAAATGTCTGCATTGCCCTTTCTGCTTGCATTTGTTTCTGTGCTAAAATGCTCAGATGTTTATTTATTTATTAAATGTTAATAATTTGTTTTACTAGCAAGTTGTTCCTACACCCATTTTCTCAGTAGACTTTATAAAATAATTATAATGCTGGCAGCTTTATTTCTGAAGATTCCTCTCATGGACGGATTGGGCTCCGCTTCTGATCAGCACTCATCTAAAGCATTTTCTATATATCTCCTGGGAGCTGCTTTTTCAACTGCACAATAGTAACGTATTACTTTATAATTAATATGCAATATGTCTCTATGGAGAGCCAGTTTGGTATAGTGGTTAAGGCATCAGGCTGGAAACCAGGAGGCTGAGATTTCTAGCCCTGACTTGAATGCAAAGCCAACTGGGTGGCTTGGGCCAGTCACTCTCTCTCTCTCTCTCTCTCTCTCAGCCCTCAAAAGGAGTCAATGGCAAAACACTTCTGAAAACTTGCAAAGAAAATTGCAGGGAATGGTCCAGGAAGTTTGCAGGAGTCAACACTGGTTCAAACATAGCAAAATAAAGCAAAACACTTTATTATTATAAGCACGGAAGAGGTCAAATTATGTATTATTCGGAAGAACAGTTTCTAGATGAGTCTCTAATATAAATAGTTCATAATCATTCCATAAAACCCATTACAAATTATTTCTACAGTATAGAATAGAAACATACATTGTTAAATTTTTTGAATTGAATATTATGCTCTTGTCTAAACTAGCAAATATTATATTTATAGATAATGTATGTCTTCCTGCAACATGCATTAATCTGGTTTTGTTGTATATTCTGTATCTTCATGCTTTGTGGTTGCCTTTGTTAGACTAGCTTCAAAATTGCAAACTTGGAGCAGGTAGTAATAAAAATAATCCATAGATGGCATTATAGTCAGATGAGATTAATTCTGTGTTATCTGTTCAATATTCAAGAAGTGATTCAGGTTTTTGGTTTAACATGTGGCAGACTTGTTTAGTAATCTCATCCTTCAGAATTAAGGATGTTTAGAATAATCTAGGGTTTTGCAATGTTATTATTTCACCAACCCCTTTATTAAATCCCTTATCCATCTCTAATGAATCAACAAATCATACATAACGCAGAATGTGTAATTCAGGCTATCCAGTGGGAAATTAATGTGCCAATAGGAAAGGGGAATAGGTCTCTCCATTCAAAATCAGTTTGCAAATGCCCAGCACGTAACATTTTGGATAGATTCACACATCAAAATGGAATTATTCAACGGCAATAAAAACATGGCCACTTTTTCTGAAACATGGTTTCATTCTTTTAGTACGTAGAGATGTGTATCAATGTACATCATCAATGCATCAACAGTTTTCTGGAAAGTCCAAATACATAAATGATTGTAAAACTAAATTAAAAAGTCATAATATGGGAAATGAGTTTATACTTTTCTGTGTGTTGTCCTGTATTGTGTTGGATTGTTATTGCTAATTCTACATAATGCAAAATGTGAGGTGTATTATATCATTTACTTGTATAAACTATTTAAAATAAACAAATTTGGTAAGCAATGTGAATTTGATACGGGAATCATCTCATACTTTTTAATTAAATACAGTCAATTTAATTCCCAGCTGCTTTTTATAACAATATTTTAAGTTTCAGTTGACAATGTTGTGCATACCTTCTAACTAAGTCAGCATAGGAGGACGTTGATTTATAATTGTTTCTTCCTAGGTCATTCAGGGCATACATTAAAACAACATCATCCTGTTTATTTTTAATTTCCCCTTGAAATATAAAAACAACAAAGAAAATCTACTGAATCTCATTTCCTAAGGGGACAAGACCATGATAGCAACACAGTAAATATAAATTAATGCTTTACTTGTTTCTCTACTTAACCTCCATACTGACAATGGGGAAAAGGGTCCTTTGTTTTTCCTTGAAGACGTTTTGCTTCTCAGATCAGAACTGAAGAAGCTTCTTGGATGAGAAGCAAAATGTCTTAAAGGAAAACTGAGGTTCAGTTGCCTTTTTGAAAAATATCTTTGGGTCAAGGGAGAGCTGAAAACCCTTCAGTTCTTTAAGCTTTTGGGACAATCGTGACCTGGATGATTGAGAATTTCCATAGACACACAGCTCACACTTGCTATAATAGACCCCCTGAGGACCCTTTCCCCCATTGTCAGTATGGAGGTTAAGTAGAGAAATAAGTAAAACATTAATTTATATTTACTCTGTTGCTATCATGGTCTTGTCCCCTTAGGAAATGAGATTCAGTATCATGTCAGTATGGAGGTTAAATAGAGAAATAAATGGAATTGTGCTGTAAAAATTTACCTTAAATGGCCCCAAAAGCAGATTAAAAGATTGACCAACTTCATCTCTATTATTATATTTTATGTGATGTTCAGAAATGATACCTTGTTACAAATCCAATAGGCTTTCCTGTTGTGAATCTAGTAAACCAAGGTTGGTCATTCTTGATGACCATTCTTCATCAATTTTAGATGTCCTTCTGTTGTCTTTGGCAGACATTATTGTTACATTATTTTTCAAATGTTTTAAAACCAAGACAGTTTTTTTGCTTCACTTTGCCGTTATTATTACCTAGGTTACCTAGTTGGGTAATGAAAGATCTACAATAAAACAATCAAGTTCTGAGAGCATTAAGGATTCCACAATTCAATCTTGAGCTACGTATATTCTCTTCTATTAGTAGTTATTACACACACATACATATATATATAATGCACAGTGTATGGTCTTACTTTAAGCACAAATGGTTGCATTCTGCTATATTTTCTACTGTACATATCAGAGATATGTTGCTCCTATCTCTGCTAAAAAAAATCCCAATGTATCACTGTTCATTTTTATTCATCTCATATTCATGCTTTCTTCGGGGATTATTTCCTAGTGGTTATTTAGACACCAAGCCTCAAAATAGGACACCGAAAAATTGCATATTGGGTCTGGCTATGACATGACATTTTCCACAAGTTTCAAGAGAGTAAAGAATTTAAACAGCTATTTTTGCCAAGCCAGATTGAGATTTTAAAAGACATAAGGTACATTGCTTTTAAGGTCACAACATAAATCAGGGTTAGTACATGCCATTTCTCAAGTGAAAAATTTGTCTGGAAGACTAAAATTCAGTTTAAAGAACAATGCAGCAGGAAAGCTTGCTATCTGCTAATTATTTATTAATAGTTATATTTTTATTTACTTCACTTATATTTTTTGTACATGCTAATCTAATTATAATTAAATTATTGAGGAAATAGCAATTCTCTTTGGTAGAAGTGATATGGATGCTTTCTCCACAAAACCTAGACTTTCAGGGTTTTCCAGAACATTATGATAATAGCATTGACATTGATGTAAACATTGCTATTGTACAGCAGTTCAGAAGAGAGTAATGGTAGTGCCAAATTGTATATATTTTAGGAAAGCAACTCAATATGAATTCTTGAAAAAAATACAAGCGTCCCACTTCTGGCCGGTAAGAAATTTCAGGATGTCCATTTGGAGACTGAACATGGTGAAGGATTCAGAATATCAAGTCTCCAACAGATTCTTGTACTTGATCATAAATCATTGCAATGACTTGCAGAGAACAAAATTAATTTTCTGCCTGCCTTCTGTGATCCAACTTAGACTAAGTAAAAAGAGATCCAATGTCATGGTCCCATCAGATCCTTGTTCGGAGGAGGAGGAGGAGGAGGAGGGGGGGGGGGTAGTTGGAACCAGAATCATCTAATGTTTTTTTTTGAGAAAAAGTTTTTATTTTATAATCAAACAAACATACAATTCATAGTCAATCATACAATGTACCATTTAAGTACATATTTTTTCTTTCTTCTTGTTCTAGCAATATTTGTCATATCTTAATTTTATCATCTCCTTTATTGTGAAATCTCCCACCCTTTTCTTTACTTTATTAATACATTTATCTGTACTTCACTTTTATCCCCTCCCATCCTTCAACCCCCCTTCCCCACACCCCCTCCCCCAATTCCCAGAGCAAAAACATTTAACAAACATAAACTAAAATAAACTATCTTACTACAGAATTCAAAACTCCCTCTCACTCTTTAACTCCTCTTTTAACAATTATCCATCAACCTACCCTTTATAAATTCTCTTGTCACTTTTCCATTTGTTAAATCATGTCTAACTTAAACATTTCATCTCATATAACTTTTAAAAAACCCATAATCTTAAATTGGACATTTTAAGATCTCTTAATGCATCAATAAAACATCCTTCAAAATATAAATTTCAAAACTTTTACAAAACTGTCCATTAAGGTTTAATATTAACACTTCAATAAATTTGGAAAAAGCTATCCAATTTTAATTAAACCTTTTTACTTCAATAAAACAATACTTATCAAATTTATCACTAAGATTCTCCTCAAAAGTCTATATTTCCCCCCCAATCCTTCCTCTTCAGTAGTACTTCTTCAGCATTATTCTTAAATCATATCTGACTTAAACCTTTTATCACATATAACTTATAAAAATCCCTAAATCCTAAATTGAATATTTTAAAAATTTCAAAACTTTTACAAAGCTATCCATTAAAGTTTAAATTAACCATTTTAATACTTCAATAAGTTTAAATTTAAGAAAACTATCCAATTTTAATTAAACCTTTTAACTTCAATAAAACGATAAACTTTTCAAATTTATTACCAAAACCCTCCTCCAAAAAAAAATTAATCTCCCATTCTTCGTTTCTTTCTATATTTTTTCCAATTTTTTCTCTTTCAGGGTTGCTTTCCCTCCTGCTTTTATTTTTGAAAATTTTTGAATTTTAAGTTGAGGTTGATGTATCTTTAAGACTCTTTCTCCTCTTACAGTCATATCCTCTATTTTGAAACCTCAGCCCCAACTTTCCCTGCTCTTATAATCAATCATTTCATCCCTTAAATGTTGATTCTGTCTATAATACCAAATATTGTCACAATATTTGCCATTTTGCAGTGAAGAGTCTGATTGCTGTTTTCCTGTCAGTTGCATGGAGGCCTCTGGCAGAACCTCTATATCCTGTGTAATAACCTCCATCTTAATCCTGACAACCTCTTTTCTGTCTTCCAGAGTCACATTAGTCAAATTAATTTGTTCATCTTTTCCAGCCAGCAATTCTTTGTTATTATTCAAATTATATTTTTGAAAGGTTCTTTCAATTGATTCTATTATGATAGAAGTAAAAGAGTTTAAAAGTTCTTGAAAAACCCTTACAGTCACAACTTGTGAATTTGCTGACTCATATGATGAAAATCCTCCAGCCCTATTGTCAGCCATATTTCAATCTTCACTTTATATTAATTCCACTGTCAGGCCAATAAATCCAGTTATTTTCCACAAAGTTTAAAAATAAAAATTGATTAAAATCGATACCTTAGTCTTTTCCATTCAGTTCCCACTTTAAATCTTTTTCTTTATGTGTAATCCAGTAGCTTTAACAATGTTACCAGTGTTAACAAGCACTTTCAATAGTAAGTTTTGTTTCATGCCCTCAGGCGCCATTTCCCCTTTGTTGTTTAAAACGAAGTTAAAGATCAGTATTTACAATCTTTTGTTCTCCTGAGTTGCTCTGCCAGCATCCAAAGTTGAAGTTCTTATAATCCTTAATATTGCTTGCTGGTGTGGACGCGACGCCTCGTTCTGCATATAGCAGAATCATCCCAGATCCGGAGAATGAAGGACTTTCAGGAAGCTCGCACCCTGCAACCCCCAGGCTTACAAAGAAAAACCTGGGGATCTAGGGGAGCTCTACCCAGACCCTTCTGCTCTTCCCTCCTCCTTTCCCCCAGGAGGTGGGTTTCAAGTCGCTAGGCATCCGATTTTGCTGTTGTAGCAGCTAAACAGAATCCCGGGACTGGAGCTCCTAAAGGAGCATCTGTTCGGCATGCGCGGAGCCACCGAATCCCAGAATCATCTGATGTTGATGGCATATCTCCCCTGAAATGTTTGGAGAGGCCAGGGCCTGAGGACGATGCTGTCTCAGGCATTCAGGCATTGGGGGAGGTGGTTGACCGGACAGGGAACTGCCTGCTCTCACAAACACAGAGGAGAATTGGCTGCAGAAAGGCAGTGGTTTTGAAAAGCAGCAGATGCCCTTTGATGAGGAATAGTTGCCTCTCTCACTTGATTCAAGGGCATGGATAGTACAGCCACGGGTAAAATGCTCCCGGTTTGGACCGGCTAGGGCAAGTAGGTAGCAATGGCAGCGGGCAGTTCGGAGAACTGGTAGCAAAAATTCCTGCCCCGCCCCCATGCCCAGCTGAGCTGTGCGATCATCAGAGCCTTTTTTTCCTTTAAATGGCTCTGACGATCCCAGCTGAGTTGCCTGCGGTTAGCTAGCTAGCAAAAATCCCTCCCCCTTCCCCAACAGCCTCCAGCTTGCTTACCTTCGCATGCCTGCCTTGCTTCGCTTGCTGTAATACCTGCAATCCATTACATCAGCAAGCAAATGAATCTCCCTGTCTGCAATCAAGCTCATCAGTGAGTAGCTCTATCTGCCTTCCTGCCTTGGCAACTTTAAGACTTGTGGACTTCAACTCCCAGCAAAACTGGCTGAGGAATTCTGGAAGTTGAAGTCCACAAGTCTTAAAGTTTCCAAGGTTGGAGACCCCGTTCTATCGGGTAAGCTTTTTTCCCCTTTGGGAGCTTTAAAAAAATAGTTAGTTGGGGTTTTTTTAGTTATTCTTTTTTTAGACCTAGCCATTTAAAGTTTAAGAAGTTTTAAATTTAGCTGTTTTTATATAAAAATAAAAAATAAATTAAAATAAAATAATATTTTATTGCACTGGAACCGATCTAAATAAGATGTTTCCTCCAGGTATTGTGGGAACTGTTGTGTGACCACACTCTCAACAACCTTCACCACAAAGCGTTGGAGGTTGGAGACAGGACGATAGTTGGCTAATACTGCCAGGTCCAGGGAAGGCTTCTTGAGGACAGGCCTCACCGCCGCCTCTTTCAAGGCCATAGGGAAGTGACCCTCACTCAACGAAGTGTTGATAATTCCCTGGAGCCAGCCTCGTGTAACCTCCTGGGAAGCCCGTACTAACCAGGAGGGACATGGGTCCAATAAACATGTGGCCACACTAAGTCTCCACAAAATCCTGTCCATGTCATCAGGGGTCACAGAGTCAAACTCTTCCCAGATAACGTTCTCAAGACTATTCCTCATCACCCTGCCCGAATCTACCCAGTCAGAGTCCAAATCCCCCCGGATTTGGCTTAGGCCTGGGGTACTTGCAGGACCACTTCCAGCCGCTCTCCCATCATCCTGTGCACTCTCACAGAGTCAGCCTCCACAGGGTGCTGTCGGCCAAACAATGTCGGCTGACAGCTCCCAGGAAGAGGGCGTTCTCTGTGGGAGCCCCGACCCTCTGGAATGGATTGCCCACTATGCTCAGGACAGCTCCCGACCTTCTTTCCTTCCGTCGCGAGCTGAAGACGTGACTCTTCTGTCAACTAAATTGATCTGTTTGGGGGTACACTGTGATAATTTTAAACTGTTTTAATTGGGTTCCTGATTTTAATTTTTTTTCACTGTGATTTGTATTGAAGTTGTCATTTTGTAAGCCGCCTTGAGTCCCCAGGGAGAAAGGCGGCATATAAATCGCAATAATAAATAAATAAATAAATAAATAAATAAATAAATAAATAAATAAATCTGAGCGATTTTGTCATACAGATATGAAGAAAACAGGCTCTGCCTTTGATGCAGACACAGGGATATGGTACCTCAACCTTTATTCAGCTAGAGATAGAAACTTCTAATGCTTTTCCCGCACTGAGCGATGATGGGTATTGTTAATAAAAGAAGTGAACATGAAGATGAGTTTTCCATATAAATTATGGAATTACATTTTCATGGTGGGAGGAAAGCCACAGCCACATCCTTGGGAATTTATGTAACACTAAGATTTGTCACTGGCCATCTTTCTGTATCATTCCTAGAAGAGGAATATCTCTGAAGCACAATTGCAGACAGTTACAACAAATGGAGGGTGTGGAAGGAAGATAGTCAACAGAGCTGCAGAAAACATTGAATGAAAATATAAAATGAAGAAACGGGAGATGTGGGAGATGAAATAGAGACACTAAGAGTTCATACAGGTGTTCTGTCCCCGTCCTCCACACACACAAACCCACACAGACAGACGAGGGTTAAAGGAGTAGCACACACATGGAAGGTTCGTTATCACGGCTTGGCAGCCCTTTGTAAACCGGCTGCCAAGGTCTTTACTAAACAAGGGGGTGGGGAAATACCTCCACCAGATAACAAAACACGTACACACCAATTGAGGGAAATATAATTCAAAAGTCCAAATCTTTCCAGCCGGCTGATGCTTAGCTCCAAGGGCTAGCCAGGGTAAAACTTTGTCCATCACAGAATTCCAACTGCTACCCCACTCCTTTAAATAACCTGTGGGGTGTGGTCCTGTGACTCAGCTAATCCCTGGCACACTTCCTCATTTGTTGAACTCTCTTATCACGCTGGCGCTGGCATGGGTCCAGCCACCTCTGGCCTTCCTCATTATCCTCCGACTGATCGGAGACACCTGGCTCCTGACTCATCTCCTCTCCTTCAGCCGGCAGCTGAGGAATTGCCAAAGAGGAGGGGCCGGGGGAGGGAGGCCTGGCTGGCTCCTCTCCTTCATGTTCGGAGCCTTCTTCCTCCGATGCGATGGCCTTGGGGGTCGGAGCCACAACAACAGGGAACCCCAGATTTCTAGAAGACATGTCAGAAAAGCTATACAGTAATAAATGGGTTTCTTTAGATATGTTAGAATAAAAGAAACAACTAAATAAAGAACTACTCAACTCTTACTTTGGCTCAGTCTTTAGCTGAATTTAATCTTGGCGTTATGAAAACTTGGATGAAAGAATTGGCTTTCCACTGAAAAAGGGGATATCAACTAGAACTGAATGAGATCTTAGAAGCTGAAGACATTCAACTACTGAAGGAACTTGTTGATAACATGTGATAAGTTCTGTTCAATATCCTAGGAACGGGTAAAATCCAGGAGGAGACAAATATTTTTTCTGTCTTTCAAACCTTATTCTTATTATTTTTATTCTTGTTGTTATTGTTATTTGCCTAATAACTGTACAAAGTTATGATAGTGTTGAAAAAAGTGTTTTGCAAGCAGTAGTCACACCATTGTTGCAGCATGCCCGCAGTCATATGATCAAACTTTGGGCACTTGGCAATCAACATGTATTTATAACAGTTGCAGCATCCCAAAATCAATGGGAGAAGGTGGATTTATTTAGAACTGCCACAAAAACGGTTGTAAGATTCTCTTCTCTATGCACTTAATTCCAATACTTTGGTGTTGGAAGTTCTAGGTCCCACTTGTAGTTGTAAGCCAAAGAATACCTATAGTAGTGAAGTATGCACTGAATTGTATTTATTAGTCCTAATCCCTATTATTAACACATAAACTGTGAATTTTCATCTTGACATAAATTTATGCCTGACATAAATATTCAACAAAAATGGAACTAAATATCAGCACCAGAGGAAAGTGAACATTTTATCAACACTGTCTTTTCATAGGGATTCTTTAAGTTTTTCTGAGTATGTCTCGTGAACTATCACTTGATCTTTATGGTGCCCAGCAAACTTTTAATGTGAGCTAAAATACCATGCCAACTTAAAAATCACATTTTAACTTTTAACAAAAAGAAACTTGTCTGTCATAAAAAGTTACAAAATTTCATTTTCCATGATTTGTACATGTATAGCATAGCACTTAGACTTATATACTGCTTCACAGTGCTTTAGAGCCCTTTCTAAGCAGTTTACAGATTCAGCATTTTGCCTCCAACAATCTGGGTCCTCATTTTACTCACATGGGAAGGATGGAAGGCTGAGTCAATCTTGAGGCTGGTGAGATTTGAATTGCCAAATTTCAGGCAGCTGTCTGTCAGTAGAAGTAGCCTGCAATACTGCATTCTAACCACTATGCCACGTGGCTCTTAACAACCATTTAAGAGTATAACAACCAACGTAATTGTCCTATCTGAACATAAATATCAATAGGTATAAACGTAATTAGCTGGCAATAGGTTGGGAGGGGAGAGAACAATTTGGTGTCTTTATGAAATCTACATGCTATCCAAGTCCCAATTACTCAGGACAATGGTGCCCTAAATCCCTAGTCCATGGAGCTAGCTCAGAAGGATAACATATTCAATGGTATCAAAAGCCACCAAGAGATCAGGGAGCACAATGATATATGTACTTCCTACATCTTGGCTCTGCCATTTACAAGCATGACAGAAGCTGTTTCAGTACTAAATCCTATTTCCTGCAAGGTTTTCAGCAACTACTGACCAACTACCTCTTCAACAACTTTTCTTAAAAGGACAAGATGGGAGACTGGATACAGTTGTAAAAAAAGCAACCAAGGCTGGTTTCTTAATGAGGGGGAGCACCACTGCTTCTTTTAAGTCAGGAGGTACCACCCTCTGTGTCAAAGAGGCCAACAGAACAGCATGGACCCACCTACAGGCCATTTCATTGGCTGTTTTTAATGATACAGGAGTGGTCAGAATCCAAATAACTACGGTATACTGTAAATAGGTACAGTAGTTTAGAGGACCTCATTCATTTCCTCAGGAGTCATCAGCTCAATATCATCCTAGATCACATCACCAGGCTGTGCCTCAAGCATCTCAGTCTCTCCTGCTCAGTCAGACTCTAAGCCGGAGTATATTTGAGTGACTTTATGTTCTAGATGGCCTGAATAATCCTACAGCAGCCTAGCAGATGTTCTGGGGAGCCTTTGCTACTCAATAATGAATGGATAATCCTGCACAGAGAGGCGATATGGCTATCACTGGACACAATAATGGGAGAGAAATACTTGTATTATGCCAGCCTTATTGCCATGAGGTAATCCTTAATATGGACTCTTACCCATGTCCTGTCACATTCACTTTGCATCTTCTTCCAACGTGCTCCAAGCATCTCTTCATGCCTGACCTAAAGCTTTAGGCAAATCCCATCTGGATGTTCAGTGTAACAATAGTAAAATACAGCAGTATATTTTGTTTCAGAAACAGTAAATGAACTTTCCATCAATGCCCTTAATTTTAAAATAACTTTGAGATATAATAGCTTTAGCAAAAATCATCTGGGAATTTTGCTTCACTGTAAAACATTTTGTAGCTTTCTAAAGTACTTCAGATATTTCATTCTCTAATTCTTAGTCTTGTAATAATTTTAATTATAGGCATACATATTTCTCCTTACATGAGAATGGTCTAAGGTGGATTTCTGCTGTTGTTCACACAACCACTGAAGACATTAAATTTATAAGATCTTGGTACCGGGAATTGTTGTTCCTGTCTTAAAAATATCAAAATTTCAAATATTGTCTAAAGTATTGGCCTATTTTTTTCCCAATAAGCATTGAAAGCTTTGCTCAAGATTCAAATAAAGCTAATTGTTTATTCACACTGAGAGAAATCCATTTACTTTCTTTGCAGCACAACTGTTTTCTGCACTGAGGTGCAACCCATTTCTTTTTCACATAATCTGTCCTTGTAATTTCATGATTCACAGCAATATGTTCTCAGTTATTTGTTCTTGCTACATGTTACAATGTGCAGAAGTGCTTAGATAAAAAATAAATAACAAAAACACAGAAAACAGCAAAAAGTCTGTAGAGATTCTCAGTCACCCAGGTCATGGTTGTTCCATAGGTGCTTTTTCAGGAGGTAACTGGACTTTCTTGTTTTTTCTTTTGAAGACATTTCGCTGCTCATTTAAGAAGCTTCTTCAGCTCAAGTGCTTCAACAACCCTCTAAAAGGATGCAAACTGGACTTTCTTGTTTTTTCTTTGAAGATGTTTCACTTCTCATCCAAGAAGCTTCTTCAGCTCTCACTGGATGGTGGGGAATGGAAGGACTTATATTCCTTGCAGAGAAGCTGGTCATTTGCATCCTAATTTAGAGGGATGTTGAAGCACTTGGAGGTTTATCTGTGTCGTCAGGATATCCTGGTTCCTGTAGTCTGCAATTTTTCTCTGGAAATCCATTCCTACTCCCTTACCATTCAAAGGGTGTTCATCCCAAATTGTATAGCTAAATGTCTGTGGAGATTCTCAGTCACCCAGGTCATAATTGTCCCAAAGGTGCTTTTTCAGCAGGCAACTGGACTTACTTATCTTTTCTTTTGAAGACATTTCGCTGCTCATCCAAGAAGCTTCTTGAGCTCAAGTGCTTCAACAACCCTCCAAAAGGATGCAAATGACCAGCTGTCTGTAAAGAATATAAATCCTTCCATTCCCAACCATCCCATCAGAGCTGAAGAAGCTTCTTCCTATTTAGGATGATCTATCTATAATTAAAAAGTCCAAAGTACAAGTCCAAAACTGACAATATCTTTATTATAATCAACTAATATTATACAAAAGGACATGCAAGTAAACTCATGAACTATAAGTAATAATTGTGGCTATCATCATTCATAACTGCTTTGATTTATTTTTGGATAGCTAGTTAACTTCTCATAATTGAATAGCTGAGTTCCTTATTCATAAGTGCACAGTCAACGGCCTTAACACTTTTATTGTGGTTCCAGATCATGCTTGCAATAAGTGGCAATAAAACCCCTTTCTCCCATCGTTAGGGCAAGGGCAAGATGCAAAGCTTAAGGCACTCATTTTGGCTCTTTAAACACTCACCCATCTTTCCCAGAAATGGACCATGAATTCTGGAATCACCCTACCCTGGCAACATCATTAAGTTGCCATACGTACTTCCCTGAGGCTGGTGGAGGGCAGTGTTTTTAAAACTAATGTGCCTTTCCAGCTACAAGTGGAAGTGAACTTATTCTACTGAGCCCAGTTTTACCTCTAATAATCACCTAATTAACTATAAGTACTAATTGAGGTTAACCAGGCTTTTCAACTTAGCACAACCCAACTGTGATAGCTAATAATTGGCTATTTAAAACTAGCATTCTGAAGCATGCAGCGAATTTGCATCAGAAAGATCTTCAAGGCCTTAAGAGTGTCAGTGGACCCAAGCAGAGGTGAGCTATTGCTGGTTCACACCGGTTCAGGCGAACCGATAGTTAACATTCTGTGCAGTTCAGCGAACCAGCAAATCCCACCACTGGCTGGCCCTGCCCCTGCTCATTTTTCAGCCTGTTTTCTGTGCTGTTTTTGGGCTGGTTTTTTGGGCTGGTTTGGATGTTTTTGGCCTAAAAACAGCCCAAAAAACGGCCTGAAAATGACCTGAAAACAGCCCCAAAAATGCCCGAAAACATCCCCGAAAACAGCCAAAAATGGTCTGAAAATGGCCAAAAATGCCCAAAAAACAGGCCGAAAAACGGGCAGGGGCAACCAGTGGTGGGATTAGCCCCAACCAGCTGAATCCCACCTCTGCCTTTGAGGCGAGTGGCCGGGAGATGGGGATGCGTATGATGAGTGACATCACACACCCAATCACATGACCAACCAGCCATGCCTACCCAGCCAGAGAACCGGTTGTTAAGTTATTCAAGGCACATATCTTGGGCTCATTGCCTGAGGTCATTACTAGAAGTATCTAATGACCTTTGTTTGAAGCAAAAAGTGAGCTCAAAGAGGACCCAAGTTGCTGATGATGGAAGGGTGGGTCAGAACTATATTGTAATTCAGTGGAAAATTTGGAGTAATGCCAGCACCACATTTCCATGCTAACACTGTCCAAGATTGCATGCTCATTGGGGAAATTTTGCATTAAAAAATAAGTCAAACTGGATAAACTTGAGATTGCAGAAACAAACCCCTTGTGCACTTCTTTGCAGATAAACAAAGAAGTTGTTTTCTCTCTGAAGGCTTTGTTCTCCCTGAAGGAATTTGTTTTCTTGCAATCATTTGAAACTGGTCAAACATGAGATCTACTCCTGTGTGTGTGTGTGTGTGTGTGTGTGTGTGTGTGTGTGTGTGTGCTGCATAGCAAGCTGTGCCTGTGTTTCTCAAAAAATGGCCAACATCATTCACTTCCTCCCCAAAGTCTGTGGACATTCTCTGTCATCCAAGTCATAGTTGTCTTAAAGGTGCTTTTTCAAAAGGTAACTGGACTGTTTTTTCCTTGAGGAAGAAGACATTTCAGTTGTCAGAAGCTTTATTGGTTCTGGCAGGATGGTGGAGGCTATGGAGGGATTAGTTTTGATAGGATGAAGCGGGGGGGGGGGGGGAGAGTTTGGAAAGATCACATTTCTTTGTAGTCATCTTGTTTTAAGCACTCTCCCTGGGAGCTCTTTAGGGCACTTGGGGTTATCTATGCCCCCAGGGGTCACCTCTATCAGAGTACAAATGGTTATTGTTGGTGTAATCTTCTTGGAACTGCTGAAAGGACTGTGTTGTAGATAGGAGAGCTCCCAACAATGCCACTGAAATTTGCTACTAGCTATTGGCAAAAAAAATCTGAATTATAGGGATGAATTGCTTGGAGAACAAAATTTAATTATGTAATAGCATTGAGATGAAAAATTCATTGATACATGGAAAATATGCATTATATTATATGGGCAAGACTTTTGTATCAACTGATTGTAAATGCAAAGCTTAAATATGAATTAGACCAGAATTACTTCCTTTTCAATTGTTCCTTTCTTCTTTTCAAAGGTTATTTAGAACAAATTTACGAATGCCCTCTTTAAATAACTTTTGGCAAGAAATGAAAAAAATATATAAAATGCCCCACCTGCTGATATGAAAGCTGAATCTGTCTCTCAAGTATACAGAGGTATTTTGGGACTTTTCTCCACCTTCAGTTTTAGAAAAGATATATAGTGACTATAGTATTTGTGCTTTACATGTATTTTTTAAGAATGTGCCTTGCTACTATAAGTTGTGAGCCAAAATGTGTGTTGTATTCATGTACTTAATTAATTAGATATTAATTCATGTTTTAATTCTATAAATGCTTTTGAAAACATATTCACATTTTTGACTGTACACACATGTGGCATCTACCCAGGATTAATGAAGACTTTGGCACAAAAAAATCTTGGACTCCTCTTTATTATTGTTTTGGTCCTATAAAATGCAAGAAAAGGATATCAAATCTATATATCACTGTCATAATAAGTTGACAGTATAATTCTAAGAACAAAAGCAACTTAAATTGTGCAGTAGTCAATGGCACACAAATGTATAATAAAAAAGCTGTAAGATGTTTTAGAATGTGAGAATGCTTTTTATTTTTTCAGCACAGGGAAAGTCATTTTAATTTACAAGCTTTAACAAATTCTTAACAGGACGTGTAACCCAAACTGTATGTATTTGAATGAATTAATAGGTATACATCTTACACAACCATTATATACATTAAATCCAAGTTAGAAAAATCTGTGAAATTCTGAGACAATAAATTTAACAATAACTCAGATGAATTTTAATTTCAGATTGAAAATTGCGAAATTTTTATTTATCATGCCTGGTGTATATGTTTCCTTCTCATGCAAGTTTTTCTGACTCATCACCTTGTTTTTTTCTACTCCTTTGCCTATTTAAGACATATTCAACTGTGATGTTTAGTTGTACTCATGTGATTCTTGGCAACAACACTAGAAGTTCATTTACTAAAAAAAAACAACCCTAGCTTTTCTAATTTAATTGAAAGACAGAAAGGGTGAGAAGGGTTTGTTTAGTGTTTAGGTTATAGGAATTTAACTTTAAAGGAATATATCAAATTAAATGTCAGTACATATTTTTGGATAAAGAAATAGTAAGATGAAGTTAGTTTACATTCTTCATTCTTCTTACAGCATACATTGTTGCATTTAACAATTTAATAGTTTATTTGACCAGTAAGTGACTAGTTTGACTAGTTACTAGACCTCAGAATTTTTAGGACTAACAAAATGCTCTCACCAATGCTCATACTCCTTCTTTTTTCCTTATTTGCATACTATTATTTTCTACACTGAATAGAAATTTGTACCTACTATGATATTAATGAATGCCATAGTAGGTACAAAATGTGACCTTAAAAGTTACAAAGACTTAAAGCAGCTCTACAGTTTCAGCAGCTACAGACCACTATGACATAAATGATGGCCATTCCATACTTAGCACAGGTCAAACGAGCACAGTAGGATTTAGATTGGTAAAATTATAGAATTGATGAGGCCAGGTGAGAAATTCTTTAGACACTTTTCCTGTGAAAATGGAGCTTTAATACATGGGGACAAGTTATGTTCAGAAGAGTAAATTATGTGTGAGGTTCTCTCTTTGATATCACCTCCTAATCCTAAAAGCAGTTTTTTATTTTACCTCACAGTGAAATTTAACATAAATCATATTTTAAAATTTTGCTGGGCCAAGCACGGGGGCAGAAAATATCAACTATGCTATTTAAATAATTGAAGAGATGCAGCAAGCTTTACTGTAATGGGAAAGATTGGCATCACTTGATCTGTGTGCTCAGATTCCTATCCAGGTACTGTCTGTTGATTTAAGCAATTTCCAGGACTCTCTTCTAACTGCCCTTCAAAGGACAGTTCTCTGTAAAGTAGGACAGATGGCCATCATATCTGAAGATCAGACAATAAATGGAATGCATTTTCTTCTGCTCTCATTGAAATAGCTATTTATTATAGGGACAGTCTTGCTTCCATTTCTTCTTGCCTCTAAATATCCATCAGATCTTCAACCTCTAAAAGATCCGTCACTGCTCATTTTGCACAGACCTGAATGTCATCAGTCTGTGAATGAAGCTGTTATCTTTTTGTCTGCTTTGAATTTATATATGACGAGTAGAAGAGCTAAACAAACATTTGATTTAAATCTACCATTCTGGAGATAACAGGAACCTATGTTTTGTGTTTAATGTGGCACTTTTCATCTAGGACATAGGTAAATGGCAGTATATATCCTTTGTAGTATATGTTCCCATACTCACTTGCATTATTCAGCAACAAATCATAGATTTCCCCCACAAATTAAAGTAGTTAAAATCATGTTCTTGTGACGAATATACATATTGTACTTTTTTAGTGTAACTGGAAAAGCCTAGCAGTCTGCTTTGATGTGTGAATAACTTGCTGAAGAATCTGTTTACCTTGTCTCCTTTCAAGGCCACTTTTGCATGTGCTGTGCAGACAAACAAGTGTTGCTCTGCTGTTTAAAGGTGGGTCCTGCAGCACTTTGCAGGTTTTTTTTTTTTTGATCAAAGAAATATTTCAGTCAAACAGTCAATGCACTGAAGTGTCTCCCTGAAGATCTGAAGAGCCATATTAGGTAGATCTGCTTTATGCAGTTGAATGTAAGATAACAATATCTCAAAGCTAAGGGGCTTTCTTCAAAGAAGTTAAGGTAGTCATAGTGTTAAATAGTGGGCGCAGACAGAGGACACAGGACACATCTGGCAGTTCAAACAGCTTTATTCAGCTCCAGCACAGCAATGGCAATCCGAGCCGCGGCAGCTGTTTTTAAAATGGAGCTGTCTGTGGCTTCAGCCACTGATGCACGCTTAATTTTTCCGTTCTAGCTACTGGCTCCTGATTGGTTCCTGTGCCCGCCTATTCAATACTTAACACATAGTTTGGTCTTTTTCTTTTTTTCCCCATCAGAACTCTTTTAACAGATAGCTTAGGCAGAAAACTATAGTCGTTCTAAGGCCTACCCAATGAACTTTCATGGATGAAAGAGTATCATAATTCCCTGATACTAGTCCAAAACTGAGGAGATTCTCAGAATTTATAATGTTATATCTAGTCCAATAAGGGCTTGCTCAAGAAAGATAGCACTTACTATCTTTCTGGTGAGGGAAGGCTCAAAATCCATTGAAAAACTGGTAAAATATTTCTGCTGTTCAATAATAGAACTGTATCCTCTATTTTATTAGTAGAAATCTGGCTAGCTTCTGAGGTTGAGGCAGGTTATAGGACACAGTTTTTTTCCTTCATTAGTTTGTTTATTGATCTCTGATCAATTCATCCCAGCCTGTACCATACAAGAATGAAGTAACTATGTTATATGGAATCAGAAGAAACAGCGTCAAAAAAGCCTTTGGGTCAAATCTTATAAGGACAGACTTGTGTTAGGTCATATCAAGACCCATCAAGGACAGTGTTTCTCTCTTGCCTTCTTGTTCCTTAACCACCATAGATTCCTTCCTTCCTTCCTCCCTCCCTCCCTCCCCTTTTCTCTCTCATACATATGCTATCTATAACAAACAATCTATGAGAATATTAAAATAAATTGTTGCAGTTATCATTATACATGTACACTATCTGACTACTTCTTGTGATGTTGAAGCTATTTCAGATATGTCTTCCATTCACATTCAATTATTAATATAATATAATCTAAAATAAATTTTCTGTAGCTCATTTATGAACACTTGTCTGCTTTCTGCCTAACCTCTATTTTTCTTTTGGTAATTTACTAAATATGAATTCCTACTGCCTGGCTTTAGTTGTAATCTCCTGTGAAATTAATCAATATATGATTATCATTTGGAATGAAAGTCACTTTTCTCAGCAGCCCTAAGTTGTTTCATTATGCAAAAATGAAAAAAAAAATGATACTGTATTAATACAATTTAAATTATATTGAATCACTTGTCAGATGCAATGTCTAACAAATAATTCATGGGGTTTTGTGTGTGTGTGTGTGTCTTATTGTATATTCCTGTTTCCTATTCACTGATCACTGTTTTAAAAAGAAGAGAGGTGTCTCAGTCATTTGTATTGCAGTATTAGAAGACTTCATAAAATATCACATGATATATTTATTTATTTATTTTATTTATTTGTCAACACGTACAAGGAAACAAGTAACATAGACATGGACACATGAAAAAAAATTGGCAATATTAATGAAAACATTTCCTCTTCTTCAAGATCAGGAAAATTTAGACCAGGGCCTTTCCAATTAAAATATAATATTTTATCATATTAAACTTGCTTCATTGTGCCAGTGGAATTTTGCACATCCCTATATAACTTTTAATTACTTTTGGCAATAGGAATAAATCTGCCTGTTATACAATTGCAATGTTATGCCAAAATGTGTACAATTTATTGTGCTAGGGTTGATTTTACTTGACTATATTTTCATCATTTTTCTAAGCCCTTATAGAAAGGGGAAAGAAAACAGAAATATAATGAAGTGAATATTTAGTTAGATGTACGTGTGCAAGTGTATCAATATTTGCATATGAGTGCACGAGTCTATGTTTGTGTGAGTGCATGCATTAGTATCTATTTATGCTTGAGTGTATGTGTACTGCCTTTTTCTTTTCTATTTCCTTACACTTTTTTCTTGAATGGTTACATTCATAAGCAAGCATGATGGCTCAGTGGTTAAGATGCTGAGCTTGTCAGCTGGAAAGCCGATAGCCTGTGTTTGAAACTTGAGTGCTGGGCGATGGGGTGAGCTTGCATTACTCACCTGAGCTCTTGCCAATTTAGCAGTTCAAAAACATTCAGATGTGGGTAGATAAACTATCCTTCAGCAGGAAGGTTACTATATTCCATATTTTAGTGCTGGCCACATGATGACAGAAATGCAAATGCATATGCACCAAAGACAAATTGCTTATGTGTCCAATCAGACTTGGCCAATAAAGAATTCTAATTCTAATCTAATGTCTCTCAGACAAGGCAGGCTCCCTCAGTTGAGAATCAGACATGAGCACCACCTCCTTTACCTTATCATTCACAATGGAAAGGCACTTCCATTATGTCTCTGCCATAAAATAGAATACATAGTAATTTAAAAATTCATTGGCAGACTCTTTTGTTCAAGAGTTCCCAAGAGAAATATAATTATGAGACTTTGCTCAGTTAGGCTGAATCCCATGATACCCTAATCTGATTAGTTAGGGAGTTCTGAGTTTTATTACCAAAGGTTCAGTTTGGCCACAATTAACTCAGTTTAAAAAAAAAAAACTACAAAGGAAGCTATTTTGGATCTTTCCACCTAAAACCCAGGATTGGAGAATTTAACAAAACCTGTGCCGAATCTAAAAAACAGGAAACAGCTTTGCAATTGTAGAGGTAATATTGATAATAAATCTATTTATTAAACCTTAGAAACCAGTTCTGAAGCCTGGACAGCTCCTGGTTTATTGGTCTTTTGCCAAACCATGAAGACCTGGTTGTTCCCGTAGGCATTGGGACAGGAAGTTGGTTGGGAGTTCCAGCAAGGATGCATGTTAGCCTTATCAGGTAGACCAACCAGGAAATACAACCAGATAAGCTAATTCTACTTTATTGTAAAGCTACATTAACAGAATCTTATGAGCCTGAAATTACAATTCTCCTGCCATCTCCTTTACAGCCTTAGAAATTAGGAAGTGTCCCTTCTGAGCATCTTGCACTGCCTAGTATACAGCTCTGTGCTATGCCCTCTTTTAATTGACCATTCTCTAGATAGTATCTCTTCCCCCATCACCCAAGGTCTTTCCCATTAATCATTACAGATTGTGTTTTTATTGAGCCTCAGTGCAGTTTTAGTTGTTCTTTGTTTCAATGTAATCCTTTATTTTTGCTTTCTTTTTTTTCTGGGTTTTTTTTTAATACCTAGGGTTTCTGGAACAAATGGGACCAATTACGATAGATCAATCAATCAATCGAGCAATAAATCAATACATCTTTGGGATAGATACATAGATACAGTAGATAGATACAGTAGATAGATAGATTGATAGATAGATAGATAGATAGATAGATAGATAGATAGATAGACAGACAGACAGACAGACAGACAGACAGACAGACAGACAGATAAAACAGATTATTTTGCACCTGCAAAAAATGCCAGTCCAGTCATATATCATTGTTTCTGTAAGTGAACACAAAAACAGTGAGATTTATTTTCTGTAGATCTGAATTCTTAATTACTATTTGCATATAAAAGAGGAAAGGTGAAGGTTATTTCCCAACACATAAACAATAGTTCATGCAATTAACTGTACTTATTTTCCATATATTTTGAGAGATGGGTGTTTTCATGCAGAACTTTGATATAATTTCTTGATTAATAAACAGATACAAATGGTTTACTTATTTTCTTTAAAATTGCACTTTGGGCTATTTCAGTTTGCCATCAACTAAATGTTCACTAGAAAATAGAACAATTACATTTTGAGTTGGCTTTTTTCATATTAGATGTTAGAAGATTATTAATATTTTATAATGTCCTAGACCTCAAAACCCTTCTTTTCTGCAAACTTTATGCCTCAAGATTCAATAACTAATAATCCCATTTTAAAACGAATGCTTGGGTTTGATAGTTGTCAGAAGTATCTTTACTGATATACAAAGAAATACCAAACTTCAGAAGGAATCAAACCCCAGAAAATCAGGCTAAAATCATAATGCTTGCCTTGAATTTTCAATTGGTTCCTAAATACAGACCTACTGTTATTTTAAGCACTTTTCCTTCGTTGCTTTGTGAGATTCATTTCCTGCTATTCTCAGAATGATTGATATTTATAGCAATGACTGGGTTCCTGGAAGAGATTTATGTTACATATGTTTTGAAAAGATAGTTTAGGATCTTCAGCATATTATTTTCTTTACAGCTTTAATAATTATTAATTCTGCAAATTAGAAGCCCATTTTGCTAAACTTCCAGAGCAGGATGAATTGTTTCAAATCAGGAATAGGATTAACATTCTTGTAATAAATAATATTTTATTGGTTTTTGCAAAAATATATTTTACAAAATATTTTTGCTTCCACTAAGTAAACATAATACAGTGCTCCAATTGAGTTAATATAATAATCCAAACTGATTCAGTAATTGATGTTGTGTTCTGATCGACTTGATAGTTGAATCCATCTTCTGAACAAGTCTATGCATGAATTACAGAATGTTAGACAATTCCAGCTGGAAGAGCCATTGTAACAAAGTAGTAACATAATAGATGTCTGTTGGGGACGGGGGGTGGGGGGGGGCAGAAGTAAAATTAGTTCCATTAGATAATCCTTGGATTAGTTCCACAATCCTTGGATTAT
Organism: Ptyas mucosa; assembly: GCA_012654045.1. NCBI lineage: Eukaryota > Metazoa > Chordata > Lepidosauria > Squamata > Colubridae > Ptyas > Ptyas mucosa. The sequence goes on from WNWU01013815.1 coordinate 17,002,101, forward strand.
GAGTTGGACATTCAATATATCTGAAAGATCAGATTGGAGAATGCTGTAATTTATATTTAAATAAATTGTAATGATAATATGTATATACCAATATATTACAGGTAATGCATGTATATCAGTCACATTTCCTCAGAAATAATATATGCATTTTTTTCTTGGAAATTCTGAAATGAAATAAATTACTTACAGAAGCTAGTTTTTTCTTCTTCTTTTGCCAAAGATGCAACATACTAATTTCATACAGCTTCGCTCTGGACCACTTAGGACAAATATTTTAAATTTCTTTCTACAATAAATAGAATCATATAGAAATTATAACATCTTTCTAAAATAGCTTGAGAGTTTCAAGAAGAGCCATTTTTCAGTAACATTTTAGGGAATGAAATTTAAGATGAAACTTATGAACCTCATGTCAACTGATAAAATAATCAGCATTCTAAAAAATTGGGTTTTTCACATTTCTGGAAGTCGGAAATCAGAGCTACATTGTCATTCAGAGTATCTCTTGGGGCATATTATCATCCATGGATGGTTGAAAGTTGATGTTCATTGTTACTGACGGGCATCCATAAGAGTAAATTGTGATTTTTTTTTAAAAAAAATGACATTTTCAGTAAAAAGTTATGAACATAATTCAGCCGCAGTTTGTGTTAAGTCTAATTGATCTCAATGCCAAATATGCTTCAATGTAATATTTATTTTGATTTGTTTATCATATAGTTTATTCTGACTTTTTCTAAAGATGTTATAAGAAGTCAGCCACTTGCCTTATGTCTCATAGTTGCTTGAGGCACCAATTTTATCCCTAGAAGCAAAAGAAAAAATCAAATTAAGCTGATTTTCCCTATGTTATTTATAACATAGCAGTGATTAAGAAAGCATAATGTTAAATAACATAGTACTCGTTAATTTTAAATTTTCTATTTAGTTCTTCAAAACTCTTAGAACTAAGTGATCTACTTGACCTTCTTGCATTGAACAAAGACATCTGAACAGGACTTGTAACTAAATTAATTTATACATAAATACAATTCTCTGCAGAGTCTGGATCTAACAACACAGGATCAGTACTCAGAGATATGTACTCCAAGTCAGCATGACTGTGTAGAGGTCAGAAATAATAGGTAACAGAATATTAGCCAAGAGAAATGCCATGTTGTCTGCATAATTTGAGCTCTGGTCATTTGGGTGGAAGAAACAGCCTTTTTTATATGATGTAGCCCTCACATTCCATCAAGTGTAGTGATTGATCATACTAATATTAGAATATTGAAAGTTCTAGTCACCCCTTAAAATGGCTTGGGTTAGAAAAAGCTGTTTTAAGCAATCTTCTTTTTATCTTTGGCAGCAGCCTAAATTCACTTTCACTGTGTATTTCAAAAATAAGTTCAATCAATCAATCAATCAAAGCTGGAAGGGACCTTGGAGATCTTCTAGTCCAGCTCCCTGCTCAAGCAGAAGATCCTATACCATTTCAGACAAGTGACTGTCCAATCTCTTCTTAAAAATCCCCAGTGATGAAGCAGCCACAACTTCTAAAGGCAAGCTGTTCCACTGGTTAATTGTCCTCACTGTTAGAAATTAATCCTTAATTCTAGGTTGCTTCTCTCCTTGATTAGTTTCCATCCATTGTTTCTTGCCTGCCCACTGGTGCTTGGGAAAATAGGTTGATCCTCTCTTCTTTGTGGCAGCCCCTCAAATACTGGAAAACTATTGTCATGTCCCCCCACCTACTCCTTTTCTTTAGACTAGCTAAACCCAAATCATGCAACTGTTCTTCATATGTTTTAGTCTCCAGGTCTTTAATCGTCTTAGTTGCTCTTCTTTGCATTTTTTCCAAAGTCTCAACATCTTTTTTGTAAAACCTGAATACAGTATTCCAGGTGTGGCCTTACTAAGATTTTATAAAGCAGTACTAATACTTCATATTAGTTAGTTAGATTTGTTCATATTTATATCATACTTCATATTTGTTAGACCCAGTTAGTTCATGGCCCTACTCACACTGAGGGAAACACGCTGGACCTGGTTTTTGTCTCTGGTCAGTGGTTGAGTGATCTTGAGATAGGGGATATAGTGATTGAGCCCTTGTCATGGTCGGATCACTCCCTCCTTCACTTTGACCTTCGAACCACCACACCCCGCCGCAGGGAGGCGGAACCGATAAGGTGGTTCCGCCCCAAGCGCCTGATGGACCCAGATAGGTTCCAGAAGGAGCTTGGGCCATTTCCTGAGGCTCTGGCACATGGCTCGATCGAAGACCTGGTGGCCACCTGGGATAGGGAGGCTGCCGGGGCCTTGAATCGAGTCGTGCCTTTGCGGCCTCTGACTCGACGCCGATCTCGCCTGGCTCCTTGGTACACTGAGGAGCTGAGGGAGATGAAGCGTCGGAAAAGACGCCTGGAGAGCAGTTGGAGAGCCAGCCGATCTGAATCTGACCGAACACTGGTAAGATCTCATATTAAGACTTACCTAGTGGCGATAAAAGCGGCAAAACATAACTATTTTCCCGCTCTTATTGCATCATCAGATAACCGCCCGGCCGCCTTGTTTAGGGTGACCCGCTCCCTGCTCCTTCAGGAAGCGCGGGAAGACCCCTTGGAGGGTAGAGCCGAGGATTTTGTTCAATATCTGTATGATAAAATCGCTCAGATTCGGGAACACCTGGACTCTGACATAGTAGATTCAGAGGAAAGGATGGAGGCAGGTCTTGAGAATACCACCTGGAAAGAGTTTGATTCTGTGACTCCCGAATATGTGGACAGGATACTGGGGAGGCTGAATGCTACCACATGTTTATTGGACCCGTGTCCCTCCTGGTTGATGCTGGCCTCTCGGGAGGTTACACGAGGCTGGCTCCAGGGGATTATAAATGCTTCTCTGAGTGAGGGTGTCTTTCCTGCTGCCTTGAAAGAGGCAGTGGTGAGACCTCTCCTCAAGAGGCCTTCCCTGGACCCGGCAATATTGGCTAATTACCGTCCAGTCTCCAACCTTCGCTTCGTTGCGAAGGTTGTTGAGAGTGTGGTAGCACAACAGCTTCCTCAGTACCTGGATGAATCATCTTATCTGGATCCGTTCCAGTCGGGCTTCAGGCCTGGACACAGCACGGAAACGGCATTGGTTGCATTGGTTGATGATCTCTGGAGGGCTCGGGACAAGGGTTGTTCCTCTGCCCTGGTCCTATTAGATCTCTCAGCGGCTTTTGATACCATCGACCATGGTATCATGCTGCACCGGCTGGAAGAGTTGGGAGTGAGGGGCACCGTGTTGCGATGGTTCTCCTCCTTTCTCTCTGACCGGTGGCAGTCTGTGTTGGCAGGGGGGCAGAGATCGACCCCGAGGCCCCTTATATGTGGGGTACCACAGGGATCGGTTCTCTCGCCCCTTCTGTTCAACATTTATGTGAAGCCACTGGGTGAGATCATCCGTGGTTTCGGGGTGAAGTACCACCAGTATGCTGATGACACCCAGCTGTACATCTCCACCCCAGACCACCCCAATGATGCCCTTGAAGTGATGTCCCGGTGCCTGGAGGCTGTACGGATCTGGATGGGGAGGAACAGACTCAGGCTCAACCCATCCAAGACCGAGTGGCTGTGGTTTCCGACATCCCGATATAGTCAGTTGGTGCCAACGCTGACTATTGGGGGCGAGTCATTAGCCCCCACGGAGAGGGCTCGAAACTTAGGCGTCCTTCTGGACTCACAGCTATCTTTAGAAGAACACCTGACGGCTGTGGCCAGAAGGGCTTTTTATCAGGTTCGCCTGATACGCCAGTTGCGCCCCTTTCTAAATCGGGACTCATTAAACACGGTCACTCATGCCCTCGTCACTTCCCGCCTGGACTACTGCAATGCTCTCTACATGGGGCTCCCCTTGAAGAGCACCCGGAGGCTCCAGTTGGTCCAGAATGCAGCCGCGCGGGTAGTTATGGGAGCGATGTGGCGCTCCCATGTGACATCCCTCCTGCGCAAGCTGCACTGGCTTCCCGTGTTCTTCCGGGTGCACTTCAAGGTTTTGGTTACCACCTTTAGAACGCTCCATGGCTTAGGACCGGGCTATCTTCGAGACCGCCTTCTGCCACCAGTACCCTCTCACCGACCAGTACGCTCCCATAGAGAGGGGCTTCTCAGGGTGCCGTCGGTCAAACAGTGTCGACTGACGGCCCCCAGGGGGAGAGCCTTCTCTGTGGGGGCACCCACCATGTGGAACAAGCTCCCCCCGGAGATACGGACAATCCCAGATCTCCGCGTTTTCCGCCGTGCCCTCAAGACGTTTCTATTCCAGCAGGCTGGCCTGGACTAACCTCTTCTAAAATTGCTCTTATATTTTTAAATCTTAATCTCATAAATTTAGAGTTTTAATTTTAGGTTTAAGACCAAATTATTTAATTGTATTTTAATCAATTCTTTAAAATATTTGTATTATATGTATTTTATCATTTGTCTGTACACCGCCCTGAGTCCCCCGGGAGTAGAGCGGTATATAAATATAATATAATAATAATAATAATAATAAAATAATATGATTTTGATTTTATGCCTCTATCTATACAACCAAGAATTGAATTAGTTTTTCTTTTCTTTTCTTTTCTTTTTTTTTTGCTGCTGCTGCTGCTGCTACACACTGCTGACTCATGTTTAAATGATATCCACTAGGACTTCAAGGTCCCTCTCATAGTTACTGTTTCTGAGCCAGATTTCACCTAATCTGTACTTGTACTTTTCCTGCTGAAGTGTAAAACTTTGCTTTTCTCCACATTAAATTTCATGTTTTTGGATAGGGCCCATTGTTCAAGTCTGTCAAGATCATTTTGGATCCTGTCTTCTGAGGTGTTGGCTATCCCTGCCAGCTTAGTACCATCTGCAAATTTTATGAGTGCCCCTTCTATTCTTTCATCTAAGTCATTTATGAAGATATTAAAGAGTACTGGGCCTAAGACAGAACCTGTGGTACCCCATTGCTTCCTTCCTTCCACGTAGATGTAGTACCATTAAGGACTACATGTTGAGTATGGTTTGTCAGCCAGTTACAAATCTTGTGGTGATGCTGTCTATTTCACATTTTTCTAGTTTACAGGAAGTGAGTGGTAGTCTACTTTGTTGAATGCCTTGCTGAAGTCTAAATATATTATGTCCACAGAATTTTGCTGGTCTACTAATTTAGTCACTTTGTCAAAGAATAAAATGAAATTGGTTTGGCATGATCTGTTTTTAACAAACCTGTGCTGGCTGCTATTTATAACTTTATTTGTTTCTAGATGTTCATTTTGCGATAACATCTGCCAGTTCCTTCAGAACTCTGAGATGTAATCTGTCAGGTCCCCGTGATTTATATTCATCAATATCAGAGAGGCGTTCTATAACTATTTTCCTGCTTATTTTAATCATTTCTAAAAACTGTCTTTTACAGTTTGTTGTTGGTTGGTTGAGCTATAGTTTCTTTTTGTATGAAGACTGATGCAAAGAATGAATTAAGCAGATTCGCTTTCTCTCCACTGCCTATTACTTTCTTGCCATCTTCTCAGTTAAGATGGACCTGCTGTTTCTTTGGCTTTTTTCTTGTTATTTATATGTTGAAAGAAACTTTTTAAAAATTATCTTTCACTTTTGTTATAAGAGCCGTGGTGGTGCAGTGGTTAGAATGTAGTACTGCAGGCTACTTCTGCTGACTGCCAGCAATTTAGCAGTTCGAGTCTCACCAGCTCAAGTTTGACTCAGACTTCCATCCTTCTGAGGTCAGTAAAATGAAGAACCAGCTTGTTGGGGGCAATATACTGACACTGTAAACTGTTTAGAGAGGGCTGTAAAGCACTGTAGAGTGGTATATAAATCTAAGTGCTATTGCTGAGTCATTGCTCATTTTGAGCCTTTGCTTTCCTGACTTAATTTTTGCAGATTTGGGCTATCTGCCTTAGCTGTGTGCTCCTCTTTCATTTTTTGTACTTAGCCTTTTTGTCTTTCAGTTTATCAGATAGTGCAACCATGTAGGTTTCTTCTTGAATTTCTTGTTTTTGCTTTTCAGTGATATTGTGTTGGACTGGGCTTTTATGATCATATTTTTGAGAGTTTCCCATGCTTCTTGAGTTGTTTTCCCCTTTAGGATTTTTATCCATGGAATTTTTCTTAGGCTCTCTCTGAGTTAGTTAAATCAGCTCTTTTAGAGTTTAAGACACTGGCTGGATTATTTTCTATTGCTTGTGTTTGCATTATATTAAATTCCAATATGACATGGTCACTCTCTCCCAAAGTTCCAGCAACTTCAACTCCCATTATCACTTCTTCTCTATTAGTCAGAATTAGATCCAGTATAGCTTTTCCTCTATTTTCCTCCTCTAACTTTTTGATGACAAAGTTGTCAGCTAGGTTGGTTAATAATCATCTATTTGATCTCCCACTTGCTCCAGAGTTTGTCTTTCAGTTGATATCAGGGTAGTTAAAGTCTCCCATTACTACCGTGGTATGTTTCCTACGTACATTTTTAATTGTTTAGCAAAAAGTTCATCTATTTCTTCTGCTTGATTGGGTGGTCTGTAGTATACTCCTATAGCAGTGTCATTCTTTTTTCCTTTTATATTGACCCATATGGATTCTAGGAGATTTTCATCTTTGGTTTTGTGGATTGCTGTAGAGATGTAGTGAACTTTTATGTATAGTGCAACTCCATCTCCTCTTTTGTTAGGTCCGTTTCTTTTGAATCGTCTGTATCATTCCATCACTACATTCCAGTCATGAGTTTCATCACACTATGTTTCAGTAATGGCAACTATATCATATCTACCTTCATGTACTAGTACTTCAAATTCACCGTTTCCCCCCTAAACCTTTAGCATTCGTGTACAAGGATTTAAGACCTTTGTGGGTCTTAGGTATACTTACATTTTTGGGTATATTTATTATATCTCCTACTTTGTAAATGGTAGGAGATATAATATTTACATTTACTCCTACTATCCTTTCCATCATTCTCTACTTCATTGCGTTTTCCCTTTTCTTCTTCTTCTTTCTCTTTACTCCCTATTTCCTTGTATGATTGGTTATCTAGTGGTTTTTGCTTAGAAGTAGTTCTAAACTTTTTGAAGATTGCCCTGCTCCCCCCTCAATTTTAATTTAAAACCCTTCTGCTAAAATGAGCCAGTTGTTTTCTGAATATATTTTTTCCAGTTCTTGTGAGGTTCACTCTATCCCTTGTCAGTAGCCCTTCATGTAGGCAATGCAGACCCTGGTCTAGGAAACTGAGTTCTCTTGACGACACCAGTTTTTAAGTCAGTGGTTCAATTCTAAAATCCTTTGCTCCCTCATAGGATGTTGGCCTTTTGCTGGAAGTATAAATGAAAACATCACTTGTGCTCCTAATTCTTTAACTTATTTCCCTAGCTGTTCGTAATCTCGTTATTTTTTTCAGATTCATTGTTGTGTCATTGGTCCTCATGGACACCTTCATTTCCTGTTGGGTTAATTTTTGGATGACAGGATGAAGGGGAACAAATCAAGGCTTTCGTCAGGGCTGACTGTATTAGTTATATGTTATATATTATGTATATTAATATATTTACATATTAATTATATATAAAGTAATATGACTTTATTATAACAAAGAAAATAAAGTAACCTCTGGCACTGAAAAAACTGTATTATTGGATTGGGAATGATGATGATTATGTTGCGTCTGCCTGCCTGCCTGCCTGCCTGCCTGCCTCTCTCTCTGTTGATTTGATTTGTATTTCCTGTTCTGTTCATTTACTTCCGATTTTGTTAGTTGATAAAAATAAACTATTAACACTTCTTTTTCTGAAAGCATTCTTAGTTTACAGAATTTTTGCACAACTGCCTAACACTTTTGCACAGTACTATGCACACAAACACATACACACACTTTTGCCCATATATATTACCGAAAAGGCATTTGTGAATTTGAGCTTTTTCCTTAATAGACTTAAATGAACTGAGCATGAAAGAGTCAAACTCATCATGAATCATATTCTGACATATTCTCCATTTATTTAAAAAGTGAATGTTCTGATCATAACAGGGATGTTCTAGTGAGTCATCTTGTAAGTGCCAGAAGCAGCTGCGAAGAACACAATTGATTTCCTTTTTAACGTTTGATTTCATAACAAGAATACAAATTTATCAATGTAAAGTTAGTACATAAACAGATCCACCAACCATGACTTCCATTTAATTTTGAAGAAGGATTTCAGTTCCTTTTGGATATCAAGATGCAAGTATTTATAAGAAAGAGCTGTTAAACTTAATACAACGTAGTTTCCTTGATGGAAATACAAGGAATAAATATAAAGTTTAAGATGCAGTCAATGGAAACCATAAAAAATACAGTATGTAGGATTAATGCAGTAAAATTATTTACTATATTTAATGGTTTAATATATGCTCATTTATATATTTTTCTCCATAATAGTATAGGCATAAATTACCCTTATTGAATTGCTACAAGGAAATAAACTAAATGTTTTGCCAAAATATAGTAATGGTCATCTGCTAATAAATGCATCTTCTAAAACGCTCTATAGCAGGACTGTCAAACTCCCAGGCCGCGGGCCAGATGCGTCACATGCTGACCATGCCCACGACTGGTTTAGTGAAGGGAGAAAAAGTCCTGATACGTCAAATGATGCCACCACGACAACATGACTTTGACACCCCTGCTCTATAGCCTTAATCCTGGTTAGAAGAGGAGTTGCCTGAAGCTTATAGTGATTGAACAGAGAGTGAGCAATTGTAGGTGCTGGGAATACGATTTCGGATGTTTAAACTGGCTTTTAAAAAGGTTAAGATACACAAGGCATTGTTGCTAATGTACACTGGATAATTGAGAAAGCCAAAAAGCACAAACAAATAAATCAATATGTGCTTAGTTGGTTATAGAAAGACTGTCTGTTGTATTGGTCAAGAAGTGCTCTTGGAATATCTAATTGTCCTTGTGTGAAATTGTAAGTTATGTGGGAATGACCTTGGCAGATGGGGGAAGAGATGCTGCCTCAGGAATGACCAGATAAGAGATGACATAGCTTGCATGTGTATAATGGGCAGAGAAAAAAAACTCCGAAAGAGACAATGGGAGATTTGTACTATCACGCTTACAAGATTCTGTTTATATATCCCTACAATAAAGTAAAATTAGCTAATTTGCTTGTGTTTCTGTTTGGTCTACCTGGAAAGGCCGAGAGAAAGTTTGTACAGGTCAGGAAGCCTTAATTTGGGCAGAATGTATTGTATAAAACCAACTGACTCCAAGCTGACAAAGGAGTGAGTCAGGGTTGTATATTCTTCCCTTATTTATTCAGTCTGTATGCTAAATATATATTGAAGGAAGTAAATTGGAAGACGATGAATGTAGTTTTATAATTGGAGGAAGAAACATCAATAAACTTTACTGTTCTGATGATACTGCTCTGATAGCTATAAATGCAAATGATGTACAAGATTTAGTAATGAAAATCAAGGAACACACTGAAAAAAAGGATCAAGATTAAATTTAACATGATCAAACAAAGTACAACAACCAGCCAAAGAACTGTTAATGAGAATATTGAAGGGATAGATAGCCTCTGTTTTTTAGGACTATCAAAGTTGAAGGATTCCAGTCAAAATATTCATCACATACTAGCCTTGTCAGAGCGCTAGTGAAGATCTTGGACAGTCAGTTGTCATGATCTGTTTATACCTATAATGATCAGAATCAGAATTGTGCAGCAATGGCATTTTATGTGACAATCTATGGAAAAAAGTTGGACTTTTAAGAAGCGAGATAAAATAAGTATTGACTTGGCTTTTGAACTTGCTGTTGGACTAGACTCCTGAAAATACCACGGACAGCCAAGAAAGCAAACAAGTGGATCATCTAACAAATTAACTTATTTTTTACTTGAAGCAAAAATGACCAGCATCATGTTATCACATTTTGGATATATTAATGGAAAGAACTATGAGATGTCAGCCCTTCAGAATAGAAAATCTACAAAACTGAGGTCATGCAGGCCAATATTACTTTTATTATAAAGATATATCAACAGAACCTTGTAAGTTTGAATGCACTTACCCTCTCTCTCCTATTATCTTCTTGAAAACAAAGAAGGGTATTTTCTGAGACATTTTTTCAGGTTACAGTTCTGCCCAAGACTCAGATTTATTTTATATGATTTTGGTCTTGGTAGGGACTCCACTCTTCCTCCTGTCTCTCAAGGCCATTTCCTCTGTCAGTCACCTCCCCCATCAGTTTTAGTCACCTCTTCCATGTTCCCAAAGAAATCTGAATCTGGGTCATGGAAGAAAGTGCAGATATGCAGCTCCTTTCCTCTGCCTTTGTGGATCTCCCAACTTGCTGTTACTGTCATATTAAATTGATGAAATATCCTTTACATTTTCACATGAAGTCTTGGTAATTGTACAACACTGGATCATTACCCTCAATTATAGGTATGGCCCATTTACTGCACAGTCCCTTCCTTTAGTAAGCTTAACACCAAAGTCACCTTGTTGCAGTCTATGTGAAACTCTGCTGGTCTGCCTGCCATAAGCAGTTCTGAAGGTCAGCAATTGGTCCTGGTCACCTCTAAATTTTTCTGGCAAGTGGGAAAGCAAAAACATTGGCTGTGTTGCAGGCTGACCATTAGAGGAGAAGATTCAAATGTTAGGAAAGGTGGAAGGAAAGAGAAGAAGTAGATGGCAAACAACCATGTGATGGCTGATTTGACTGAGTACCAAGCTTCCAGAAGCCATCTTGCCAGCAATCGATAGGCAGACAAGCAGGAATTAATACCAGAATTAACAGCAGACAAACAATCAGGAAGCAAAGAACAGTTTAATCAAGAAAGTACCAAGGAGAAAACAACATCCCATCTATGGTGACAAGGCAAACCACTATATATAAATAGAAAACAAACTCCACTCCCTTCTAGCATTGACGATATCACCTAGTTGCAGTGGTGGGTTTCTCCCGGTTCGGTCCGGTTTTTGCGAACTGGTAGTAAAAGTGGTGGAAGGCTCATCCACCCGCCCAGATGTCATAAATGACGATCTGTATATGCCGTTGCGAACTGGTAGTAAAGGTAAGTAGAACCCATCCCTGCCTAATTGGGTAATTAAACATGTGTAAGCAAAAACCAAACTCAAAGAGCACTCAAGATTCCATAAACAGATATATTCTGTGTACAAATACTTGTGCTTTTCTTAATCTTGATGAACATTATCTATCTATTGTGAAGTTTTTTTTTAATTCAACAAGAATTAGATTAAATATATGCTTATATTTCTCTACATAAGAAGCAGAGCCCCTCTGAAGAGCTAGGATTTTATTGAATTATACTATGTCTGATGTTTTTAAAAAATGAATTGTGATATCCCAACACTTGTTGTGATACAAGTTTAAATAACATCTTAACAAGTGTTTCTTTGTGAAACACATTTGCTACTGCAAATGGAAGTCTCACATTGTCTCTCTGTGTGCTCAGTTGCACTTAAACAAAATAATAATTACAAAAATGTTTTAAATTGCAATTGTTAGATCTTGAGATAATAAGATGTTGTTGTAGTGGCAAACAATAAATGATTGCAATCCATTTTGAATGAGGAGGAGAGAAAAACGAAGAAAAAAACTAGCTGGGTTAAGTCTTTTACCTTTAACTAACTTATGTTGTTGTAAAAAAAATAAAACAAAGAAAAAACACCTAGAAGAAATTGCAAGAAAGGTAAAAAAAAAAATAATAGGGGAAAGAGGCCACTTGTGAACCTTGGTATTTGAACCCATTCCCAACTTCATGCTTTCTAGAGATTTATAATAGAGCTTTTCAGAAATTCCAACCAGAGGACCATTGATTGGGCATTCTGAAATTTCTATCTCCATCATGTATGAATTTACACTAATTTCAGAAACAATTGGGTTCTAGAAACCATTTATTTCATAGCTTTACTTCTCTTTCCTGGTCCATGATAAATTATGCCCTTCATTCTATACATCAACCTTGCAATATTCTTGCATTGGAGGTTCAAAGCCTATTTGAAGATCTTTTGTTTTTTTCCAGATGTATCATTCTATGCTACCATGATTATGCTAATTGAAAAAAATATTGCTGAATGTTGCACAGCATGTGAAATGTATGTAAATGTCTGGATTAGCATAGTTTCAGAATCATTTATGTTAGCCATGTATATATTCTGAGAGAGAAAAGCAGAAAATAGAGACTCTAAGGCCGTGATGGCGAACCTATGGCACGGGTGCCATAGGCGGCACGTGGAGCCATATTGGTGGGCACGTGAGTGTTGCCCTAGCTCAGCTCCAGCACACATGCGCGCACCGGCCAACTGATTTTCAGGCCTTCCGGTCCCACTGGAAGTCAGGAAACTGGCTGTTTCTGGCCTCCAGAAGGCCTCTGGGGGGATGGGGAAGGCTGTTTTTGCCCTCCCCAGGCTCCTAGAAAGCCTCTGGAGCCTGGGGAGGAGGAAAACGGGCCTACTGGGCCCACCATGCCATCGCGTGCCAAAAGCAGGGGGAAGTGTGGGGGGGGTCATGTGCGCATGTACGGGAGGGCGGGACGCACTCTGCCCTCAAGTGCTTTGGAGAATAGTTTGACTTCCTCTTCTCTGTGGCAGCCCCTGAGATATCGGAACACTGCTATCATGTCACCCCTAGTCCTTCTTTTCATCAAACTAGACATACCCAGTTCCTGCAACCGTTCTTCGTATGTTTTAGCCTCAGTCCTCTAATCATCTTTGTTGCTCTTCTCTGTACTCTTTCTAGAGTCTCCACATCTTTTTTTCATCATAGTGACCAAAACTGGATGCAGTAGTCCAAGTGTGGCCTTACCAAAGCATTTTAAAGTGATATTAACACTTCACATGATCTTGATTCTATCCCTCTGTTTATGCAGCCTAGAACTGTGTTGGCACACTGCTGGCTCATATTTAAATGGTTGTCCATTAGGACTCCAAGATCCCTGTCACAGTTACTACTATTAAACAAGGTACCACATCTACTGTACCTCTGCATTTTGTTTTTCTTGCCTAAATGTAGAACCTTACTTTTTTCACCATTAAATTTCATTTTGTTAGATAGTGCCCAATGTTCAAATCTGTCAATTGAAATGTGTAATTGAAAGTTCCTTTTTCTATATAATTCCCACTAGGCTTTGATGGCCTATACTTTGAACACATTTCAATTAAACATAATGTCTTTAGATGGAACACCCCATTCTGTCCATGCAACCTGCTCATAAGAACAAAACAGTTGCCTGCATAAAGCTAAAGATTTAGTATTGCATTTAACACAAACTACAACAAACATAAACTGTGAGAGAAACTTCAGTCTTCAGGAATTTTCAGATAGACACCTACTAGCAGTAGTAGGGAGTTTTGGGTGGTTTATAAATGAACAATTGAGACTGCATGATATTTAATTAATGGAAATGTGTAATCACACACAAAAAATCTTCATCTGGTATTACCATAAAAGAAAAATATGTCACTTCTGTTTAGTTGTGCTCAGTCATATTATGATTTAAACTATCATTGTTCAACTTATAAAAATATTAATATTTATTATGCTCGTTTTATATATTCCACATCATCTCAGCTAATTATTCATAATTCAGTGTTCTTAACTGTTTTTAGTGTTAGAGAATATGCTATTTAACTTAATGAAAGTTCAGATTAACATTCATTTTGATGTTACCCTTTTGCATTATACCTTGAAATACCGTTTGCATGTGCATGTACCTGATCTTTGAGGCTTAGCTAGACGGAATGATATTTTCCCAGATCTGACATGATTGATCTTTTGATGTGAAACCAGTGGGAAATGGCTATGTAGGTCACTTGTAAAAAATGAAGAAGAGAAAGGTCAGTATATACAAGGTACATACATTTTTTACAGCAGAGAATAATCATCTGTTACGGTGCACAAAACATTTCTGTTTTTTTAGTGAGAGACAAAATATTATGGGCAGCATAACTTCTCTGTGCATTGGGTCATAAATGCTCAGTGTCAAAGAACAGCTAACAGTACAGAAAAGAGCTGTTTTCAAGAGTGCTTCCCACATGTTGTGGAGAAAAGCTTGTTGTATCTGCGGCCCTGAACTCATTAATGGCTGAGCTAGATGAAGTACTATGCATTCAATATCATGGAATAGAAGAGGAACTACTTGTGGCTCAAATATTTTATTGATTTGGTGGCCACTTCCTAATGTGTTCTTAAAATGAAAAAGAGAACTAACGCTCATATTCATGGTGTTAGAAAATCTGTATATAGCTAAGGCGACCAGATTTTAACATTGGTAAAGAGGGACACCATTGACCGGGGGGGGGGGGGGGGCTTGATTAAAAATTTGGTATATATGGAGCAACAAAAATTTTCATAGAACGCAAAAATAGTACTGTAATATATTTTTTTAAATTTCAACATAAGTACAACTTACAAATATAATAAATAAAAATTATGTATAGTATTATTTTATTCTATAGCGACTACTCAGAGGGCTGAAAAAAGTTATTTCTGATAGGTCCTCGCACTTTTGACTGGTCCTCACACTTATGACCATCCTCACATTTATGCCCGTGCATTCTTAACAACCATGTCACTCATTTCACAGCTGCTTCTCTTCACCATGGTGATAAGATAGGGCAAAACGTAAAATGTGAGGACAATCGTAAGTTCAAGGACTGGTCAAAAGTGCAAGGACCAGTCAAAAATAACTTTTTCAGCCTTCTGAGTAGTCCATGTGCACAAAAGGACTACCCAGAGGGCTGAAAAAAGTGATTTCTGACAGGTCCTCGCACTTTTGACCAGTCTTCGCACTTATGACTGGTCATCATTTATGCCCATTGTAGCATTCTTAACAAGTGTGTCACTCATTTCATAACTCTTCTCTTCACCATGGTAAAATGTGAGGACAGTCGTAAGTTCGAGGACTGGTCAAAAGTGCGAGGACCAGTCAAAAATAACTTTTTCAGCCCTCTGAGTAGAAAAGAGAGAGGTGGTAGGCTTGAGGAGAAAGATTGCTGTACAATAAAAAAGATGAAAGGGAAGAAAACCAACCCCAAACAAATATAAAGATATTAAGATAAAGAATGAATTGTTAAACTTTAAAGAATAAAAGAGAACAAATATGAATAAAATAGCAATAATTAGAAACACACATACAAACATACAATGTATTTTCTTTGAATAGAGTATTTGGCTGGTTCACAAATTTAAACAGTGTTTAGTCATTTCAATTAAATTTACAATATCTATATTTCCTTTTTGCCATATTTATTCCTCATCTATTTTTTTTAAAAAAACCAATATTACCCTTCATCCTCATCTCTAATCTTAATCAAATTCGATTTTTCACTTCTATTCTATATTATACCCCTTCCCATTGTCATCTATTTTTATATCCATCCTCACATTGGTTAATTATGTAATATTACAGTTGTTTAATACAAATTCAACATTTTAATATAAATCAATTAGTTATATAACTATCTTTTTTATATATTAATCAATATGAACATGAATATTCCAATTATTTCCATGCAATCTAATTTCTTACAAATCAATTAATTATATTTACCAATAATAATAAACCAAATAATTTCCCCCATATATTCCTCCAAACCACAACTTAACCATTTCTGCTTTCAACACAATATACAATTAATAGTATCTCAATTATTACAATTCCCTAGCTAAAATAGAGCTTTTTTTTCTTTTGTGTTTTAAAATCTTGAACTCTCCTCTTTTGCTATTTGCCATAAATTTCCCATTGTTTGCACCTACCTTTTTTGATGAGGAAAAAGAAAAGAAATCTGCCTTTCCAACGTTGCAAGCAAACAGCAAAGCAAACAACCTGCTTTAGTTTCGGTTTCGTTTTCAGCTTGAATTGCACAAGGAGAAAAAAAAATATGCTCCAGCAGTACTCTTTGCACTCTTTGCCAAAACAGCTGAGAGCAAATCAGCTGAGAGCCAGGAGGCCGATCTAATCAACTTATGGTAATTAACCTATGCTGAAAGGGGCTGTTTTTTCTATTTTTGCAGGCACCAGTCTACTCATTTGTTTTCTTTTAACACTGAACAGCTGTAGGGCGGCCCTTTGAAGCCCCGCGGCAAGAATTTAAACAGTTTTTTTTCCCCTCTAGCCATTAGCTGGGACTCAGGAGGCAGCAATAGATTGGGAGTGGGCGGGGTAAGCAAACCCCTTCTCCTGCCAATCGGGACTTTTTTAAAATGCCGCGGGACGTGGGACAAATTGGTGAAAATCGGGACTGTCCCGCCAAAAGCGGGACGTCTGGTCACCTTATATATAGCCCTACAGAACAAACAGTGCACAGTCCACATGTGTGCCTCTCTGCTTAACTGCGACCAGGAAACAGGAAACTTTATACAAAGAAAAGATAGAGAGAGTATAAATGCAACTACAAACTTATAAGCACTGCCATCTACTGTTTGGTAGTTGTTGTACAACATACATGAACAATGTATTCCAACATACCCACTCAACAACTATTCCTGATATTAGACCCATTTTGGATCTCAGTTCTATAAATCTGTTTCTTGTAAGCGGTTCTGATCAGCTTTTGTTTCTCATGGGTTGGAAATCTTTGCATCTCATCCCATGAATCTGACTCTGGTTTTAATGGTACACGAGCAGCACAGGGCAGACGCATGGCGGGGATGCCTTTATTGCTTCTGGTGGATTTCCTGATTGAGGCCTCTTGTGGCCTGGTTTCTTCTTTTACAGTATTTGGATAGTCTGCATAATTTTCTATTTCTACGTCTTTTTGTTGCTTATCTTCATGTGACACTGATGTGGAATTTCCCTCAGTCTGAAGAATTTGTGTTAGTTCATAAAATTTTGAACACATTGAAAGATTCATCGACAGTTCCATTTCTACTGATGATTACCTTGTTCGTGTCTTGGTGTAGAATTCTATATCCCTTTTGAGATTCACTGTAGCCCACAAGTACACCTTCCTTTCTGCAAGCATCCCATTTTATATGTTTTTCTTTTGAGATGGCTTTGCTTCCAAAAAATTTTAAACTGCTCAAATTCAGGGTCTTTCCATTCCACAATTCATATGGAGGTGGGTTTTTTTTTTAAGACAGCATACGGTCGTAATTACCTTCCCTCAGTATGTGGGTGGCATATCTGCATCAAACAGCATGGTTCTTCCACTCTCACATAGAGTATGGCTCATTCTTTCTAGAACTCCATTTTGTTCTGAGTTGAATGGTACAGTAGTTTGAAATATTATGCCATGCTTTCTGAGAATCACCTTTGTGTTCTCACTGTATATTCAGTTCCATTGTGTGTGCACAAGATACTCGACATTTTGCCAAATTTGTTGCTTACTTGAGCCAAATACTGTTCAAGTTTGTCTGGTACTTCACTTTTGTTGTGTAACAGATATAATGTAGTATATCTGTAATCATCTATAAAAGTGACAAAATACCTCTTCTTTCCTGGAGTCAATTTTTCCATTGGACCACAAAGATCTGAATAAATTAAGTCCAGAGGTTTTTTTAGTCTGCTGTTACTCTGCTTTGGAAAGGTTTTTCTTGTCATTTTTCCTTTTATATAGCTGGTGCATTTCATTGTTTGATCACATGGACTAATTTTTATTCCACTTCATAGTCATTCTCAGGTAATTTGGCCTGGCTAGGTGGCTCAGTGGCTAAGATGCTGAGCTTTTCGATCAGAAAGGTTAGCAATTCAGCGGTTTGAATCCCTAGGATAGGTCTCCTGCATGAGCAGGGGGTTGGACTAGATGATTTACAAGGTCCCTTTCAACTCTGTTACTATTACTGAATTTCTTTATTATGTCAGAACTTTGGTGCCCAAGTCACATGTGCCATGTGTGAATGCATTTTGAATGTTTTTTCCTCCTTGGCAGTATTAACCACCTTATTGCAATTCAACTAATACAGTTCATCTGTAATTTTAACCTTTGCAAGTAAGATATCCCTAGATATCTAGGGATATCGCTAGATATCTCTAAGATATCTCTAGAAAAAAAGTTTTTCTGTTACCTACACAATTGGTTGACATGTGGCTTAAGGAAGGGATACCGTGTTTCCCCAAAAATAAGACCCTGTCTTATATTTTTTGAACCCCGAAATGAGGGCTTGGGCTTATTATTGGGAGGGTCTTATTATTTTGGGGGTGCAGGAAGCGGCGAGCATGGTCACCTCATGGCTGCTGCTGTGTTGCACTGCTGCGGGAGCGCAACACAGCCGCTCGTCAGCTGTTCACCCTTGAGGCTGTGCCTGCCTCCTCCCATCCCAGCTCTTCGGGAGCCTGCTCGCAAGAGAGCAGTCGCCCAGTACCTCTTGCCCACCAGGCGGCCTGCACACTCACAGCTGGGAGTCTGGCAGAGAGAGGCTCCCTCCGTACACCACCATCAAGCCCCTCCCCTCCCATGGGGGTGGGATGGAACGCAAGTGGCCCAAAGGTGCCAAGCCGTGCAAGTGCCTGTCTCCCTCCCACTCACACGCCTCCCAGACCTCGCCATATCAATGTCGGCAAAGCCAGTGAGCACCTGGCCGGAAGCTACTGGAAGAGCTACCGGAGAAGAGGCCAGTCAGGCCAGCTGCCTGCTGCCGAGTCTTACAGCAGCTGGGGCAGAGAGGCGGCAAAGGGCAAAGGGAGCCACAGCTCTACATGGGGAATCTGCACCGCCGCCATCCCAGCACTGACGATGGCTTCGTCTGTGGCTTCCAAACCCTGGCTGGAGGCCGCTGGAAGCAGAGAAGAGGCCAGTCAGGCCAGTTGCTGCCGAGTTTTCCAGGAGCCAGGGCAGCCGCATGGAGCTGGAACCCTAGAGCGGGAAGCACACTCCCAGAGTGGCTGCTGCCGACGCAGAGAATCTTCCAGCCCTGGTTCCCAGAAGACTCGGCAGCAGGCGGATGGCCCGACCAGCCTCTTTTCCACTTCCAGCGGCTTCCAGCCGGGGTTTGGAAGTCACAGACGAAGCCATCCTCAGTGCTGGGATGGCGGCAGCACACACTTCTCAAGGACCTGGTGCTCACCGGCTTCACCCATATCATGATCCTAGGATACTACTCGATTGGTGACTGGAGCTCTTCCCGGCTGGAGGGAGGGTGTCTGCTGGGTGGGCACCATGTAGCAAGAGGTGCTCTCTTGCGAATGGGATGGGAGTTTGCAGGCAAGGGGGATGGGTGGATGGATGGGAAGCGGTGAGCACCAAGAACACTGGGGAGAGATAGAACAAGAGGCAGCTCCCTATCAGCTCAGCTGATCCATGGATTGAGATTAAGGAGCCGAGCTGCCATTAGCTGACCGGGGAAGGGAAGGGCTGCCTCCTGTGCTGGCCACACCCACCCCTTCACTAGGGCTTATTTTGGGGGGAGGGCATATATTTACGCCCACCCCAAAATTCAGATTTGGCCTTATTTTTGGGACATGTCGTATTTTCAGGAAAACACGGTATGACACCTAAAAAGAGAGAAAAAAATGATTAACCCATGCCTCTGATACTTAAATATTTGAGGAGATTCTTTAACTTCTTATAAACTGTTTTAGTCATTGCACCAAACATATTATAGTAGCAGTTCAAATGATTTTCTTAAATTCATTGTAGTTCTTATATAGGCATGTGTTTTGATAGGCAGGCTGGGTGCAGATATGATTCTTTCCATCTATTCTTTGCAAGTTTGTGTAACAACAATAACAGAAATTTAGCCTGAAATCTATCCCCAAAGCCTAAATTTCATCTTGGCGTAGCTTGTAAATTCTCATTGAATGATTCACAGGATTATAAAGTGCATGAACTGCTTCCAGCAAAAAGATTATTTTGTACAAAGAGAACATTGATCTCCCTCATCCTGGTGTTTCTGGATATGTTGGAGCTGCACATCTCAGACTGGTCGGCAGTTAAGCTTTGGCATCTCAGAACACTAGGTACCAGAACATCTGGAGGATGCCAAGCTGGAAAGGATGATACAGAAAATAATACAAATCCTCTGTCAAACTTGAGATATACACTAGCTGATTCATCTACTTTGCATTCAGTAATAATGTATATGTATAGCGCAAGTAACTTTCAAATGCAAGGGAATGTGGGTTTTTTCTCACATGAAGCATTTCCTGCATGCACCATTTGGGGACAATTACATCTTAAATGAACTTTCTCTTTGTGTTATTATCTCATCTACGCTGACATTTTCCATTAGTTCAGAATCAGATTAAGACCTATTTACTATGATATTGGTGAGTTTTGGAAGCTGAACTGATTTACTAGTGTATTTGAATTGGAGCAAAATCAAGGAGCTTTTGGGAGCCTTTTATTTATTTATTTCAGTTTTTAACCTTTGTAAATTAAGTCTACTGACTCTTGATGGCATTTCAATGTTTCTTCTTTTAACTTTGCAGGGAACGCTTCTTACACTCTTAGTATTTTTTTTGTATGGTTACATTTGAAATTTGTGATGGTTTTATCTTTTATATAACTTGGCAAATTTATATTATTTTTTACATAATTACTATTCCCACCATAATTGTAGTAAATGCTGTTCTTGCAGATATACCTCAGCACTATTTGTTCTTTAATTTATTTATTATACTTTAATTTACATTACTCATTAGTGGAATTGTCCCAAAGGTGCTTTTTCAAGAGGCAACTGGACTTTCTGGTTTTTCTTTGAAGACCTTTCGCTTCTCATCCAAGAAGCTTCTTCAGCTCTGCCTGGATGGTGGGGAATGGAAGGATTTATACTCCTTGCAGACATCTAGACATCTGCAAGGAATATAAATGCTTCCATTCCTCACCATCTAGTCGGAGCTGAAGAAGCTTCTTGGATAAGAAGTGAAACATTTTCAAAGAAAAACCAGAAAGTCCAGTTGCTTCTTGAAAAAGCACCTTTGGAACAATCATGATCTCGATTACTGAGAATCTCCATAGACATTGGTGGATTGTTCAAGTTTGCAAAGAAACAAAATAAAGAAATTATCTTTGAAAGTAGTTCTTCAACTATAGATATTTTCTTTGTAACTATCTTAAATACTATACTATTTTATCTACATGTAGTATTTGCAGTCTTGTTCTATTCATTAATCCATTGTTTGAATTTCTCTTCCTTAAAAGTATAACATAATTTCATCCCAAGAAACTTATCAATATAAAGGAAGTATTTATTTTATATTAACATAAGAATATAAAACAAAGTATAATATTCACTTTAATAACATTAATTTTACCACACAAGCTTAAGGGAATTTTAACCTAATCTCTTTATATCTAATTAAATATTCGCTAAATGTTTTTCAAAATTATTTCAAATTTTAGATATATTTTAGGGTACATGTAGTCCCAAATATTAAACCCAAAGAAATTTAACCCAAACTATATTAAGGGGTGGGTGGGTTTGTATCTAAAGGTACTAGTATAGCTTTAGTCCATTATAGTCCATTCTATCTTGGCTATATCCAATATATCAATAAACATAAGTTGCCTCATGTTTGATGATTTTGATAAACCCCAACTGGAAGGGGTAAATTATATGTGGAAAGACCTTCTGCAACCATCCAGTTAGTATATAGTTAAGACCTTAGTATTCATACCAATCAATGAAGTAGATCTATCACTAATACAAAGTTTAGGATATTTATCTGGTTTTAAAATCAGTTTTATATACACCAAATAAAAGTATGACCATTCACCATTCTCAAAAGATTCATTACTTCCAAATGCTTTGTAGTTATCTTTTGAAATGATAGGACAGAACTTTCAGAATGGATTTCCATTCTGAATGGATTTCCATTCTGAATGGATTACCATTCTGAAAATTCTGGCCTACCATTTCAAAAGATGGGTACAAAGCATTTGCAAGTAATGAATCTTTTGAGAATGGCGAATGGTGGTGGTTCTGAAAATTCTGGGGAAAAAATAAAATTCTAACATTCCAGAACAAAAACTTTATTATCTTGAAACTGCTGTATAGAATCTAGTAGTTCCTGAAAGGTCAGAGGAGCTTTCAGCAAATTTATTCATTTATTATTTATATAATGGCATAAATAACATCCTTCATTAAATGGTTTAATACCCGGCAGCAATGGCGTCGTTATTTAAATAATTTAATTGGCTCAAGGTGAAATAATAAAAAAATCTCTGCAGTATACGCAACCAAATATGTGATCTTATGAATCTAGAAATTCTTTCACATTCTCTTTGACAATGAGAAACAATATGTGTTTTAAAATAATTATATTTGCAACAATGTGAGAAATATGTAAACCAGAGATAGTTTGAATGTGCATCAGAGGACAAAATATTAAATTTGCTTGCTGAGGTAGCTTTGATCCCTTTGCGCTTAACAGTAAGATACAGTGGCTCGAATTGAGCTGCATATTTCCAAGTTTTGATAGCCAGAGGGGAACTGCAAATTAAGCAATGTGTCTGCTTCACTTTTAAGAATGGAGGGGCCATTTTGTTTTATGCAACAGCCTCAAATGGATGCTTTGCATAAATTTTCATCAAAAGAAATTATCCCTCTTAAGTCAGATCTAGTTTGTATGCAATTGTTAGATAGATTCAGTGGAAATGTAATAGTAATTTTGAAATATCTATATTTAATATCCTTTAGAAAAGAATATAAGAAATGTAAATAAGGTGAATTTTTTTAGGTTGTTTTAGAACACCTTTAGTAAATACTAAACAACACCTTTAGTATTTTTATTAAGGTCAAGTATAAACAGTGGCTGGAAAATGTTTGACCTTTCTACTATGTACTCAGAAAAATGTGCACATGCACATGCACATGCACACACAAACACATACACACACACACAAGACAGAGATAGAAATAGAGAGAGGGGGGAGAGAGAGAGATAGAGCGAGATAGAGATAGAGATAGAGATAGAGATAGAGATAGAGATAGAGATAGAGATAGAGATGAGAAAGATGACCGTATCTTGCATGGTAATTTAAAGCTTAATGAATTGATTGCATAATAAGCTTTTATTCTATTTATCTCAAGTTTGTATACTTTGTTGACAAACCTTCAAAGACAAGGATCTCTTTAGTATTATGGAACCATTTTAGATGGTAAACAAATCCGAGATCTGTAAGATGTAAGGCGTATAATTTAACATTAAATTGCATCTCACTTCATACTTCTAGCATCTCATTTTTTTAATTCATAAAAGCTTATACTATAATGCCATTGGCTAGACTTTGTGATATAAATAATGCTGAGGTATAAAAATTTCCCTAAGGCTAACTGGGGAGCAGAGATGCAAATCTAAATCTCTTATGTGAGATACTCCTGATATTTCACAGTTTAGTGAAGCCTCTGGCTAGCATCTTAATCAAGCCAAAATGTTGTGTAATTGTCATGAACAAAATGTCTGCCTTGAAGAAGATGGATTTCTATACTCAGCTCAAGTACAAGTACAAGTAATCAAGCAGTGATGTTCCAGAAACTGACTTTATCTAAAGCTATCTCCTTTTGGACAGAACATGCCAACCCAAGACTCTTCTTTCAGTGCAGCCATCTGGATCTATAGGCAAATCCACTGGGTTGTTCACATTGGTGCTGCTTCTGTGGCCTCCACGGGGTTCCCATAGCCCTCAGTTCAAATGGTCTTTTCTCAAGCCTGGTCCATGGGTCAGCCGATAGAAACCTTCCTACATGAAGAACAGTATGCTGAAAATGTTGTCATTGAGAATGCAAGAATATTTTAACAGCTCGCTGTTTCCTATAATTTCTAATTATCATTCATGTTAGTGTTAGGTAGAAAACAGACCTTAATTTTTTAACCGACCATATCTCATTACATTTCAAGAAAGATTTTTTTTTTCAATTGTCTGTCAAAGAATAGTAGAATTTCTTCAGGTGTAAGGTGGTGTGCTGGCATTTACAGGGTTACAAAGTGGTCTAGAATTACATTTAAATGCATATGATGTTCCCAGCTGTATTCTGATTGATAGAGAGTCAAACTGGCTCTCAAGTTCATTCTTCAGCCTTATTGAGTGATCTTGAGACAATCCCTCTGCATGACTATCTCATATCTGCTGTACAGTTAAAAGAAAAGAGAAAAGCTCCTCGAAGGAAAGAAAAAGTATTCATTTATGGAATTATAGCATCAGAGCTTCTAGAGCAGGGGTCTCCAACTTTAAGAGTTGTGGACTTCAAGCCCAGAATTCCTGCTTAGTCAGCTGTGCTGGCTGAGGAATTCTGGGAGTTGAAGTCCACAACTCTTAAAGTTGCCAAGTTTGGAGACTCCTGCTCTAGACCATGTAGATAAGGCCCTCTGCCTCTGTGTCACTCCTCAATAGCTGGAGGTAATAGACAAGATTGGTAATGTTCTTCTACCTCTCAAGCATTCCTTAGTTCTGGCATTCAAAAATAACTCAGCACGAAAACCTCCTTATTGTATCTCCTATTAAATATGTTGAGCAAATAAATACTCCTTTTATTTTGGCATATTCATCTAAATTAGAACTTCTCATATATTCTTTGAGGTTTCTCTAATTAAGCTCAGGAAGGGCTGATGAAAAGCCAACTTTCCTTGATGAGCGAAGCCCCTCGTTAACAGTCACATTTTGCAAGTTATGTGGGAGTGTTTGATCTCTTCACATGAAAAGGTTAGAATTATGTTAATTTAAAGGAGACAATGACATAATTAATTTACCCAGCAAGAAAACAAGAGTTTGCAGAAGAAATCTGCACAAAATTGCTGGTGCCAAAATATGACCTCTGGCATCTGTTCTTACACTGAATTATCTCAGGGGTTAGCTCATCTCTGCAATTAAAGGCTTTGCTAAAGAAACTCAGAGAGAAAAAGTGTGAGAGAACAGTCTTCATCTGTAATATGATGTTTGGTTCATTTTAGGTTTCAGTTTGATTTTATGTTATTTGCATCAAAGAGGGAGAGTTCACATAGCTGCTACTTAATGGTGAAATAACTTCCTGGCAATGGCATGTGAGACAATGAATATATGTGGATGTTATTTTATTTTATTTATTTGAGCAGTTTTTCCCAATATGGCCATCACCACTTTGGAGTTTGGGAAGAATGATCCTGACATATTTAAGCCATGAAGTTTGATGCATAAGTAGCTTACTTTTCCTCATCTCTGTTCCAGAATAGGTTCATAATGCATTGAAAGCTAAGAACTATAGAAATGATAGGTACTAGCTCATTACAATTTGAGTAACAAAGATATACAGAATGGTTTTTGTCCACCTTCATTATGCTGCTTCAGTATTTAAATTGGTATTTAAACTCCCTGCATGGCAAACAAGAATGACACCCATAAACTGAGACCGGTATTTTATTTTTTTCAGCCTGAGAATTGAATTTAGGAATGGGTAAAACCAGTATAACAGAATATCACTGCTGGAAAGGACCTTGGAGGTCCTCTAGCCCAACTCCGTGCTCAAAAATTGGGCCAACATTTTATAAAATTCCATTATATCTCTTTGTTTCCCTCTCCCTCATTTATATGGTACCAATTCTATGTATTTTTCTCTCCCTCCCTCTCTCACATTCTACTCAGAGCAAGATCCAAGCTTATTCTGTTAAGGGCCAGATGGTGGGTAGATTGAATTGAAAAGGTTTCAAGGTGCAAATTACTTACATTTCCCCAAATTTCTAGTTAACAAAAGGTTGTGATTGGTTTGACATATGGAGAAGTGCTGGAAGACAAATCCCAAGCTAGGAAAAGAATATGGTTCCCCACCCCACCCCACCCAGTTCAATTGCGTCTGACTTTCTGAGATTCCCAGGAGATGTCCTCACAGTTTTCTAGGCAAGGGTTTTTTTCGGAAGTGGCTTGTGATTACTTCCTCCTCTCTAAGGCTGAGACTATAACTCTGCTGGCCAGCTGAGTTTGTGCCTAAGGCAGGACTAGGATTCACAGTCTCTGGTTTCTAGTGCAATGCCTTAAGCACTACATTGAACTGGTTCTCCAACAGTTCAAATACTTGGCTTCAAATAAACTGGCAACCATATTTACTATCACAATACTCTGGTTGGCACAATTGTTATTCAGAATAACTGGAACAATGAACCTGCTCAGAAGTACTGAAATGTCACATGCAAAGTGTGTCCTGCAGTTAACATGAACAATATAATCACAATGGAGTGCTGTTAACGTTGCTGGGCAATGAAGGCTTCCATATATCTTGTAGTGTCATTTTATATACCAACATCAATATTCCCCTAGTGCCAGTCATTATGCAGGTCAAAGTGTTCCATCAAAATATAGGGCATCATATAGGCATACAGACACCCTTAAACCAATGTATCATTTGACACATGTGTGGGGGGGGGAGGGAGAGAGGGAGGGAGGCAGAGAGAGAAAGAATATATGAATAAAGGGGGTAAGAGATAAATAGTCCATATGAGAAGCCTCTGAATAATGACTCACTGATGAGGGGCCAAATACAGAAAAGGCATAAATGGCAACTCAATACATTTACCTGCAGGAATTATTTGAAGTTTTTTAAAAAATCATATTTTAAATTTTCTTGCATTTCTTCTCTCTATTCCCCCAATTTATCGTGTGTAGCATGTTGCCCCTGGTTCAATGTGAATTCCAAAGATATTTCCTCTTAAATTATTGTTCTTGAAATGCCATAAAGTGTACCGATATTAAATGGTGTATTTGAAAATATCTTTCATAAAGGGATACTTAATTTTTTAAAATTGCTTTCATTTATGTTAGCATAAATTGCATCAAATGCAACACCAAGAATGTCAGGAAAACATTTCCCCTCTCCCATGGCAATTTTTGAAACCAATTTCTACCGCCACTGTTTTCCTAGCTTCCTATCCTTTAATTGCCCATCTGTGAATATATTTCAAACTAGTAACAAAACATGCTACAAATAGTCTCAGATTCTGGCATTTTATATTTTAGAAACAAGCTTGAAAATCAAATGTTTTATTTAACAACTATATTCCTAAAGCAAAAATATTTAATGCATATATTTTGCATTAATTTATGCATAAATGTTTATGCATAAAACAAATATATATATTGCTTTTTATAGTATTTTTCATTTCATACTGATTCTTATATTTTTATACTGATTGTTTTATAAATGTGTCATTTTATTGGATTGTTCTATGCCACCTAGAGGTGTTTTTTGTAAGGTGTGTAGTCACACAAATTTGATTAATAAATAAATAAAATACCAATGGTAGACTTTTCCTGAGCTTCAGGGATTCCTGAGCATCATTAAGAATCTTAAAGTCAAATATATTTTATACTGAAGGGAAAATGGCACTCTTGAGATTTTTGTCTCAAATTAACAGGGGAGCGCAGCTATCGTATACCCTTGACCGAAGATTGGTACACTCCTTCTATCTGAGATGGTCGTCCTCTTCCACCAAGCACGCAGCTTCAGGAGAGACGCACATGGATCAGTGAGGGAAGAAGGGGACACCCGCCTAGCCAGGCAGATCAGCCGAATCAACCCTGGCGATCAATGGGGTGACAGATGTCGCAGCCAGATCACTCTCACATCCATTCTTATTGTTCTTTAAAACCAAAGCTGGCTCAGATATTATCAGTCTATAGTGATGTAATATTTCACCTTCAATTTTCATTTGTATTTGTGGGTGTTGTTATTTTTGTTGGAATCACACTTTAAAACCAAAAATAACACAAATTGACTTCTAGATTGGTTTTGCTACACAGATGTATCCAGCATCTCCTGTTTTTAATATACTTGCTTTAATATACTGAAGGAAAAAAGGAAAAGAATGAAAAAAGAGCAAAACTTTAAGAGAGAGGGGGGGGAAATAAATAAAAAATAAAAACAAATTAATTTCCATATAAAACACATTCAGCCCACTTTTTTTTAAAAAAGTATACCTTGACTACATATAGTAATACTGTTCTTCCAATAGAGCAATAGTATACTAATTCATAAACCTGAAACAAATATTTTTCAAGATTATCAAACTGCATTTAAAAAAATACTCTTGTTGGCTATTCTCATCATTTCTGCTTGATAAGCCCGCTTGATTATATAAGTAGTCCTCGGTTAACTATGGTGTCTGCAACTGGAAGTTCCATTGTTAAATAATGAGGTCAAAAAGCACAATGTCGCATGACTGCATTTAAACAATGCACTTGTATTGCACTCTCAGCAATACTCATTGCCATCGTTGAGTGATCACTGAGGTTATTAAGTGAGGACCAGTGGTGGGTTTCTCCTGGTTCGGCCCAGTTCTGCCGAGCCGGTAGCGGTGATGATATGACGTCACAGAACCGGTTCTGCCCTCCCGCCCCCCCCCACCCCCCCACCCCCTGCATTATTCCTACCTTTTATTTGGCCCCACCCCCAATCTATTGCTGCCTCCTGAGTCCCAGCTGATGGCTAGAGGGTAAAAACCTGTTTAAACTCTTGCCATGGGGCTTCAAAGGGCCGCCCTACAGCTGATCAGTGTTAAAAGAAAACAAATGAGTAGACCAGTGCCTGCAAAAATACATGAGTAGGTCAGTGCTTGCAAAAATAAATGGGTAGATTGGTACAGCTCTGCAAACAGTTAAAAGCCTAGTAGACCAGTACCTCTGCTAAATCCTAAATAATTGTCACATGACCATCAAGCCACGCCCACAAAATAAGCCACGCCCACAGAACCGGTAGTAAAAAAATTTAGAACCCACCCCTGGTGAGGACCTCCTTGTGATTTCCTGCCAGCTTCCAGCAAGCAAAGCCAATGAAGAAGCTGGTAGGAAGTCTTGAGTCCAAGGTGGCCTTTAAGCAGGCTGATGAGTGGGTAAATGCCTGCTATAGTACCATGCAAGTGTAGCTGAGTGGGAACCGGAAGGCACACAAGTAGATGCTACACCCACCATAGAAGCACATCTGGGCTGGGAGAGGTTGCTGCCAAGGACAAGAGAGTACATAAGTTGTTCTGTACTTTGCTGCCTCTGCCACTCCAGCTGACCTTCGCCATGTCCCTTTCTCCCACTGCTGATGAGATGTTTCTGGCCTGGTTCTTTTAGAGGCAACTGCTAGCCATGCGAGATCTTCTTCCTGAGGCTGCATCAGTGGTGGGTTGCCCCTGGTTTGGATCGGTTCACAAGAACTGGTAGTAAAACCGGCGGGAAGTTCCGCCCACTGACCCGGACATCATCAAAGTAGATCTGTGCATGCAGAGAAGCTTCTGCGCATGTGCAAAAGAGCCCATGCATGCGCGAGCGAAGCGATAGTGAACCGGTAGTAAAGGTAAGTAGAACCCACCTTCCTGAAACCTCAAAAAAAGGCCCCATGCTACCATCAGCAGCCTTGCAAAGGGCCAGCTTGTCACGCTTCATCAGCAGTGTGAAGAATAAGATGTGCGCAGGAGCATAGGTGGCAGAGATGTAAATGTGGGCAGGATGTTCATTCAGTGCCATTCTAACTTCACACAGTTGCTGAAAAATGTTTGTGAAGTGAGGACTACCACTGTAGTGACAGTGACGGTTTTAATGGATACTTCAGGAGAACATTCGTATCTTTAAATTATATTGCTCTTTGTAAGACCATATTTGTACAAAGAAACGTACAAAGATCAAACGAAAGACAGCAAAAATAGTACAAGCCCGTATCATAAGCGTAACTCTCTCTTCACTCTTTTTATTCTGCTAACATAGTGAAGATAACAATAGGTTCTCTTTAATCATTGTCTGGTAAATGAAAGAAAATCTGCTGCTGAATTAGTATCAGATTGAGATCATAAGAAATACCCTAAAATATTTAAATCCCTTAAAAATGGATTTGTTAATATGAGATATTTCAACTGTTTATTCCGAAGTTCTTGAATATGTCTAATATCCTGTTTATTTATAATCCTTAATTGGTTATAAAAATATAGTCAATCCCAACTATATTTGTACTTTATTTAGCGGTGATAATACTTTTCAATGCAGCTACACCAATTATGAATGAAGAGCAGATTTAACTGAATACTTCACTGAATACTTCACAATACTTTTGACATATTAGATAGTTTAAACTTCCCTTGCCATATCTTAAACAGTTTAAAAATGGCATTAGTAGTTCTAAAGTATCCCTCCTTTACTTATCTACTGCATTTACAATGACTATCTGTTTAGTTACCTTAAGAAATTACAACGGCACTGAAAAAGTACCTTTACCATTAGTCCTCGAACTTACAACCATTGCAGCATTCCTGTGGTCACATGATTGCCATTTGGGCACTTTGCAACTGGCATGCATTTATAACAGTGACAAGAGTCCCACAGTAACATGATTGTCATTTGTAGTTTCACGGATGGTTCACAAAAACAAGGGAAAAGCTTGCAGTGAAACCACAAATTGTAGTCAAGTACTTCTACTTAATGACCACGTCACTTAGCAACTGAGTTGCCAATCATTATGAGGACTACCTGTAAAAAGGGCTTTTGCTCATCTAACAAAGCAGTTTAACAAGAAATGTAAATTTCATTTTTTGTTCTAAATAAATCCAGAATTTTAATTAGTAGTAATAATTTGATAGGACATTTCATATTTTATTATTTTAATAACTATGATCCTCACTTAAGGATGGCAATGAAGACTGTTAGGATTGTTATCATTAAACAACAGAGTGTAAGTGAATAACAGAATTGGGAGGGACCTTGGTGGTCTTCTGGTCCAATCCCCTATTCAATCCCATACTATTATATTTCAGACAAATCATTGGTCAATGTCTTTTTAAAAACTCCAGTATTGGAGCAGCCACAACTTCTGGAGGCAAATTGTTCCATTAACTAATTGATGTCTCCTTGATTAGTTGCCACCCGTTGCTTCTTGTCCTGCCATCAGGTGCTTTGGAGAATAGGTTGACCCTCTTTTTTATGGCAACCCCTGGGATATTGGAACACTGCTATTATGTCACCCCTAGTTCTTCTTTTCATTACATACCCAATTCCTGCAACTGTTTTTCGTATGTTTTAGCATCCAGTCCCCTCGTCATCTTTCTTGCTCTTCTCTACACGTTATAACCTCATCACTTTCTGACAGAAATTCCAGTCCCAATTGCCCTAGTTCAGGTAGTAGTACCAGTATTTAAAAATCACCAAAGCCATCATATCCTTGAAAAAAGTATCTTACATCTTGCCAAAAAATAAGGAAATAAGAAATGCTCCAAAAACAGAAATATTAGTATGATTTGTATTAGTCACATTTGTTTGACAAAATAATAGGAAAAAATATAATTCAGACCCATTATTTTCTTGTCTTTTGTATAACCCTTAATACCTGTAATTACCAAGATACAAAAAAGACACAGGCAGGATTAAAAATATTAAACCAAATTAATTGCAAACGGTTTAAATTAAACTTCTATAAAATTAAACTTCCATGTTTATAAAATGAATTAATCTCTATATTTATTATTTAAGTAATTGATACGATTGCTTGTTTCACAGCAATGATATGGGCAGTGTAAATATTAAAACAAAAATTAAAACAATCCAAATAATAAAAGCTGAAGTAAAAAAACCGCAGAGTCCAACTACAGTAAGACAAGATCAACAAGCAAAGCTCCTGGGTCCAACAAAATGACATCATTTAATGTTTTCTTTATATAAACATGATTCTCACATATGGGGGAAAAGCTACCATTTCCAGTCAGGTTCAAAAGATGTGAGAGATAAATGAAAACCTTTATGGAGCTTTTGATATTTCTGTTTCTTGAATTCAAATATTCTTATTCACATGCTGTATTGACTTATGTCAATACAGAAAATCTGCAGAGGAGTGCAAATCTTTGTAGCTACAATAAATGCCAGAAGTCCTGAAAAATACAACGCGTATTTTAAAAACCACCTAATTCAACTTTAATGTAAGGATTAAGTTTTCTATTTGTTCTCTACAATATATTATTACTAGCATACCCTTTACCTCTGCTACCCTATCTTCTCTCAGGCTACTTTAAATATTGAGAAGGCTGGATAACAGGATATGGATTGGCATGCTGGTCATGAATCAGTGGCTGGGCCATGGTTTGACCACAAAATATCTAAGATTAAAGACCTTATATCTTCAAACAGGACTGGAAAAATATCTCTCATATGAAACATGACCACGGAAGTGTTTTTGGACAATGCTGGCTCCTTCAGCTAAGAAATGGAGGTGAGCGCCACCAGCTAGAGTTGGCAATGACTAGACAAGGAAAACCTTTACTTTTACCTTGTGAAAACGTAGAGTTCTGCTACTAGTCTGTGTCAATATATTAGGTTTCTGATTTAATATGAGACCATTTCTTGCATTCTTATGAGTTGAAAGGGCCCTGGAATGTGCACTAGATATTCGACCTTGCTCCAAAGAGAGGCTTTGTGAAACAATTCTTCACTTTTGGGAGGAACAATGAATATTCTTCTGGTCTCCTTCATACAGTATATACCTCATGAGAGAAGCAAAATATACCTCATGAGGCAAAATATACCTCATGAGAGAAGCAAAAAGCAACACAGTTGCTTGAAGCCAAGCAACACAGTGCTAAGTGAAAAAAATACAGGCAACCCTCCCACCCTTCCCCATCTCAATCTCCTTACACAGATTCTGGGATGCACAATTCAACTCCAATGTTTTAAGTTCTTTCAAGATGTTTGCTAATCCATACCTTCTCTTAGCTCTTCTCCCGGTTTTTTAATACTTGATTGTCCTCTTGCACAGGAAGAAGTTTCTTTATTGGAAATAATCTTATCTTTGAATGGCAATTTTTCCCATCCCTTTGACAGATGAGTTCAGTATTTGCCATCTGTTTCCTTCTGCCTCTTATTTCAGACAGTTGAAAAGAGCTGAGAAGATGTTGGTTGGAGCAATTTCATCATTACTCTGCTCTTATCATAAACAACTTCCTTTGCTTTGATTTCATTGCTTTATTGTATTATTCAAATGGAGCCTATCTACTTTAACTACCACCACTCTTACAGAAACAAAGAAATGCTATTTCAGTTAGTTCCTGTTGACACAGCAGCAGGTTATCAAGCAACTGCAGGGCATAATTGCCTGAGGAACATTGGAGTTTTATATTCATCTATTATGCCCTATTAAATGAATGAATGCCATTTAAAAATTATTCTGTGATTTGGAGCAACAATTAGCAAGAAATAGGCACAGCGCAACTTACGTCATGTGGCTGTACTTCCAGTTCGTACATAATATTGGTTATCACTTTAATGATAATGATTAACGGCCTGTTGTACTGTTACTGTGCTGTATCTGTGCAGATACCCATTATATACAACATCTAAAATTAAGTAATCTTCATTTAAGGAAGAACTTAAAGTATACAGGTAGTCCTGGACTTACAACAGTTCATTTAGTGACTGTTCGAAGGTACAATGGCACAGAAAAAAGTGACTTATGACTGTTTTTCACCCTTGTAGCGTCCCCATGATCAAAATTTGGATGGTTGGCAACTGACTCATATTTATGACCATTGCAGTGTTTTGGGGTCATGTGATCTCCTTTTGCAACCTTCTGACAAGCAAAGGGTAGCCAGATTCACTCAACAATCGTGTTACTAACTTAACAACTGAAGTGATTCACTTAACAATTGTTGCAAGACAGGTTGCAAAATGGGGCAAAACTCTCTTAACAAATGTTTCACTTAACAACAGAAATTTTGGGCTCAGTTGTGGTCATATATTGAGGACTACCTGTAAATCTAATTCAGTAGTTTTCTTCCTACTGTTTTCTTCCACCATCCATCTGCTATATAGGCCTTTATCTGATGCCCTTTGGGTGCCTTTTTCATCGTTGATGAAAAGCCTCTTCGATTTCAGTTGTCAAAATTTCCTTTTAGCATGACCATTATCAAAAACACACATTTGAAGAGTATGCTAAGTGGGAGTAGCTGCTCTAAATTATATGTGGGACTGCAACTCCCACAATACTGCCCCAATGCAATTAATCACCTGCTGTACTATTTGTACTGGAAGTTGTAGTGCAAGACCTCTAACAGCTGCTAAGTAGGGAAATGAACCATAAAAATCCTAAACATTGTGTGACTCATGGAAAAACCTCACTTTTTCATTTTACTTCCTGAATTTTTATGAACACCGAAAAGGAAGAAACAAATATAATTAACTTTACAAATTGAGAATAAACCAAAGTGAGGAAGAATATGGATTTTTCCTTCTAGTATGAAAGTGATCACTAGTTTCCAACAAATTGAATAACATTTTTTAAAAATTTTCTATTTTTAAAAAATTCTTTTCTCTGGCTAGCCGTGAATATACACAAACACCCAAAAATTAAAGAACAAAAATTTCCAAATTGTTACAACACATTGCACCTTTTTCTTTACTTTTTACCTTTTTCTTAGTTTGCATTAGTCTTTGATCTTTGTATTTGTAAACTTTAATAAAATTATTTTTAAAAAAGGAAAAATAGAACTTTAACTAAGGACGTGAAAAAAGATTTCAGGCAATCTCAGAACATCTCAACAAATACAATGGTTTTTTTAAAAAAAACGTATTGTTATTAATTGATAAGATGGTGGAAGCCGTGTAATGTGTATCCTACACATGCATAACCAACCTGTGTTCCCTTCCCTTTCCTTCTGTCCCCACTTCATTTCAATTTAAATCCTACACCAGCTTAGCTACTCTATGTATCTGGCAAAGTAGCTGCAGCTTATGAAAGTGTAGAATTTGTAATAAAATTTGTTAATTTGAAAAGGTGATTCAAACTCATTACAGCAACAGCATGGACCCAACTGCCTATCACTTCCCAGACAACCTTCACCAACCAAGCAGGGCAGAGATCTAATAAACAGGTAGCTGGTTAGCAAACTTGAGAATCCTTCCATTTCCTCTAAAGTTATAAGTTCAAACCTGTCCCGATTAAGTACACAAGACCTTTCTTCTGTCACCTTGACAGGGCCTGCCCAGTCTGAGTCTAATTATGAGTAAATCCAAATGACTTTATCTATTAGACAGGGTAAAGTATTCCTCGCATCACATCTGTAGATAATGCTGTGACTTGTCCTTTCTCAGGACAAAATGAGTCACTTTATTCTGTGTATCAGTGTAAGCTGATAGTTTCAGTATAACCTGTCCTCTCTCTGCCCCCACCCCTTTTACATGTAAGTATTTGATTAAAAGTAGATATGCCTTTTTTAAAACAGATTTCTCAGTCTTTGCAATATAGTAAATGCTTCTTGTCTGCCAGAAATATAGGCTCAACTTGTGTAATAGAACTGAATACTAAATTGACTTCTAGGGATTTAGCATATTCATTTTTCTTCTTTTAAAAATCCCTTTAAAAGACATACCGTAATAACGTTTTCTTCTTACAGGCAAAAGAAAAGATTTTTTTTTTAGTTGCTCATTTAGCCTGAGCATCAAAAGAAGGAACAAAGATAGTGTCTTTAGACGGTTTCCTGTTGAAACATTCTACTTCTGTTAAAGAACATGGAACATTTGTCATAGATCTTGTTTTTGTAATGACTTTTTTAACAACAAAAAATCTAACCAAAGATTTGCATTTATTGGACGACTGGTTTAGTTCTACTGACTTGAAAACATAGCTTGAGTGTTAGCTTTTCATGTAATGATCAGCATAAAGATGTATGCTGTTTTTGCTTTGCTTCAGAGAGCCTCATTGAAAATTTAATGGAATACATCATTAAAACTAATCAGATACTTAACATTTCCTTGTTTTCTCCAGGCATTTCACTCATAGAAATGTAGCAGAAATATCTCACTGGATCACAAAATAAAAGGCCGCCTACTCAAAGATTTTAAGAGTGAAGATGCTATTTCCTTTTTTTTTAGCATAAGGGTTTATAAATATAAATCTATATTTATAAGGCTTTTATTGTAGACTATGAAAAACTTAATAGACAATTGCAGAACATCTCTTCCAAATACCATCTGTTTCATCCAAACGAGCTTCATTTATTTAGAATCCACTGGAGGTGGGTACTTAATAAGAATAATATGAACACCATCAGCATTGAAAAAATTATCACGAGCCAATTGCAAAAGGCAGTTTTACTTGGACAGCTTACATCCTGCAACTATACCTTTAACACTATTAAACAATAAATAAATGAAAATAAATTACATCTGCCTATCTTAAATCCTTGGGAAGGACTTGATAGGTGGATAAAACTGCCAAGTCTAAATTGATTATGCAACAAACTGTAATAACTAAAGAAGTAAAAGAAAGAAAAGCTTCTTTAACCTCAGAGTGTTGTGATCGTGGCAGCCCGGCAACTGGGATGCTGCCAGCGGATTGGACAGAGGGGTGTGGCTAGCGCGCGCAGGAGAATTACAGTATCCTTATCGGTTAACTTGGTGACAGTTCGGGTTATAAAAGAGCTGTCAGTTGAGGGAAGTTCCGTTCTGTTCTGACATCTTCGTTTGGGGTTTGTTAAGGTAAATAAACTGTCTCGTTATGCCTTGATCGCCTCATTAATGTCTCAGCCGACTTCAGAACACTGGCAACGAAGGTGTTGGATTGCCACTTTACACCCTGCTGAGACACGATTGATAGGCTGTCATGGCCCCCCTACTTTTGCCCCTTATAATGAGCTCACTGAGACGTGGGATGCCTATTTGGAGAGATTCGAATGCTTTCTGGAAGCTAACGATTTTACCGATCTCTCCAGCGGAAAGAAGAGGGCACATTTCTTAAATGCGTGTGGCCCTAAGGTTTTTGCTACCACCTGGGCATTATTCGCACCCGCCCCTGTGCACACCGCTTCCTGGGAATCGCTACGTGAGAAGCTGAAGAGCCATTATTCCCCAGCCCCTTCTAAATTCGCCCGGCGTTTCAAACTGCGACAAGTTATACAGCAGGAGGGGGAATCAGTGAATCGGTTCATGGCTCGTCTGAGAACAGCTGCCCTGGATTGCGAATACAGGGATTTAGACGACGCTCTGGTGGAGCAGCTGGTGTGCAGAGTCAGGGATATTCGCCTTCAGCGTGTTTGTTGGCCAAGAAAAATCTAGATTTGCAAACCGCTATTGAAGAAGCTCAGGCAGCGGAAATGTCAGAGAAATCCACTGCGGACATCAGGAAGTTGTTTCCTGCGCCATCCCAGGCAGCGGCCTCCATTCACCAGCAAGATATCGCCACAGACAACTCCACAGAGGAGGAGGAGATGGACGCCAGCCACCTGCGGTCGTCCAAAGCCTGTCGGAGCAGCCCCCGGGAGAAGGCGGAGCCTCAACCCGGCTGCCTCAGCTGCGGAGAGGGGCACACCAGAGCGACCTGTCGTTTTAGGTCAGCTGTGTGCCGTGGTTGCGGCAAACAAGGGCATATCGTTAAGGTCTGCCGCTCCAGGGGTAAATCATCGGCTGCATTGAAGCCTCGCCGCCTAGGGAAGGATAGCTGTTTTTCCATCTTCCGTGCCCGCAGCGTTGATGAGGTGACCGCCCGTTCCTACACAACGAATGGTTCCAAGCTCTCAATGACAGTTAAAATAGAAGGCGTTGCCTGTCGGATGGAATTGGACACTGGGTCCACAAAATCCATAGTGCCCTGGGGGGTGTTGAGACGATTGCTTCCAACCATCACAAAGGATCAGTTACAATGGTGCCCAATCAGACTTCGGGACTACCAGGGGAACTTTATCCCAATTCTGGGACAGGGCCGTTTCCTGGTAGAAGCAGATAGTTTTGTGGGGCATTTACCTTTAATTGTCGTAAAAGGAGTCCTGCCTAGTTTATTAGGCATGGATTGGTTCAGGGCACTGGGGCTGCAAATTTCTGGGATACATGCAACCTCGGTTCTGGGGGCGGATGGCCTGTTCAATGAATTTGCGGATGTTTTCGAAGGTACCTTGGGAAAATATGTGGGGTCTCCTATTTCCTTGAACCTGGATCCTAACGTAGCGCCCATACGGCTTAAACCGTGCAGAGTCCCCCTAGCTCTTAGGCCTAAGGTAGATGCAGAGCTGGACAAGCTCATTGCCCAAGGGATCCTGGAGCCAACTGACCATTCCAAATGGGAGACACCCATAGTGGTCCCCATTAAGCCTGATGGCTCCGTGAGAATATGTGGTGATTTTAAATGTACGTTAAATAGGGCCAT
Organism: Ptyas mucosa; assembly: GCA_012654045.1. Classification (NCBI taxonomy): domain Eukaryota; kingdom Metazoa; phylum Chordata; class Lepidosauria; order Squamata; family Colubridae; genus Ptyas; species Ptyas mucosa. Next base: position 17,040,117 of record WNWU01013815.1, read on the forward strand.
GCAAGCTAATCCCTATCCTGTCCCTGTAGTACAGCATCTGCTACACTCCTTGGGGCCTGGGTCCATTTTTGCCAAGTTAGATTTGGCCCAAGCATATCAGCAGTTCCCGGTGGACGACGCCTCGGCCGAGGCTCAAACCATCATCACCCACCGGGGAGCTTTCAAATGCCGGTGCCTGCAATTTGGTATATGCGTTACCCCTGGTCTTTTTCAAAGTCTCATGGAGCGACTGCTCCATGGCATACCAGGAGTTGTGCCCTATTTCGACGATGTGCCCATCTCCGCTTCTTGCCAGGACGAGCTCATCGACAGAGTTAGGGCTGTACTCCTCCGTTTTCGGTCCTGCGGTCTCAAATTAAAGAGGTCTAAATGTGTCTTTGGGGTTCCCAATGTTGAATTTCTAGGCTATCTGATAGATGCTAGAGGTATCCATCCTACCCCATCCAAAGTAGCTGCCATAAAACACGCCAACATGCCCTCTTGCCGCGCAGAATTGCAATCTTTTCTGGGGCTATTAAATTTTTATAATGTGTTCCTTCCCCACAAGGCTTCTGTGGCCGAACCACTTCATAAATTACTGGCCAAGGATACTCCTTGGTCCTGGGGCCATGCGCACGACCGCGCGTTCAAACGGGTGAAAGAATTGCTCTCCTCCTCTGCAGTATTGGTGCATTACAATTCTGCCCTGCCCCTCTTACTGACTGCTGATGCCTCGCCCTATGGCGTTGGGGCTGTGTTGAGCCATCGCCTCACCAATGGGTTGGAGGCTCCCATAGCGTATTATTCAAGAATGTTATCTGCCACTGAACGTAGATATAGCCAGCTTTACCGGGAGGCTTTAGCTGTTGTAGCATCAGTGAAACATTTTCACGACTACCATTATGGCAGGCCTTTCGAGATAATAACCGATCATAAACCACTACTGGGACTGTTGGCAGGTCACCGCCAGACTCCCCAGATTTTATCTCCCCGAATGGGCCGGTGGGCTGTATTTTTGGCCACGTATAATTACACCTTGAGTTACCACCCGGGGAAACTGATTGCCCACGCAGATGCCCTGAGTCGCTGCCCCTTGCTGGCGCCTGTGTCTGACCCTGCTCCTGCTCTACCGGTACTATTAGTTAGTGAGGTCGCTTTACCAGTGACCGCCACCGACATCGCCGCCCGTTCCCGCCGTGATAGAATCCTGTTCCAGGTCCTGGAGTGGGTAATCAGAGGCTGGCCATTGGAACAGGTGCCCAGTCAATTTGACCCGTACCGTGCACGTCAGCACGAGCTGTCTGTGCAACTGGGATGCCTCCTCTGGGGAAATAGGGTGGTGGTACCCCCGGATCTGAGGGTTAAGGTGCTGGAATACTTGCACGCTGGACACCCCGGCATCGTCCGGATGAAAGAGTTGGCCCGCAGTTATGTCTGGTGGCCGGCAGTAGACAGGGAAGTCTCGGATTGGGTTGCGCACTGTCCCGCCTGTCAGGGGTCTAGGGCGGCACCACCGTCCTCACCTCCCCGGGAATGGGACACCCCTAGAGGGCCCTGGTCTAGACTTCATGTAGATTTCGCCGGCCCCTACATGGGCAGGAGTTTCTTGATAGTGGTGGATGCCCTGTCCAAATGAGTTGAATTGGAACTAATGAGCTCCACGACCTCCGAGGAGACCATCCAGGTGCTGCGCCACCTTTTTGCCACCCATGGAGTTCCTGACGTGATTGTAACAGATAACGGACCACAATTCACGTCCGCCACGTTCCAGTTTATCTAGCCAGTTTGGACATTCGCCACGCCCCGGTGGCCCCTGACCATCCAGCGGCAAATGGGTTGGTGGAATGGGCCGTGCGGTCGGCCAAAGATGCCCTCGCCCGGCTATTCCCAGCAACCTGGCAAGAAAAGGTGACTGCCTACCTAACTGCCCAGCATACGACCCCCTGCCCAACAACGCACAGAAGTCCCGCTGAAGTATTGATGGGACGGTGCCTACGAACAGTCCTAGACCGTTTACACCCCAATTATGTCCCCGTAGGATCCCAGGAGCGGGACGGGGGGGGGGCGAGGGTTTTTGTAGAGGGTGATACGGTTTTTGCACGAAATTTCGGGGGGGAGCCTCACTGGCTACCGGGAATAGTTAGTGCTGTAACCGGCCCCTGCTCTTACAGGATATTGTTGAATGATGGCCGGGAGTGGCGTCGACACGTGGACCAATTACGGAAGCGACCGCCAATGCCCCCGAGCGCGCAAGAGGAGCGACCCATTCCCGTGGGCCCCCGAGCTGGGTCTACCCTTCTGCCTCCTAAAGCAGTAAACCCACCACCGTCCTCACCGGAACATCTTGAATTGGAACGGGACGTACCGGTTGCGGGCATTCCAGCCGACGAAAAGGAGAATCCAACTGTAATGTCAGCCCCGGAATTTGAACCAGCTGTCATCGAGCTGGCACCTGCGCTAAGACGTTCAACTCGAGCGCGCAGGCGCCCAGAGTATCTAAAGGACTATGTATGTTATAGCCGGGGATGGAGGAGTGTTGTGATCGTGGCGGCCCGGCAACTGGGATGCTGCCAGCGGAGTGGACAGAGGGGTGTGGCTAGCGCACGTGGGAGAATTACAGTATCCTTATTGGTTAACTTGGTGACAGCTCGGGTTATAAAAGAGCTGTCAGTTGAGGGAAGTTCCGTTCTGTTCTGACATCTTCGTTTGGGGTTTGTTAAGGTAAATAAACTGTCTCGTTATGCCTTTATCGCCTCATTAATGTCTCAGCCGACTTCAGAACACAGAAGACAGTTACTACAATCTTCTACCACCTTGTAGTAATGAGAGTGTGGTAATTTCTTTCCCTTTACTACAAGGTAAAGGGAGACAAAGATAAAATATGAGCCAGCAGTGTGCTGCAGCTGTCAGAAAAGCCAACACAGTTCTAGACTGCATAAACAGAGAGATAGAATCAAGATCATATGAAGTGTTAATAGTGTTAAAAATGTTTTGGTAAGGCCACACTTGGAATACTGCGTCCAGTTTTGGTCACTACGATGTAAAAAAGATGTGGAGACTCTAGAAAGAGTGCAGAGAAGAGCAACAAAAATGATTAGGGCACTGGAGGCTAAAACATATAAAAACCGGTTGCTGAAATTGGGTACGTCTAGTTTGATGATAAGAAGGACTAGGGGTGACATGATAGCAGTGTTCCAATATCTCAGGGGTTGCCACAAAGAAGAGGAAGTCAAGCTATTCTCCAAAGTGCAGGACAAGAAAGAATGGGTGGAAACTAATCAAGGAGAGACACAACCTAGAACTAAGGAGAAATTTCCTGACAGTTAGAACAATTAATCTGTGGAACAATTTGCCTCCAGAAGTTGTAAATGTTCCAACACTGGAAGTTTTTAAGAAGAGATTGGATAATCATTTGTCTGAAATGATACAGGGTTTCCTGCCTAAGCTGGGGGTTGGCCTAGAAGACCTCCAAGATCCCTTCCAACTCTGTTATTCTATTCTAATTGTAGAATGTACAGACATAAAAGAATGAAAATAAAAACTAATCTTGAGCTGTCACTCAAAATGATATATAGTGGCAAAAGACCTTCAAAGCTTAAGAACATAAAAAAGCAGGAACTTCCCTCTTTCAGAGGAACTAGAACAGGAGAAAAGAAGCTCTTTTGTCTCTCATTTTCCTTTTCTGTAAATGGAATAGTAGAACACCTCCTGTTGGCTGAATCAAAGCCAGATAAAGGACATGCCAGCATAGGGCATTGCATGCCAAGACAACTGAACATAGGTTTTTCCCCATGCCATCACTCTGCTGAACACCTTAATTACCCATGTAATAGGGCTGTATTGCTATTATCCTTCTCATCTTTCTCATCTTTCCTACTATCTTCTTCTATTGGCATCATGATTTTTCGCTTGTTTGTATATGATTTATGATTGAATCTGATTATTTATAATCTGTGACTTGTCTTTGTGTTGTTTGTATGTACACTGAAAGTTTACGCACTGGAGACAAATTTCCTATGTGTCCAATCACACTTGGCTAATAAAGAATATTCCAAATTCCAAGTAAGCAGAACTCCAATCCTCAGGAAAAATAAAGAAATCTAGGAATTTACAGAAACTACATCCAATTTACAAATTGAATTGCATTTTATGGAAAAGGATCTGAATTGTGATTCTTTTGTTAACCTTTGTTCTATTCCATTCTTCCCTTGTTCATTCTGTCTGTCTGTCTGTCTGTCTGTCTGTCTGCTGAGTGTAAGAGCTAGAGAAAGAGATAAATATTCAGTCAATTTTTCACCCTTCATTTGCCCTTCCCCATTTGTCTACAGCTCTAGGTCTTTGAACTTGATAAATATAATAATTACTGAACTGATAGCTTAATTTTGAAAGCATTTTAATGTTTCTTTATTATCTATTGACAAGAAGACAGACAGGTAGATTTCTATGTTCATTCTCCTGGGTTTGAGTAGTGCAAAGAGGAATTTTTCCTGGAATAAAGTAATTTGTGGTACAAATAATTCCTTCTTCTCAGGAATGCAAGATGCCACACAAAAAATTACGGATTTATAGTCTACCACATACAAATTACATGTGTGCAAATGCAGCAACTTTTTTCAGCAACTTCCCTGATCTGCCATGGATTTTAACTTGGGGACTTGGGGATTTTAAATTGGTTTTTAATATTATTTAATCTTTATCTATTGTCGGGTTTTATTGTTTATTGTTGTGAGCCGCCCCAAGTCCTACGGGAGAAGGGCGGCATATAAATCTGACAAATAAATAAATAAATAAACACATTACAGAGCTCTTGAGTTAGTGGGCCAGCAGAATCCTGGATTAAAAATATTTGTGTCTCTGCCCTTGTAAATTAGGCAAAGCTAAAAGGATTTCGGTAACTGCTATGATTTAAGAATTTATAAAAATAGAACCTATTTATAAATAGTACTTCATTTTGCTTGCCATCCTACATAGCAGACTACTTTTGCCTGTTTCCATCTGACTTGTTTCTGCAATATTCAGAGTGGTTCTTAAACAACCCCCTCCCAACCTCTAGCATGAGAACTAACTGACTGAGTAACTATATTTATATCTAAATCACCCAGATTAATGTCATGTCAGATGTTTTTGAACTGTTTTCAGAAATGTTGAGGAGGATAGGTCTTAGATGGGGATATGGTTGCCCTTAAATGCTTTCAGCATGACAATATCTGCATTTCTTATGCACATAATATTTCTCTGGAATTCTATTTCACGCTCTCCTTTTGTTCTCATTAAAATTCCTACTGAGCTACAATCAGAAAGGTTTTTCACATGTTAATATTTTGTATTTGTCATTTGAATACCTTGTTCCTGCCTACTGCATAAAAATCAGCATTCTAGTATTCAACTTCCATTCTGTTTCAGAATCAGACATAATCCTGCATTTACCATTCTTTATATAACTTGGGAAAGTATCAGAGGAATAAAAGTGCAGTTAATACATTCATAGCATAATCAACATTTTTGTGTCCGTACTGGTAGGCCTTCAAGTCACATTGAGTCCATGCTGTTTTCTTGGCAATATTTTTGGAAGTGATTTACCATTGCCTTCTTCCAAAGACTGAGAGAAAATGACTGGCTTAAAGTAACCCAACTGGCTCCATGCCTAATGCAGGACTGGACTTCTCCCAATCTTCCACTTTATATCATGGTGCCTTAACATCAATAGCAGGAGAAGAGGTCTTGACATTTCAGTCTTTAGGCTGGTGTCTTTAAAAGCACCATTTCAGATGGGGTGAGCTTGGAGACTGAAACTCACTGGCTGATTTCCTAGTAAGAAATTATAATTGCAATCGTTATGGAAAAAGCACATATGCATCACTTCTAGATTATGTAGATTGCAGGTATCTCTCTTAGTTTCTGTAGCAGCTGTTGTTACAAAGACCATTCCTCTGCCTTTGCCTGCTTGGCCTTAAGCATCCAAGAAAGGAGACAAGCATGACTAACTATCTCATCCATAAAATGAACAAACCCAATGCAAGAAATTGGAGAATAGTAGAATAGTAGCAGTCAAGAGACTGTTGCAGCACTAGATAGAACACAGGAAAGGAGAGAGTATGGAAATACATCCTATTTAGTTGCCCCCTGATTTCCCAGGCCCCTTTCCTGCTTCATAGCTTGAAAACTTTTCCCTCTCTATAAATGGTCTTGCTTGCTGCTCTGAATCAAAATAAACATGTAACTGGCTACTCTACTGTTTTACTTTTAAGAGTCCATAAAAATGGCAAAGCATTGTGCTGGTCTGAATGAGATAATTATTTAGATCATGATTTAAAGTTTATCGATAGCAAGATACAAGGCAGTCAAGTTAAAATGAGACAATATCTTCTATAGTGGATTACTATGGCATTCTTCAAGGCTACCATGACAAAAAGAGATCAGGGAGGAAACAAACAGGGGAAGGGAACCTGGGAAATTTAAGTGATTTTGTGTGGGGGTGGTCAGATAGAATCCACAAGAAAGTTTTTCACCATGTCAACAAAGGACCAAGAAGTACAAATAAAATCCTTTCCAACCAGCAGGGCTCTAAATTAAGATGAAGAGACAGCAATCCACAATTGTGAACTGCAATGCATGCAGCAAATTACCCAGCACAAATCATGCTTATCAGTTTATGCTCAAATTAGACTTCCAAGTGTTACTGGATTATAATTCTAATAATTTTTCATTATGGACCATGCAATCTGGATGAATGGGTTTTAAAATCTAGGGCTGGCTGAAGGGCAAATCTTACCCAGTCCTTTACTATAAGAATTGCAAAATAATAATAATAACAACAACAACAACAATAATAATAATAATAGCAACAACAACAACAATAAGTAGTAGTAGTAGTAGTAGTAGTAGTAGTAGTAGTAGTCGTCTGGAATTGCATTTATATATGATTTGGCTTAAGCAACATTTCTTATATAAGCCATATTTGGCTAGTTTACTACAGAACACTAAGCTAGGAATCTTATTTTATAAACTACAACGGCTACTTGACTCAACACATTAAGCCAAAGTGACGTAAACCATATAATGAATTACTATAAGTTTATGAACTTCAGTCCAGTGCCCCTTTGTACTTTTCTGCATTATTTTGAGGAGATAAACTTTGTATGGAAGAGAAACAAAACTAAACATAATTGCAGCTCACATTACAGTGTTTTAGAAGAAATGTGTTTGGAAATTTCTCAGAAAATGTTTATTAATGGAGCTGCCAACTGGATCAGATTTACCAGTTTTTATAAATGCGTGCCTTTTGTTTGTTGTTATATTGGATAAATACAGAAGTGTCCACTTCTAATTTATACAAGATTAAGAAATGGACAGAAAATGCATTCAAGCTAGAAAAATGCTTGCATGCTAAAGAACTCACTTAAGCCAAGTGTTCAGTCCATGTGGTTTAAGAGTTCACTGCTAAATTGCTTTTTAAATTTCATTATTTTTCAACTTGGTTGGTTTTTCCATGCAAATATACTCTCACTTAATGACCTGTCAAGCAGAAGAGCCTACGAGAACTCGCCCCAGCCAAGTCACTGCAGCCAACTCGCCAAAGACAACTCGCCATGGGACATTTTGCCATGGCCAACTTGCTGCGGGACACCTTGCTGCGGGACAAAAATTACATAATATAAAAAAATGGTGGAATAGAATCATTAAAGAAATGATACAAAAGAAGGGATAAAATGAAATGTGAATGACAAAAATTAAAATAGTTTTTAATTATTTTAAATAATTAAATACAATTGTTGAATTGTCCTGTGGACAGTTGTCTGCTGCAAGTTATCCCGTGGTGAGTTGGCCATGGTGAATTGGCAGCAGTGAGTTGGCCACACCAAGTTGGCCACGGCAAGTTGTCCCATTCCACAAACAGAATGTTGTGCACTGCCAAAGAACAGTTCTATTAGGTAACAAGTAATGTTCATTTCAAAGATCAAGTAGAATTTTCAAAGATCAAGGAGAATTTTTCCATCCACTAGAGAACCCTTAGGATAACAGAAATACTGTAACTGATTATCATATAACTGATAACTGAAATCTCCTCCTTTTCCAGATGGCTTGAACTTCATGCGGGTTCTCATACATTTACTGAAGTTCTCCAGATGTTAAGAGCCAAGGTGGTGCAGTGCAGTATTGCAGGCTAATTCTGCCGACAGCCACCAGTTTGATCCTGACCAGTTCCCAGGTTGACTCAGCCTTCTATCCTTCTAAGGTTGGTAAAATGAGGACCCAGATTGTTGGGGGCAATATGCTGACTCTGTAAACCGCTTAGAGAGGGTTGTAAAGCACTATGAAGCGGTGTATAAGTCTGTGTGTTATTGCTATTGCTATTAAAATACCAGATCTGCTCTCATTGTAGGTGAGATATATAAATTATGTCTAAATCTAGGTAATAGTCTACAAATATTCTGTACTGTGCCCCCAAATAAAAACATCTCTCAATTTGCTTTACAGAGAAGCCAATCAATAGACAGAGCAAAACTTTCAAATGGTGAGAGAAAGCTTTTCTCTGGAGAACAGGGAAAAAGATATTGTGTAGAATTTATAACACTGGTGTACAGCAAAAGAAAATTCAGACACAAGTTTGTTTGTTTTTTCATTTTGAGTTTTGTAATGTGCATTCAAGTCAGAAAGGATTATTTATTTATTTATTTATTTTTGTGAGAGTTCTGAACATAGCCGCTTGTTCAAGGTACCACTGGTTTCAGGCAATCTGTAGTAGGGTGTGGTCAGGAAGGCCTTGAATTCGCTTCCAGGAGAACTTCAATATTTGCCAACAAATTGTAATTTTTAATGTGAATGAAGGGGAATCTTACTATTGCATGGAAATAATCATATTAACTGTACTCAACACTTTGATGTAAAGGAAATTAAGTTAAATCAACACAAATGATTGTGTTAAAGTATTATCCATTTTTGACCCAACAGTAATACATCCCAGCATAAATTGTGCTTCCCCCACTGATATCTGTTACTCTGCAACAGAATAGAACATAGGTAAAGGCCAGGGGTGAAAACTAAAATTTGTTACTACTGGTTCTGTGGGCATGGCTTGGTGGGAGTGGGTAATGTGCTGGGTGGGTGTGGCCAACTTTTTTCTTTTTTCTTTTTAACTTTTAAAAGCATTTTTTCTAACCTTAAGAGATTGCAGAAAAAAATGCTTTTAGAAGCCTCTGACGATCAGGCAACTCAGCTGGGATCGTCTGAGGCTTTTCAAAGTAAATGCTAAAAATGCTTTTAAAAGTTAAAAAAAAAAGCCTCTGATGATTGCGCTGCTCAGATGGGCATGGGGGGGGGGGGCAGGGATTTTTGCTACCGGTTCTCCAAACCACCTGCCCGCGTCGCTACTGGATCGGGCGATCCGGTCTGAACCAGGAGCATTTCACCCCTGGTAAAGGCCTATATTAAGGCTTATCGTGTAATAAAAACAATGAAATATATTTATTTCTCCACTCTTCATGTACCTTCTGTCAGCCAAAAGTACTGTTCAGGGCCAGCCAATCCTCCAGGCTCAGAAGGGACCATTCTCATTTATGCATTCTTTATTGTATTTATTGAAAGGATGATATCTTTGAATTTAAGATATACTTCAATAGGACAGAATAGATGGGGTGGGGGGAGAAATGGTAGACATGAGGGGAAAAAATCCTTTGCAGTGTCTAGTTTTGGTACTTTATGAGCCTGAAATTACCAACTTCAATTTAGATTCTTCCTGATCATTCCTGCCAGCTCCCCATCAGTATCAAAAATGAATATATTTTTGTATGTAGCAGGGGTGGGTTCTACTTACCTTTACTACCAGTTCGCATTGTACCCGTGCACACATGCTTGCTTTGCTCACACACACACGCTGTTCTACACATGCGCAGATCACTTATGATGATGTCCGGGTCAGTGGGTAGAGCCTCCCCCCGGTTTTACTACCGGTTCTATAGAACCGGTCCAAACCAGGGGCAACCCACCACTGGTATGTAGCTGCCAAAAGTCAAAGAAAAGAATAAGGCCAGAAGAACAATAAGCATTGAATTAAAATTAATTGTGTTAAGTTGAAGTAGTCCAATATTGATTTCATCACATAGGTAGACACATTTCTTTTCAGTAGAAATATAAAATAAAAAGAAAAAAATGGGTTGAAATTTAGTCAGGAGAAGAAGATACTATAGTGAGGGGAAGGGAATTGTGAGAATCCTGCTTAGATTGGAAAGACTACATTCAGCCAGCTCTGCTCCCCAAATAACTGCTAATTTCAAACTAATTATAAAAGCATGCACATTTTGTACCTATCTGAGTCTGCAATATTTTGTGCCAGTTGGCCATTCCTCTATTTTGAAAAGCTGCTTCCATCTAGTAAGAAAATATAGATGAACTTCTAGCCCATTCCACAAGTAATTATTTCAGAAAAATCTCACCTTCTTATCAAAGTAAATAATGTAAACTCAGGCAATATTTTTCCAATGCACTTTACTTGGAGATTTTCTTGAAAGTAATACTGAAAACCTGGATGCAGTACACGAAATCTTTGCGTTCCTTCCAAATGGACATTCTTTTTTAAAAAAATCGGAAGCACATCATTCTCACCTCTGATAATTGAGGTGACCCATCATTAGGGTTATAAAATGGGAAGATGATAAACATAGGATCTTCTCAGTGCTGTTCCCTGCCAAACATTGGAATTCCTTAAAAAATGCCTAGTTTCATTTGTTGATTTAAAAGTGTTTTAACTGGTTTTTCTTTTTTCTCTCTTTGATTTTTAACTGAAAAACATTAAATTACTTAAAATTTTCTTGATTAAAATTTTATCTGGCTTTTCTTGCCTGCTTGGTCTTTAAAATTCTGCATTTCTGATCTGTATTTCATTACAACCTTCTTCCCCAAAATCCACACTTTTGAAAGGCAGCTGAACATTTATTATATAAAATTTGAAATGATAAGTGCTTTTGATCTTTAGTACAAAACTGTTCATGTAAAGAAACACTGTATTTTACAAGGAAACATAAAGGAATATTTAAAAATATTTTGCATCACCAACCTCCTGTGTAGATCAAGTTGTAGTTGAACCATTATCCACTCTGATCCCCTCCTGTTCGTGTCTGATTCAGCACTGTGTCATGTAATGGTTTTCTGCTAAATTGTCCTTGGAGATGATTACAGATCACTGCCATTTGTTATTCAGGATAATAAAACAGATTGTCCTACCATCATAATTCCACAGAATAATGTGTGTCATAAATCTGTAAAGAAACTGTTGTGCTTAATTCTGTCCTTATAATTTATAATTTAATTTATAATATATGCTAAATACACATTCCCTTGAGTAAGTGTATGTACATATGTTTCAAAAGCACACGTGTCTAGTATATTCAAAGTGGTGGAAACTCAAAACAAACAGATGGAAGGATTCATTCTTTATGTAGATGAGGGATTCATAACAGTTTTTTTACAGTGATATGACAGAACCCTGATATAAACAAATGTTTCTTGCTTATATACACTAATATTATGCTAGCTACTTAATCTAAAGGTCTTTCTAATTATTGTCCTGATCCAAATACCCATCAAAGTCAATAAAATAGTTTGGCAAGATTAAATAGTGTTCTTCATAAGACATTAAGGTTATGAAAGCTTATTTTCTCATTAGACTAAGAAGTTATCTTTTAGAAAAATAAACTAGAATAGAATTCAAATTTTTATTGGCCAAGTGTGATTGGACACACAAGGAATTTGTCTTGGTGCATACGCTCTCAGAGTACATAAAAGAAAAGATACATTCGTCAAGAATCATAAGGTAACAACACTTAATGATAGTCATAGGGAAACAGTCAATATAAATCTTAAGGATACCAGCAACAAGGTTAAAGTCATACAGTCATAAGTGGGAGGAGATGGGTGATAGGAACGATGAGAAGATTAATAGTAATGCAGACTTAGTAATTAGTTTGACAGTGTTGAGGGAATTATTTGTTTAGCAGAGTGATGGTGTTCGGGAAAAAAGTGTTCTTGTGTCTCGTTGTTCTGGAGTGCAGTGCTCTATGGTGTCGTGTTTTTTTTTTTATTGAAAAAGTTTTAAAAGTTTTACATACATTTTCTCCCCCCCTCCCCAACCACCACCCCCGACTTCCCAGAGCAAGTACAAAATAAAATACAGCTTAAATTCTCTAAATTAAACTCCATTTCACACTTATTATAATCATGATCATTAAACAAATAGATAAAAGGAAAGCAAGTCTTTTTTCTCCTTATTCCATCTAATTCAACAAAATTATCTCCATTTATAATTACAGCAATTAAAACAATTAAGTATTATCTAATCAAACCTATCATTACTCAATTTGGCTAATTGTTACTTAACAAATTATTAGATCTATACAATTTAACAAAATATTTTATAACTTCTTTCATTTAAAACAAAACAACAACAACAATAACAACAACAACAACAACAAAGGAAACCCTCACTCAAAAAACCCCCGATTTAAAAACAAAATTACTATATAAACTCTTCCGTCCTTCACTTTTAAACCATCAAGGTCCAATTATAATTAAAACACTTAATAAGAAATAATATTAACAATAATGTTTAATTAATAATCAAACCTCTTATATCAATACATATTAACAAATCAACTAAGAACATCATTTAAGAACTTTATCAATCATTTAAATTCTTCATACTAGATTGAACCAATTGCTAATCTTCTTGTCTTCACATCTTCCAACAGCATATAAGATATCTTCATTTGCGTCTACCCACCTAAATAAAAATTGCTTCTGTATATAAAAAAAAAGCCCCCCGAGTGACTTTGTAATTGTAATTATATTTGAAATGATATCCATCAAATCCAGTCAAAAATTAGATTAATAAATTCATCAGACATATTAGGGAAACCACCAGATCAACTGCAATTGCCCTAGGTCCATAGTCCTTTTGCCTTATATTCATTACCATCAAGCAGGAAACTTCAATTTGCTATATTCAATAGAACTTCTGCGATTGCAATTAAGTCCAAATTTGTTGCAGTCCTTAATAAAATAATCCAAATCATTCAAGTCAGGGCATATTTCACAACCCAATACACCAGCATTGCTGTGATCTGTTTATTCTTCTCAAATATTCCAATACAGCTGTAGGTTGCCTCCTCATCGTCACTCATCGCTTAGTTAACTGGCATTAAACTGCTGTCTGTTTTTTTTTTCTTTTTCCAAAAAATTCAAAATCTTTAAACAGTTAAACAATACTTTTTAAGGACCATCATCCCATCAAGCAGGGTTATTTTCCATTTCTCCAGTCTTTCTTCTTTTCCTTTTTACGAACTTTCTTCTTAACTTTGATCCCTCTGCCTTTTTTAGCTCCAGTAGAATTTTGCGGTTTTGGGGATTGCATATTATAAAATTTTTGCAGAAATGTAGCTTCTTCTGGAAACAACTCTTTAAGTGCAGATTGAGTTTTATAAAAAAAAATTCGTGGAACCAAAATTTCATCAGCTTCCAACACTTCTTGCTCCTTATTTTGCACAGCATTCATCTTTCTCTCCTCAGTAAAATCTGCTATAATCTGTTGTTGTTTTTTTGCATCTCCCAACTCTTCATTCAATCCCCCACTGCTAGATTGCAACTCAGTATTTCCATGTATTTCATTGTTTCCAGCTTGAGAAGCTTGAAATATAGTATCAATTCTTTTCAATAAAGCAGAGGTAATTGAACTCAAAGCTTCCTCAAAATCAGACCATTGAGGGTTAAATAACCCTCCTTTGCTTTCAAAAAGCCCAGCCATCTTGCCCCCCTTCTTCCTTCCTTTCCAGAAGGACAGAAAAAAAAGGGGAAGAAAAAGAAAAAAAGAGTTTCAAGAAGAAGAAAAAAGGGATCCTTTACAATTTGTAATTTGTATTGCTGCTTCAATTATTAATATTCCTTTCTTGTTACATCCACTTTTCAAAAAGGAGTTTTACGTTTCAAACAGGGGCTTGTCAATAATTACTTTTAGCTTTCACTTCTTCACGCCCCGTTAAAACTCAAACGCCATCTTGCTTTCACTTTCAGCTTAGGAAGAATCTTTTAAAGAAAGTAAATCTTTGGAGTTAAAAGGAAAAAAAAAATACTTGCTGTTTGATTCATACTGCTTGTGCTCCGCCAGCTTGATTCAAAGAGTATCTATTTAAAGTTGGTGCTGGGATGGTAACGACATCTAGCTCTGCAAAGCAGAGGCATCCAGGGTCCGGAGTACTGACAGGCTTAGCGGGGAGCTCTCATCTTCAAGCGCCAGATTATGGGTGAAATCTGGCACTTTCAGGGAGCTCTACCCCACCCGTCTACTCACTTTCCGCCCTCATACCAGGGGGAAAGTTTTCAAACCGCAAGACAGCCGATAGTCACTGTTCTTGCAGTTCTACAAAGCCCTGGGCTGGCGCTTCAAAAAGAAGCGTCCGGCAATGTCGCAGTCCCACCAGAAGTCCTATGGCGTCGTTTTGAGGGTAGGAGTTGAAACAGTTTATGTCCAAGATGTGAGGGGTCTATAAATATTTTCACAGCCCTCTTTTTGATTCGTGCAGTATACAGGTCCTCAATGGAAGGCAGGTTGGTAGCAATTGTTTTTTCTGAAGTTCTAATTATCCTCTGAAAGTCTGTGTCTGTCTTGTTGGGTTGCAGAACCAAACCAGACAGTTATAGAGGTGCAGATGACAGACTCAATAATTCCTCTGTAGAACTGTATCAGCAGCTCTTTGGGCAGTTTAAGCTTTCTGAGTTGATGCAGAAAGAACATTCCTTGTTTTGTGCTATTTTGATGACATTTTTGATATTGGGTGTCCATTTTAGGTTGTGAGATATGGTAGAACCTAGAAATTTGAAAGTCTCTACTACGGATACTGCATTGTCTAGTACTGTTGTCTAGTATTGTCAGAGGTGATAGTATGGAAGGGTTTCTCCTAAAGTCCACCATCATTTCTATGGTTTTGAGTGTGTTCAGTTCCAGATTGTTCCAGTCGCACCACCAGGCTAGTTGTTTGACCTCCCATCTGTATGCGGATTCATCATTGTCTCGAATAAGACCGATCACTGTTGTGTCATCTGCAAACTTTAGTAGTTTAACAGATGAATCGTTTGAGATGCAGTCATTGGTATATAGAGAGAAGAGAAGTGGAGAGAGCACACAGCCTTGTGGGGCCCCTGTGCTAATTGTACAAGTATCTGCTGTGATTCTGTTTAGCTTCCACCTGCTGCTTCCTGGAAGGTCAGGAATGAGGATGAGTATTGAAGGTTTTGGACCATATTTTGTAGACTGAAGAGATGAATTTCATCTGTGAGATGAAATTTATAACAATTGGTTTTTTCATGGCAGTTCTCCAAAGGACTAGTCAGGAGTCAAAGCACACAGATCAGGGTTATTCTTCTCTCTCTCTCTCTCTCTCTCTCTCCCTCCCTCACTGATGAATTTTCAGTACTATGGAAGCTAGCCAACCCTTGGAGAATTCCAACTAAGCAGAAGATGTGCAGAGGGTAGATGCTATTTGTGGACAACCAAATAAATGGAGCAATTCTTAGCACCAGGCTAAATTTTGTGGCTTTATATAAACTATGATTCACTGTTATTGAGATTGGATGTTCCGCATGGCTGAAGAACAGAACTTGCTTGGTGCCCAGTAGGAATAAAGCAACAATATTCTACACTTAAGGTAAAATTAAAGAGCTGGTCAAAGAAACATGGGGCAGAAGATAAAGCAGCATTATATAGCTTAGACAAATCTATTATAAGATACAGAATAAAATTTACTTGATGCCCAAATGACCAAAAGAGATAATTATTTCTAAATCATTTATATATTTACATATTTTCTTTTGGAAACATTTCAGAGATGCAGTTATGTTAGTTGTTTGTGGCAAAAGCAAAACTGAATCTTATAGCACCTTTAAGAACAGCAAATGTTTTGTTGCACAAGATTTCACAGATCATAACCTACTTCAAGGTACGCATTGGACTGTGAAAAATGCAGGTATACAGAGAAATAAATGTATCAGGGTTTGAAGTGCTATAAGACTAGTGTTTTTTCTTTTAGAATTAAATATACAAACAACCAATAATTAAGCAAGACTGGACTATAGAATCCAACATAATTTTGAAAAGTATAAGTATAAACAGTGCTTATATTATTTACTAAATTTATACACTGCTCATTCCACTATCTAAAAGTAATAAGTATTGTATTTTATGTCAGCCACACTCAAACTCATACCTTCAAGATGAGAATACTATTTCTAGAATTCTCTGTAATATACTGCCTGGAAATTTCAGGAAGTATAATTGAAAGGCATGTGCTCAGAAACTTATACCAGATTCCCCAGATGTGGCCAATGTCCCAGAATTCTCCCTAGAAGCCATAATGGTTTGGAATTCTGTTGTTAAAATATAACCATATAGAGTGTGCCTTGATTGGAGAATGTTGGGCTTTGCCTTAGAAGAGAGAGGAGAGGAGAGGAGAGGAGAGGAGAGGAGAGGAGAGGAGAGGAGAGGAGAGGAGAGGAAAGGAAAGGAAAGGAAAGGAAAGGAAAGGAAAGGAAAGGAAAGGAAAGGAAAGGAAAGGATATATAAAGGTGAAACTCGAAAAATTAGAATATCATGTAAAAGTTCATTTATTTCAGTAATGCAACTTAAAAGGTAAAACTAATATATGAGATAGACTCATTACATGCAAAGCGAGATAGTTCAAGCCTTGATTTGTCATAATTTTGATGATTGTGGCTTACAGCTCATGAAAACCCCAAATTCACAATCTCAGAAAATTAGAATATTACATGAAATCAATAAAACAAGGATTGTACATAGAAAAATATCGGACCTCTGAAAAGTATAAGCATGCATATGTACTCAGTACTTGGTTTGGGCACCTTTTGCATCAGTTACTGCCTCAATGCAGCATGGCATGGATGCTATCAGCCTGTGGCACTGTTGAGGTATTATGGAAGACCAGGATGCTTCAATAGCGGCCTTCAGCTCTTCTACATTGTTCGGTCTCATGTCTTTCATCTTTCTCTTGGCAATGCCCCATAGATTCTCTATGGGGTTCAGGTCAGGTGAGTTTGCTGGCCAATCAAGCACAGTAATCCCATGTCATTGAACCAGGTTTTGGTACTTTTAGCAGTGTGGGCAGGTGCCAAGTCCTGCTGGAAAATGAAGTCAGGATCCCCATAAAGCTTGTCTGTGGAAGGAAGCATGAAGTGCTCCAAAATCTCCTGGTAGATGGCTGCTTTGACCCTGGACTTAATGAAGCACAGTGGACCAACACCAGCAGATGACATGGCTCCCCAAATCAACACAGAGTGTGGAAACTTCACACTGGACTTCAAGTATCTTGCAGTGTGTGCCTCTCCATTCTTCCTCCAGACTCTGGGTCCTTGGTTTCCAAATGAGATGCAAAAGTTGCTCTCATCAGAAAAGAGGACTTTGGAGCACTGAGCAACAGACCAGTTCTTTTTGTCTTTAGCTTAGGTAAGACGCATCTGACGTTGTTTGTTGTTCAGGAGCAGCTTGAGAAGAGGAATACGACATTTGAAGCCCATGTCCAGGATCCGTCTGTGTGTGGTGGCTCTTGATGGCACTGACTCCAGCCTCAGTCCACTCCTTGTGAAAGTGGCCAACACTTTTGAATGGCCTTTTCTTGACAATCCTCTCCATGCTGCGTATCCCTGCTGCTTGTGCACCTTTTTTCCCCACACTTTTCCCTTCCACATAACTTTCTATTAATGTGCTTTGATACAGCACTTTGGGAACATCCAACTTCTTTTGCAATTACCTTTTGAGGCTTTCCCTCCTTATGGAGAGTGTCAATGATGGTTTTCTGCACAACTGTCAGGTCAGCAGTCTTTCCCATGATTGTGATTCCTACTGAACCAGACTGAGAGACCATTTAAAGGCTCAGGAACCCTTTGCAGGTGTTACGGCTTAATTAGCTGATTAGAGTGGGACACTTTGAGCCTAGAATATTGAACCTTTTCACAATATTCTAATTTTCTGAGATTGTGAATTTGGGGTTTTCATGAGCTGTAAACCATAATCATCAAAATTATAACAAATCAAGGCTTGAACAATCTCACTTTGCCTGTAATGAGTCTATTTCATATATTTGTTTCACCTTTTAAATTGCATTACTGAAATAAATGAACTTTTGCACAATATTCTAATTTTTCGAGTTTCACCTGTATATATGCTTCCTTTGTAACTTGGCATGTCTGTTTCAGATCATCTGTGATATAAACTGAGTTTTGGACTTTCCTATACTGTGCCTAAGGGCAGTGTTTTTATGTCAGAAGCAGTAAGTTTCAACCTTCATTTAGTCTAAACAGATTTCCTAAAAACAAATCATAAAACCTGACGGTTGGATGCTCTGTCCTTCAAACTCCAGCTGTTTTTAACTGACATAAAACTGTAGAATTTTTGTAAGTTCTAATTACCAGCTGCGTTCTGCATTATGTGTAAGCTTTAACAATATTTTGTTTTTATTTTGTCAGTTTGAAAAATAATTTCTACAGTAGTAGTAATTTCTACTACCTAGATACCACCTATGTGTTTTCTTACCGTGTTAACTCAATAAGAGGAAAGGTTTTCCTAATAAACATCCGAGAGTTAGAATGGGAGTGTAAAAGAAAAGACAGCCTCTTGAAAACATGTAAAATGCTGTGGTGAAAATGAAAGTCTATCTTAAAGATTAATCTCTGCATAAACCTTTCTATAACATGTAAACAGGACTTCTTTTTCTTCTTCTCTGACTAGTCACCTCTTGTCTTACATAATCTCCCTCCATTTATTTATCCTTTCCTTGTGCATTTTCTCCACTCTGTTTCCATTATACTTCTTTTCTCTGCTTCTGTTGAAAGGAGAAATGTGTTTTCCCTGACAATATTTAATGGTATAAGAAAGAACAGTAATATGGGGCTCATCTATCTTGATAAATGATCATAGGTGTATAGATGATTAACTCATTCTAAATTTATTGCTTGGTTCTAAATCCGCTTTGTCTTAGAATGAGGCTTCAAGCATTATTCCCATAGACACATGTATGAAGCACATGCACACATGTTTCCTTTGCAGGAAATTGCCTTAAATTCAGGGCTGTCTTTCTTTTTGAATAATACTCTTTATGACACAGGAAAAGAAAAAGAAGAAAATGCTTGGAAATTTATATTAAAAACTGATAGAATACAGCTTTCTATGGTAAGGGAATGGTACAAACAATTTCATATCGGGGAATGATACACAGCAGAGGGAATAGAATTATAGAATTTGGTGACATACTGATCAATATTTAGTAGAAAAATATGCATTATCATTCATCTCCCTTTTGCTCTACAGTCATTGGTAATAGCTTACCAGCTGTTGTCTTTGGCACAAGTACCTTGTGCTACAGTGATTATTTGGCGGTGAGAAGATGAATGTCTTTTTAATTTTCTAGTTGAAGGTCATTAATTTAGTAGGATGACTCTTTGTTTTTTTCTCCCTTCATTACAGTGACATGAGGAAAAAGAGGCTGATTGGGTTTCTTTTGAATTCCTTGTAATTTGGAATGCTTCAATTAAAATGCCTTCAATGCTAAATTTAATCAGTGAATTATCGTATGCATGGCACTTAAACAATTTTTCATAGGAGATGTAAGTCACATAAGGAAGAAGGAAAGATTAAGAAGATAACAGAAGCTACTGACATGCAAGAGCAATGTGAGTTATTTGGTAAATGAGGGGCTTTATGAAGATATAGTATTTTAATAAGATAAAGGTAAAGGTTCCCCTCGCACATACGTGCTAGTCTTTCCTGACTCTAGGGGGCGGTGCTCATCTCCGTTTCAAAGCCAAAGAGCCAGCGCTGTCCGAAGACATCTCCATGGTCATGTGGCCGGCATGACGAAACGCCAAAGGCGCATGGAGCACTGTTACCTTCCCACCAAAGTGGTCCCTATTTTTCTACTTGCATTTTTTACGTGATTTCGAACTGCTAGGTTGACAGAATCTGGGACAAGTAATGGGAACTCATCCTGTTACGTAGCACTAGGGATTCGAACCTCTGAACTGCCGACCTTTTGATCGACAGGTTTAGCGTCTTAGCCACTGAGCCACCATGTTCCCCCCTTTAATAAGATATTTCAACATAAAAAAGGCTATGAGTCCATGACTTTATTATATTGATCAGGTAATCATTAAGTGATTTCTCTATTAGTGAAAACCTGATCACCAGGATTCTTCTCTATCAAGATTGTAATTGTAATTAAACTTCTATTCATGTTTAAGTAAACACATGTATTCAGCATAGGGAAGTTAAGAAAGTTAGAGACAGAATGTAAGGATGCTGAATATGGAGTTTCATAACACAACTAGGTTCTGGCAGGAAGTAAATAGATCAGTTTACAATTAAGGCATCTATTTACAGTTGCATTTGCTGCTTAAAGTATAAACCAGGCATTAACTTTCAAACAGAGTTGCAAGTGAGCAAGTGGTAACAGTGTCTAAAAACTGTTTGCAAATCCCACTCTCTTCTGGCACTGAAGATGTTATTTAATTGCATAATGAAACATCTGCAAGAAAACAAAAATTCAGAGAGCACCAAGGACCCCACAATTCAGCTTTGAACTAACAATATTCTGTTTTATTAGAATCCTCTAAATCAAGATATTAAGGCCTCTATTTTCTCTTTTTTCAGTGATACTGGGGCTTCTGATGACAAGGAAATAATCTTGCTTATCTTTTGAGAAAAATAATATCTTTACCTGGGTATGACATAGAAGAGTTTTATTTTGCTGCAGTTCAAGACTTTTATTTCCAACGTGAAACTACTTTCAAATTGCAAGGAGGAATTCCCACATTTGACTCCATTCAATTTAGCCCACTTTGCTCTGGGCTGAGTTGAGAAGCAAAATAACTTCAAATCAGTGCTTAACTATAAAGTCCACTAGTGTGAAGTTTTATCCAAGTCACTAAAGGCACCTAGACAAGGCTTCTGAGCCAATTCAATCTCTGCAGCCCCTTAACATTGGCTGAGGTCAGTAACTGTGCCAATTTATTTCTAGATCTCTTTAAAATAAAATACTGATACTTTTTTTTTTGCAATGGTGAAATTTTGCAGAACTTGAAAGGATTCTATTCTTTCTTCAGTAATCTTTATTAAACACCTTCTGTTTCCTTTTATCTAGACCAGGGCTCTCCAACCTTGGCAACTTTAAGCCTGGTGGACTTCAACGCCCAGAATTCCCCAGCCAGCTTTGCTGTTTCCTTTTATCTAGACCAGGGATCTCCAACCTTGGCAACTTTAAGCCTGGCAGACTTCAACTCCCAAAAATCTGGGAGTTAAAGTCTGCCAGGCTTAAAGTTGCCAAGGTTGGAGACCCCTGATCTAGATCATCTTTGTCCTGGAAATTCCAAACTTTCTTTTTAAGGGGAAAAGAGAGTAATGTCAGTTGTGTGTTTTTCCCAGTTTTGAGGTTTGTTTCTCTGTGAGTTCTGCTTACTGTTAAATTGATCAAAGTTTTCAACATATCCCCCAAAAAAGGGCATAAATGTGTACCAGATAAATATGTATATGTGACAAAGAATATATTTTAAGGACCCGAGCCTGTCCAGCAAGCAAGGATGCTACATTCACAGAAAATGTAAAATAGTTCCTTGACCAAGTGAATTATATCATCATTCTGGTATCAAATCTCTTACTGAAACAAAGCACAGCCTTCTAATAGTTATAAATAAATCATTCAAGATTCACTTAACAAAACAAGTAGTGTGAAATTCAGAAAAGATTGAATGTATCTCTTCATAGAATGAATAGTTATGGAATTTACAACCCAAAATATATATGCATGGATGAGAGTTTCAGTGATTACTCATCAGGATAGTTATTTATAATACCTAGCTATAGCAGCAATATGAATACAGTTTTTGAGGAAATATGGGTGTGTTATTATATTTACATCCTGGGTGAGAGTCATTCTAGACACGTAATATTTGATTAGATAAGGCTTTGGCTCATCCAGCAGAGCTCTTACGTTTTTATGTGTTAAATGTTTATTTGGGATATCTCATAAGATACTATTCTAAGATTAAATTCATATATGAGAGCAGAGGTGGCAAAGTGATTAGAGTATAGTACTGCAGGCTGCTTCAGCTGATTGCTAGCTGCAGTTCAGCAGTTCAAACTCACCGGCTCAAGGTTGACTCAGCCTTCCATCCTTCCAAGGTGGGTAAAATGAGGACCCAGATTGTTGGGGGCAATGTGCTGACTCTGTAAACCGCTTAGATAGGGCTGTAAAAGCACTATGAAGCGGCATACAAGTCCAAGCACTATTGCTCTTGCTATATAAAGAAATTACATAGTACAATTCTCGTAACTGCAGTCCAACCTAGTTGACCCAGAATACTAGCACTTCAAAAATATTGGTTTCCAGTATATAAGTTCAAATCATTTAAATATAATTGAACCAATCCTAAATCAATTTTTTAGTACTCGATTATTGGTCCCTTGAGGCTTATGACATTTTTCTTTTCTTTTCTCTTGCTCATTGTATTTTTTTATTTCTTCTTTCTGTACCTAGATAAGATCTGTGCTGCAATAAACCTCTGCCATTCGCAAGGGTCTAGCAGTCACAAATAAATTAGTTCCTTCTATGAATTGTCCAAGGTTAATTTTAGCCTCCTAAACTGTCTACTGTCAAATCTGATAAGATTCCCCCTTCCACTCTGTCTGGTCCTGATGGGATTTGGGAACAAGGATGGCATTATCAGTGCATCAACCATCACTAGAAGTGGCACCTGTGAGGTTGATTAATATTGATCCCTGGCCCCACTGAGTTATCAGCTGATGCTGAATAAAGTTGATGGCTGATTTTTTCCAAAAGAGTTTTTTTTTTAGAGACTGAAAGTATTTTGCTTATGGAGAGTCAGAAATTATTAGGGAGTTAATATATTTGCTTGGTCAGGAAGTACATATATAAGATTTCAGTATCTCTCAGCCAGAATTCAAAACCCGATTAAATCAGCAAACTTGATGTTCCTCTGGGGCCTTCTTTGACATTAAATATTAGGGTACAAAGTATGTGACAGAGGTTAAGGAATTGCCTAGGAACACTGACACTTGAATGTGAGGGAAATTTAAAGATGTGGGGATGTTGAAATGGGTTTAAACATATATTCTTGATATCCTTGCATGGACGTCACTTATACTTGTAATATATTCAAGCATGTTAAGCATGAGTTCACATGACTCAAATGGTCCTTAAATAAGTCAAACATGACAATGCTGCAGAATAGCAAGTTGATATACTTTTTCCTAAAAATATGAATAAGGTCTAGTGATCATTCCTCCCTGTTCAATCTTACTGCTCAGTCAGCAACATCATTCTTAAAGGGTGGTTTATGTCCTCATATGAGTGCTTACACAGCATTTATGTCCATTTTATTATAGTATCCTGAAAAACCTTAAAGGATACAAACAGCTGGGAAGAACTTTATTAGCCTCATCAACCACAGACCACCTAGTACTGTAACTAAACTATATCATCATCATTTTCTGCAATGTCAGCATTTTAATTTTGTTTTCATTTAATTTAATCTTTTTCACCTAAATCCAGCCACTATAGAACCTACAGTATGCAATACCTTAGAATGTTAATTCTTTCCTTGAAGTAATGTGGCAAAGCTTTGTAGCATCAGTAGATTGGTGATCCATCATTCCAATTTTCCTGACAATTTAAAATTACATGTCTTAGATGAACAGACAAATATTTGTGGGTTATTCTAAGGCACAGCAATCTTGAAGCATCATTTGTGGATATAACCTGACTTGAAGAACCAGAGTTGCTGCAATGCATTGCCCTCGAAACCTAGTCCCAATGGGCAGAATAAAAGGACACAATACACAATGGCATCAAAAGTCTAATAGAATAGGACCATGTTCCTCTCCTCCATTTCTTCATATAAATCATGAAATAACAGCTACAATAACAATAACAACCACCAAATGGATGATCTAAAGCTACTGTATATGGAAAAACACCATCTGAAGCACTGCTCTACACTCTCCATTTATGTAGCCACGATATTACAATGGAGTTTGGACTAGACAAATGTGCCCTGCTTACCATCAAATGGGGGAAAATAATGAAAACTGAAGGATCAGCATGCCCTATGAAAATAATATCAAGAGTCTGGATGAAGATGATAACTAGAAATGATCACCTTCAAGCTGGCAACATCAAATACCCTGAAGTCAAGAAAAAGGGTTACAAATGAATACATCAAGAGATGTTAAAAGGCCAAACTCAGTGGAGGAAATACTACCAAGGCAATTAATACCCAGGCAGTTCCGGTCATTAGATACTCAGATGGAATAGTGGACTATACTCCACCAGAGGTAAAAGCCCTGGATAGGAAGACTAGAAAAATCATGGCAATGAATTATGCCCTTCATCCTCAGAGCAACATTAACAGACTCTACTTATCAAGAAAAATGGGTGGAAGTGGTATGTTGCAACTACATAAGATGATTGAAAAAGACAAACAAATAATTGGAAGAATATCTGAAGGACAGTGAAGATGATGCATTTAAACTTGCTTACCAGGAAAGCTTACTGGATCTTAGAAAGACCAAAATAGCCTACAAGAAGGACAGAAGAACAGAAAAGTGGCATGGGAAGATAAAAGTATTACATGGTCAGTACGTTAAAAAAATTAACAGGTAAAGCAAATAACAAGACCTGGCAGGAAATAGCAATAGTACTTAGACTTATATTCTGCTCCATTGTGCCTTACAGCACCTTTAAGCAGTTTACAAAATCAGCATGTTGCCCCCAACAATCCGGGTATTCATTTTACTGATCTTGGAAGGATGGAAGGCTGAATCAACCTTCAGGATCAAACGCCAGACTGTGGGCAGAATTAGTCTGCAATACTGCATTCTAACCACCTGAGCCATCTGGAAAATTGAAGAAAAAGACAGAGGGGCTAATTCTAGCTGCACAAGGCCAAGACTTAAGAACAAATGCATACAAAGCCAGAAATGAAAAGTCGGCAACAGATACGGTAGCAAGTTTCACCTCTGCAAAGAAGCTGAAGAAACAGTGGTTTCTGCAGGACCTGGTTAGCCCTGTAACAAGATTGCATAGACTGACTACAAACAACGGCATGACAAAATGGCAAGAATGATGCATTGGAAGATTTGCAAGAATTACCATTTGCCTGCAAGCAAGAACCAGTGGGACCACAAAAATAATAGAAAATCAAGAATATAAAGTGCTCTTTAGAATTTTTCTTTAGAATTTAAACAGACAGGCATCTGCTGCAGAACCCCCAGGCTTAGAAATTGCCGATAAGAAAGACAAAAAAATCTGGACAGTGGACATGGAGACAGCAGAATAGAAGAGAAAGAACTGGAGAAGATAACAAGATACAAAGACCTGCAAACAGAAATAGAATGACCATGGCAAAAGAAAGGAAACGTAGTACCAATAGTAGTAGGTGCCTTGGGTGCAAAAACAACTGGAGCACCACTTGAACACTATCAGCATTGACAAACTCACCATCAGTCAATTGCAAAAAGCAGCTTTACTCAGAGTGGCTTACATCCTACGATGATACCTCTAACACCATAAAACCTCAACTTCTGTGTATCTCAGGTCCTTGGGAAGAACTTGATAGGCAGATAAAAATGCCAAATGCAATCTGAACATCTGGCTGACTGTGTGACGAACCATAATAGTAATAATGGGAGAAAGTCACAAAATACAAAGACCAGCAAATAGAAGAGAAACAAAAGAAAGGAATTATAATAATAGGTGTAATAGGTGATTTGGGTGCCATCCCAAAAACATCTGAAGCACAACATGAACATCATCAGGATTGAAAAAAAAATCACCATCAGTCAATTGCAAAAGGCACCTTTATTAGAAACGTTTACATCCTGTAATGATATTTTTAACAACATCAAACATTGACATCTGCCTATCCCAAGTCCTTCAGAAGGACTTGATAGGTAGGCAAAAATGCAAAATCCTATCTAAACATCTGGCTAATTGTGCAATTAATAGTAATATTTTAAATTTATATGCCACCTGACTCAGTGACTGGGTAATCATTTGTCAAGGAGATGCTTTTTAAAAAAATATTAAGACCTCACAGCTGGCCTCTTGAATATCTGTAACATGTACCCTGATGAGTCATATTCCTTAACTAAAGGATGAAGAGCAGTCTGCAGTCTGGTTTTACTTCATATAGTGCTAAAAAAAATCTTTCTTGGAGCATGACATAGTCTTAACAATTTTCTACAGCAGCAAAGATCAAAGTCATTGGTTTTTATTCATTCAACCTTTCTGATGGTCCAGCTTTCATGCCCTGATTACAAATGGGAAGGCCATGGGTTTTGAAAATACGTACCTTTTATCAATGTGAATCTCTGTACTTTAATATGTTTTTCCCTAAGTCTGTCAGAGTTCTTTTCCAAAGAATCAAAAATGTCTTTATTCGTAGTTATAGTCATCATCCCTGTGGATTTTGGGACCCATGAAACCATAGTTTAGCATGATACACAAATTTTGTTGAACATTCATGTTAACTATTAAACATTGAGGTTAAAAGATATTTTATTGGGGGGGGGTTGGACTAGATGACCTACAGGGTCCCTTCCAGCTCTGTTAATCTGATAGCTCTGGATTACATTCTTTTAACTGAGGCTGGAAATAATTTGTAAATGATGAAAATGTAACAGAACTACCACTTCTGCCAGACCTAAAGCTGTTAAGCTTTAAAATTGGGAGAGGCTTTTTTTATGTTTCCACATAAATGTCTTATTTCTTATCCCAAGTAGTACAATTTTGATTCAATTTAAAAGAAAATTCCTTCTGCATTTTATTGGAATTGTTGATAACAGTTGTGACATTTCTGTGAAGTTTTGATTAGGCCAACATTAAATCTGAGCTATTCAAAACACTAGCTGTAGATGTTTTTGAAATCAAATCAGAAAGCCAGATGGAAATGAAAGGAAATTGTCAAGAAGATGAGGGTTTTAGATATTTTACACTTTCACCTAAAATGCTAAAAATTATAGTTAACTGAATTGCTTAATTACAGGTTTTGCTACTTTTCCTGAAGTATAACATGTTTTAATTTTGATTATTATAACGTGCAGATTTTAAAATACCTTTGAATATATTTGAATATATATAATTTAACAAAGGTTATATCTGAAATGATTGTTGAGCAATAACTATATGTTTATTGCCGAAAGTTGGAGTAGCTACTTGTAGGAAGCATTCTTTTCTTTTGTTGGTCTTATATTTCTATAACAGCAGCTAATTTTTTACTTAACTGCATTTACTGTCTTAACTCAAATATAGCCATCATTTTCTTTTGTGGTTCCTTCACAATTCTCTGAAACCTCTGGTAGGCTTTGTACATTGAACATAGACAAACTGGCTACATTTTTTTCCTGTAATTTCAGACCAAAGATATCTTGTCCTGCCTCCCAGCTTCCAAGCCTGAATGGATTTGAACCTTTCACTCTTGATCAAAGGTGCCATGAGATAGACGATAGATGATAGATGATAGATGTCAGACAGACACACATTGCATAATTATCCCTTGGAATTTACTATCATGATATGTGGTGCTAGCAAAATACTTGCAGAATAAAAGAAAATGCTTGATATTTGAAATACAACTTAAAAGATTTTTAAAGAATGGGGTCAAAAAATAGCAGCTTCAATGATTATTGCTTCTATGAATAGATTATGTCTAAAGATATTAAAGAATTTTACTGTTGCAAAAGAGGATATTTTGGAAGAGTGACAAGATAAAGAGATGAAACAAATTTTGCTTGATGCAGAAATATGAGGACATAAGGGATTTGCAAAGCCACCAGCTTCGTGGCTTCAAGAAAGGGTTGGACCAATTCATGGAACACCTGAGGATCAATGGCTATTAGTCTGGATGGCAGTATACTGCTTCTGAAAGCCATCTGCTGGGAAATTAGTAGACTTCCTTCTACAGTTGGTTGACTAGCATGAAAACAAGCTGCTGGAGTAATTGAGCCAGAGATCTATTTAACAAGGCACTGCTTATATTTGGATAGCCTGATGCTATTCCGCTCTTGTCTTGTGGTTCTATGTGAAATAGCTAATGGTGGAAAATAGTGACTAGCTACCCTGTTTAGTGCTCTCACATTGGCCAGGTGCATGAAATACTCATAGAAGGAAAGATAAAAGAGGAAATGAACAGCAGCCCAGACACAAACCTGATGGTAATTAAGGAATCAGTGTTGGCATCCCTGTGGAAAGACCGTCAGTGTGCTGTCCTACCATAATAGTGGTTTAGTGGGTTTATTAATATTCTCCAGCAATTGTCTTCACCCAAAACCCAGAATTGTTCCAATTAAGTCCAGTCAAAAACAGATTGATGCTAGTCCACAGAGCAATAGCCTATGAGTCCACAAGGCACTTGAAAGTTTCCCAAATGAGATAAAGTTAAATCCAGGCAAAGCTAAATCCATACTACAAGAGGGTTCACAAGGCATGATCCAAGTCAAGGCACAGTGTCCAAAGCAAGGCAGGAATCACAAAGACCAGCAAACACGCAGCTAGCAAATGAACACGTTCCCAACATCGCCTCCATCTGTCTGCTGTGCTAAATAGCCAGTTTCTAGTGCAGCCCATCAAGAGGGACAGGCTGCCTCCTTGAGAGTAATTAGGCTGACCTTCTCTGCTCCTGCCTTTCATCTGCCTACATGTTCTCGGATCTTGTGCAGAAGGCAGTTCCTCTTTCTTATTGCTGACCAGCTGCAGTTGCATGCTTTCCCACACCTGAAGCCTCAGGGCTATCCTGCTGCAGCTGTGCTTCAGTCAAATCCCTCTCAGACAGTTGCTTGGAGCCATTGACCAGTTCCCCTCCTGTTATGCCTGGGACTAGTTCATCCTCCTCTTAGCTGACATCTGGACGGGTATCTGGGGAAGTGTCTGGGGGAGTCATCACAGTTAGGGACCTCTGGCTTGTACAACTACAGTTAGTTAAATACCTATGATGTATAACCACAATTTTATCCTTGTTTGAATATCACCAGATAATCTTTATATTTGAAGATGACTGAAATTTAAGGGAAATTCCTACAAATGATATTTTGAAGTCATGAGTTAAAAAATAAAACAAACCATAAGTATGACAGGTGTCTGCAGTTGCTTGTCAATTTTTATTGTCTCCTTCCCTAATCAGAAAGGTTTTGTTTTTCTGGTTCTTTTCCTTGATATACTGTATATACGTGCATCAATTACAGCCTGTGTCTGGCAGCTCCAAAGCTTGAGATTTCTGCGCTTTGACAAGTTGATTTGTTTGTAACTCTTTGAAACTCACAAAGCAGCAAATGCTTTTCACAGCAGAAGAACTGCAATGCTTAGTGACAATTTAGCTTTCTGTTAGTGCACAATGAAGCTGATATTTATATTGTGGCTGTTAAAAGTTTTTCTTCACTTCCCTCCCTGTTTAACTTTTCCAAAGGATTTGTCAATCTAGTTCTAGAACTTCTGACTAATAAGTCTAATAAGTCTAATAAGACTAATAAAATACAGATCTGTTAATGAGTTCATGGATTAGTCATTAAGAATTCCAATATGGACAGTTATTATTTGAGAGGACCTTAGTCCTCTTTGCTCAAATTATCATGCAGAAGAATATTCCAAGAGCACAGAGAGAGAATAGAGAGAGAATATTTCAAGAATATTCCAAGAGTTCCTAAAGGGAATGACAACAGACTGTTGTACTCACAATCACAGAAAAACAAATGGATTTCTTCATATGTGGTTGGGTATTCTAATAAAGTTGACACCCTACATTTTCAGAAGGCTATATACACTACTATGTGAGTAGAATTTCTTATATTCTGACCTTAACCTTGTGACTTTACAAGTTTGGGTGTTCCACAATTTTGAGAATAGGAAAACTGAGAATGGGGACATTGGCTGTGCAACCAGTAAGTATATCTCTAGGTTGCCTTCATACTTGGGCTTAAGAGATGTGGTAGTTGTGGGATAGATTCTGCCTATGTTAATTTTCACCATTTCGGTCAGCTGCAGAAGCCATACTGTTCTGCATCCCTTATTTAGCATGTCATAACAAATATTCCAGAGGAGAGGTATGATTAGTAATATGATACTAATGAATGAAATAATAATGAAAAATAGTATATTCGTAGGTAGAAATGAAGTTTTGTGTGTGTGTGTATACAGAGAGAGAGAGAGAGAGAGAGAGAGAGAGAGAGAGAGAGAGAGAGAGAGAGAG
>WNWU01013815.1:17070411-17121831 GCA_012654045.1 Ptyas mucosa
GAGAGAGAGAGAGAGAGAGAGAGAGAGAGAGAGAGAGAGAGAGAGAGCGCACAGCACACACAGTGCAAAACATAGCTGAATCTTGTGTCTCTTGTACACTCACATTCTTGAACTAGTTGAAGATGCTTTCATGTGCTTGCTCCATAACATGCAATATGCTACATTCACATTCCAGTCATAAAGCATAACTAATCAATTATTTGAAAAAATGGTTATGATTTGCCTCCATGCTAGAGAAATATGTTAGAAGCTATGAATCTTTAACTGAAAACAATACAACAAATCAGAATATTTTCAACGAGTGTCCATAATAAGACTTGTTCTTGGCATATAATGGTCAGAGAAGAAAAATTATTCATAGCTGTTCTCAGAGGATGATATGCTGGTGAAGAGCCAGTGCCATCAGAAAGAGCATCTCCTCTACCCACCCCATGGGGGAGAAAATCAACAGCAACACAATTTAACCCCTGCATTGTATGGGATTAAACATTGTATGGAATTTGTATGGGTTTAAACATTGATACAGGTTCGAATGGTAGAAACTAGGCAAACATTGGCTTTTTGACACATACACACAAACACACACAGAGAGAGAGGGAGAGAGAGGGAGGGAGAGAGAGGGATGGATGGATGCTGATAAATTATAAAGTAGTATCAAAAAGCCAACACCTGCTTTCAGTACATGCTACAAGGTGCCTAACAGTATGGGAAATTTTGTTCATGCAACTATTACAACTGTTGTGGACAAGTAGGTCATTCCAGAGAATTAATATAGTTTAAAATAAACTACCATTGATAACAAAAACAACAAGTACTATTTCTTCACCAAAATATTACAGCGTTCATGAAGAATAATTCAAGCAATGATTGGTGACTGGAAACCTCATGGATTTTTTGTGTTCAGAATGTTACTATTTTTCTTCAAATTTTTCCTCAAATTTTTCCTCAAATTCTTCAAATTTCTCTTTGGTTCATTCATTATGAAATGTAATATGTATCTCTAACCAAATTATAGATCCCAGTTGCATATATATATATACCCAAACAACCTAGATGACTGTAATTCATATTCATATTAATTCATATTTTTTGAAATACAATTTAGTGTATCCATTCATACCCCCAGGGATACGAATGATCCCAGATCTCCATAATTTCCATTGTGCCCTGAAGACCTTTCTGTTTCACCAAGCCAGGCTGGCATAAATTTTCAGATTGTCTAAATTCTATGCTGAAGATCTTAACTGATGAGCCAAATTGGTTTAATTATTTTAAATTGTTCTTATTTCACATTATATGTATGTTATTCTGACTGTTCACCACCCTGAGTCCTTCGGGAGAAGGGCGGTATAAAAATTAAATAAATAAATAAATAAAATAAATAATAAATGAAATATACACTTTCACCACCTTACATGTATTCATTAATTCCTCCACAGTATCAGCCAACCTTTATTCAAAATTAGGAACGTCCACCAGGGATGTTCCTAGTTTTGGGGACAGGGATACAAAAAGTGAAAATGGTGGTCATGTCCATGTCATTTAAGCCTTGCCTTTGTTAATGTGCACCATGTTACATGTTAAAAAGAGACAGAACTATGATCACATGTTGTGCCTCCATCTTTACTTTTTTGGATATACCGTTCGGATCTCTTGCATCCTTTCCCTTTCTCTTAGTTTTATGGATAGCCGGTTGTCCTTTCCTTTCATTCATTAATTCATATTTCTTACCATTGACTACTCATGCGGTGGCTCTGTGGCTAAGACAATGAGCTTGTCAATTGAAAGGTCAGTAGTTCAGCGGTTCGAATTCTTAGTGCTGTGTAACGGGGTCAGCTCCTGTTACTTGTCCCAGCTTCTGTCAACCTAGCAGTTTGAAAGCATGTAAAAAATGCAAGTAGAAAAATAGGGACCTCCTTTGGTGAGACGGTAACAGCATTCCATGCGCCTTTGGCATTTAGTCATGCCAGCCACATGACCATGGAGACGCCTTCGGACAGCGCTGGGTCTTTGGCTTTGAAATGGAGATGAGCACCACCCCCTAGAGTCAGGAACAACTAGCACATATGTGCAAGGGGAATCTTTACCTTTACCTTACTCATGCCTTCCATATGTAAATCTTCGATATTTCATGTTAATCACTACGACTCATTTTGATATGTGCCATGTATCTGACTGTGGATCAATTTAAGCTTTCAAAGAATATTTTTTAATGAGATAGAGATTAAGTTGCTAACCTGAGTCATATCTGCGTAACATACAGTATAGCATTCCTTGCTAACAGTAAAGGAAATAATAGTTAGTTATGGCAGATTTTGGTCACCTTATCACCCAATTTTAGCTCACGCATTCTTAAGCTTTTTTATCCAAGTTAGCTTGTTTAATTTAGAGACTGTTTAGCAAGCTAATTTACTATAGCCTATAGTCTATTAACTAGGAGATATACTGATTCATGCATACTTAATGTTGTTGCTCAAATGTGGCTTAATTTCCATTGAATTCTGGCAGCCTTTCCCCCAAATTAATGAATAAAAAATATAAAGGTTTTCAGAAAAATCTCATTAATTTCTACCAAACTTCCAAATATTTAGATAACTGAAAATACTGTTGCGTACTGTTGAGTAATGATGGAAAAGAATGCATTGTTTTAGATGAAGTCTTCGTACCCACACACCTTTTAATGAAATTATTTCAGCCATTTAAAAAGGAATTTGGTTTAGAAATTCTGTTGGGCATTATAAAATGAAAAAGAGAGCACAAAGAAACACTTTAGGGTAATTAGGCTGCTACAAAAAAAATCTATCAGTTCTGTTGATATTTGTCTTATTCCCAAAGGTCTGCTTTTATCAAAAGGAAAAATTAGCTTTTAAGCACTGAAGGCTATAAAACTAACAGATCCTTCATAGAGAACATTTTTGTTTCACATGTAATATGTGGAGGAGGCTTTCCACAAAAAATATTGGTCCATCTGGCTAAAGCAGCATTTTCAATATAGCAAAACTAATTGTTGAAGATGTGGAACTCGAAATACATCTCTGGTTGATATGATTTAGACATGTGCAGCAATGAGTCCCATATGAACAACTTTCACTTATTGTTCCTGGAAGACTCACTAGTTTCTGTAGAAGTTCTCTTAAATCCTGTATCAGTGTTTGAAAATTTACAGAAGGACAAAATAAATGGTTATTACCCAATTTAATGGTTGCCAGAAATGTTCTTCTGATACAGCAAAGCTAGAAAGACAAATATGCAATGATCTGAAGATCTTCAGTCTTTTTCTATGTTTAAACTAACATTTGACTGATCGGTGGAGTATTGGCCCTTATTGGTGGAATAATTTGAAATGTGGATTGCCTATACCCATGATGGCGAACCTATGCCACGGGTGCCACAGGTGGCACATGGAGCCATATCTGTGGGCACGCTAGCGTTGCCCTAGCTCAGCTGCAGCACGCATGCATGCACCGGACAGCTGATTTTCAGGTCTTCCGGGCCCACCGGAAGTCAGGAAACGGGCTGTTTCTGGCCTCCATAGGGCCTCCAGGGGGGTGGGGAAGGCTGTTTTTGTTCTCCCCAGGCTCCAAGAAAGCGTCTGGAGCCTGGGGAGGGTGAAAAACAGGCCTACCGGGCCCACTGGTAACCTTTTTGTTCTTGCATGCCAAAAGTGGGGGGAGCGCGCACGGGGGCGGGGAGGCATTAAATGGTGTGGGCATGCGGGTGCGCGACCGCCCCACACTCCCCCCGCTTTTGGCACGTGACAGCAAAAAGGTTAGCCATCACTGGCCTATACCAATTTATAGTTTTATTATTTTTATTTATGATTAAGCAAATTGACTTAATTGGCTATAATTAATGGTATAAGAATATTAATATACAGCATATGTAGCCAATATAATTAGTATGGCATAAATTATACTTCATAAATATATAGTTTTTCTTTCTACTTTCTTTTTTCTTGTTCATTTAATATCTATAAAAATAGGAAACTTATACCTAACCATCCATTCACACATTGTCAGGGTTCCAACAGATGCCCTAATTAATTCATGAGCCTCGAGCCAAATTTCAAAAGAAATCCAGTTATTTATTAGGAGCAACATGTCGGCACATACCCAAGTGGAGTTAGCTCTGCCCCACGTAATTTACGTCCTAACTATGACCCTGTTTCCCCCCTCCTCCCAGGGTGTGTCATAAATCACATTCTCCAACAAACACTTTCACAGGCTATCCGGCTGGCTCTGGTAACGTAGGCTGCGGCCTTGAGAAAGATAAGCGTGAAATGTGCTTCTGTTTGCTGCCATGTTGCTCTGTCAGTTTTCTCCCCTCCCTCCTATGGCAACTCAAGAGCAGCCCAGGAATGCTTTACGAGTTGACACACATACTCATTAACAACAACAAGTTTTCCATTGTTTGGCCATGATATAATCAGAAAAGTACCGCTAATCTCAGAGAAAGAAAAGGAATTTCAGCATTTTTATAGGAATTCTAAAATCTGAAAAAAGTCCAGAAGGAATCTTTGAAAGAAATATATTTGAAGAACAATGCCCTTCCCCCAAAGCGATCGCAACAGGACTAAACACAATCAGTGGGTGTAGAAAGCTGAGCTACTTTGGGGCATCAGAAGATAGGAGGGAGAGGGACTGAGAGAGTGAAATCCCAAATAGTCTATGGTGCACTGCAGCATTCTGTTCTAGGTCTCCTTGGAGCTGATTAATAATACCCATTTGGGAGTCATAGTCTTTAGAACCAACCCAATGCATATTGACGGGTTCACTTTAGTAGGAAATTCTACAGCTCATTGAAGCAAAAGAAAATTTGGAAAACTATTAACCAGTTTGGTTGTTAACGGCTTTTCTCTGGTTACAGATCCCACCCTACGTGGCATAAATTTTTTGTTGAAAACAAAAAGCATATTTCACAGGTCAAGTGTGCACCGATGTTTTCTATACCAACATTCTAAAAGGGAAAAAAACAAGTGATTCTTTTCACATGAGTGAAAGAAGATTTCATCTTTCAACCCCTGCAGTCTGTTTGCCTGCCTTATGTGTGCTACCCCAACCTTCCCTGCTTCCCTGCGTGCATCATTCTCATCAGCAGACCTCCAAGTAGTTTCCTGCATTGGTGAAGATGGGCAGCAGAGGTGCTGTAGCAGTAAAAAGAATGAGACTGAAAAACAAACACCATGGCATTTGTGCAGCAGGCATTTGCTTGTTTTGCTAGCAAAGGAGCACCATGTGCTTTATGGACTCCCTGCACACTTCGGCAAAAATAACTGAGGTGAAATCCCCCACAGGATTGAAGAACACACAGAGAAGTAAAAGGAGAAAGATGAAGAAAAGAAAGAAATTGCACAGTTTCTCAAAAGGCTCAGTTGCCATTATTCTATACTTGGCCATTTCAAGAAGACCTGTCCCTTTCACAAGCCCATTGTTGCTAGGTGAGAATGGCTGCCTTGTGGGATGAATTTTATCTCACAGCAGTTTTCCTGTCTGCTCTGCTGTTGAATTCATTTAATGAGATACGCTAGAGGTGCAAGCATCTTTAAAAGGACAATTGAAAGAGAGAAAGGGTTGCATTATTACACTGAAGCTCTGACAGAATAAGAAATGTCAAGGGATCCTCTGATCACTGAGACCAGTGGGCAGCCTTCTCTTTCAAGAGCTGGCAGAATAAAAGGACAGCTGTAGCCATCTTCCAAATGACTTGCCGACTATCCACATCTTTAATCTAAAATTAGAAAGGATATTAAAAACTATCCGTTTTTAAAAACTATTTTTTTGATGACTGTATTGTCCTAAGGAGTCAGAATTTTCCTTCTATACGGCCTTTGCCATGAAAAATTCATTTGTCTCCTATTCAACAATAGTAATATGATTCACAGTAATTCTATACAATATTGTACAGAACCCATTTGGAGATCATGCAAAAGATATGAACAGTCTTGCATTCCCAATAAATCAGAGTCATAGCTAACATTTTCCAGTGTTTGAAACAAGTGAATGGATTTCTTCATTGCAAAGATGCTGTTCTTTTTAACTGAGTTGTGACATAATAGTGGGATGGAGACATGTCAGTTTAGCCTCTCTTCCAGAAGAACATTGAGATGTGTGAAATGAAATCACAAAGCCATATTGTGGCTTTGTGGCGCAGCAACCAAGTGCCACCTTGGTGGCGCAGCAAATTAAAGTACTGTTAAGTAACACTAGCTGCCTGCAATTACTGCAAGTTCAAATCTCACCAGGCTCAAGGTTGACTCAGCCTTCCATCCTTTTGAGGTAGGTAAAATGAGGACCCGGATTGTGGGGGCAATAAACTGACTTTGTATAAAAAAGAACACCACTTGGGGAGGGGGGGCAAAAGCAGGTATATACAAAAGTATGAAGGCTATTGCTTAACGCATTGTAAGCCGCCCTGAGTCTCCGGAGAAGGGCGGCATATAAATTGAACCAATAAAATAAATAAAATAAATAAACTGCCCAATTGAGTTTGTAGATAGTTTTCATAATGGACTTCAATACTACTGATAAGTGGGTGGATATATGAAATAGGAGAAACTGTACTGTTTATAGAAAATAAAATATTTCTTCTTTTAAATTGGAGCATTTGTTCGATGCCAGCTTTATGTATCTATATTTCAATTCTATAGACTAGGAAAAGTCCCAGAAGTTTCAACAGCAATAATATTCATGGGGCAGTAGATTAATTTCTGTCTGCTAGAGAACTTGGCAAAAATACCAAGAAGTGCAGTACTAAAGGGGTTAGATCCCGGGCAACCAATATACAAACTATGGGGAATAAACAGGAAAATCCAGAAGTGCCTGTAGGGAGTGGGGAGAAATATGACTTGGTATTACTGAAACCCAGTGGAATGGAATTCATGAAAATAAATGTGTAGATTGCAAGAGAGCTGACTTCAATGAACCAAGGTGAAAAGTTGGAAGGATTCACAGAAGAAAATCCTGAAATAATTTTGTTTTATCTATATAAAAAGTGTTCCAGCAGAAGACAAATGTAGGTAAAATGCATAAGAAATTGGTAAGAGAATATCTAGCTGCTTTGAATAAATTTTTTCTGGTTTTAAACCAGAAAGAATTTTCTGTGGTTTTAAAGGGGTTTTTTTTTTCTGGTGGTAGACATATTGCATACAGAATGCAAAATAAACTGGCAGATATTTATTTATTTATTTATCTATCAAATTTATATGGCCACACAACTCACCAAAGACAATTCTGGATGACAATATGGTCTCAAAACTACTGACATTAATCTTTGAGAGTTCTGGAATTACAGGGGAAATGCT
Organism: Ptyas mucosa; assembly: GCA_012654045.1. NCBI lineage: Eukaryota > Metazoa > Chordata > Lepidosauria > Squamata > Colubridae > Ptyas > Ptyas mucosa. The sequence goes on from WNWU01013815.1 coordinate 17,077,712, forward strand.
TGGACAAAAGCTAACATTAGTACAGTCTTTAAAAAGTGGGAAGAGGTATACAGCAAAGTATAGACCAATCAGGTTGATATAAATTCTTGTGAAAATCTTTAAAACAATAATCAAATAGTGGCTTTGCAATCACTTAGAAAGGAACAAGATGATTACTAGAAGCCTGCATGGAGCCTTGGTGGCACAGTGGTTAGAATGTACTGCAGGCTAACTCACAGATCACTCCAAGAGTTCGATTCTGAGCGGTTCAAGGTTGACTCAGATTTCCATCCTTCAGAAGTTGGTAAAAGGGGACCCAGATTGTTGAGGGCAATATGCTGATTCTGTAAACTGCTTATAGAGGGCTGTGAAGCACTATGAAGTGGTATATAAGTCTAAGTGCTATTCCTATTGTCAAAAGTAGATTGTGCCAAATATTCCCCCCTTTTTTTTGACAAAGTGACTAAGTTAGTGACCAAAGGAAAGCTGTGGATATAGAGGCCCTAGATTTCAGTAAGGTTTAAAATTAACCATAGCTCCCTTCTTGATAAAATGGGGGGGCGGGTCTGAAACAAAAGATCTGAATAGAATACAGTAGAACCATTAAGAATTCAATCCTTAATGGTTCTACTGTATGTCAATAGAGAGAGGTGCATGCTGTGGGGTAACAGAATTCTGTCCCAAGCCCATTGCTCTTCAACAACTCCATAAATGTCTCAAATGAGGAAATAAAAGGAATGCCTGATACAAAGCTTTGAAGGGATTGCTAACCCTTCAGAAGACAGACTCAAAATTCAAAAAATCGCAGTAGACCTGAATAACTTTCATCCAACGGAATGCAATTCATTGATGAGAAATGTAAATTCTGCCTTAAATAGGAAAACCTCTTTATATTGGTGGTATATGCCCAAGAAGTAGTACTTATCAAAGGTATCTCAGTGTCCTAAAGAAACACAGATTAAACATGATCCAGTGCAGCTGCCAAAGGAGCCAATGCAATCTGCATCAACAGAAGTATAGTGTCAGAATAATAGAACATTAAACTTTTATCTGTTCTGTGCTGGTTGGGCTGCTCCTGGAATACTTTGTCTACCTCTGATTTCCATAATATAAAACAATCAAGAACTGAAAAGAGTGCAGAGAGGAAAGAATAAAGGTTGTGAGGAATTTGAAGTCTACATCTTATGAAGGTTAAAAGAAGTGGATATATTTAGTCTAAAGATGAGAAGTCTCAGATGAGACATAATAGCATTCTTTCAATACTTAAAATACTATTATAGAGAAGAGTGTGTGCTCCCTGAGAATAGGACAGGAATCAATGGTAGAAGTTTTACAGAAGGGTGGTGCGAACCTCCTGGTTTAACAACTGGATCGGTGATCGGGCGATCACGCATGCGCAGTTTGAAGAAATCTTCACTTCCTGGTTTCTTCGGAGGAGTAACAAAGCTGATTCGCAGGCAATCTGTTCTGCCATACAAATCAGCTGAGAAGGTAAAGGTAGGAAAATAGTGCAGGTGGAAAGGTGGGCCCATCTGATCGTCGGGGTGAACTGGTTCGCTTCCAGCTGATTGTTGGAGCTACCAGTTCACCCGAACTAGTCCGAACTGGTAGAATCCCTGATACCCCTGACGGTATCAAAACATGAAATAAGGAGGGATTGTTAGCTTCACTAGGTAGACACTTACAGAACTTAAAGGTAGATTAACTACTTTTACCAAGATGGTATATAGCAGAATCTTGCAAGTCCATATTGTACCTCATCCTCTTCATATTTTCCAGTGAATCAGGGAGGCATCTGCCCAAGCCACTTCTGAATGGTATCTTTTTTCTCAGGACTTAGGCAAGGTAATGGTTCTGGCATGTCTCCATCCAGGTCATCTTCATTTTTCTCTACAGGAATACCTTGTTTATGGCAGCTATTAAACAACGGAACAATCTGTCTTACGTGATTGTAGGACCTGCAGGATTATAGGTTTTCAAAGGTTGAACAGCCTGGGATATTATGAGGATTCCTGCCCTGGGTAAGAAGTTAGACTAGAATACCTTCAAAAAGACTTCGTCCTATAATTATATGATAACAAAGAGTTCAAATATAACTTTTTTACATTTTCCCACCTAAAAAAACATCACAATACCACAAAATGATTGAAAGATGACATACTTATCATTAATATACACATTCTAGGATTATGTGCATTCAAGAAAAAGGTTGCATAGAAACGGTTCCACATGGGTATAGCGTTCAGTAAGCTGCTTTGTAATTTTTTGTTAACATTCTAAGACGGTAAAGCAAAGAGTGTTGTTTTTTTAAAAAAAATGTTTCCAGCGATCAAAAAGAATTAAAAGGGAGACATTCATTACTCATACTGTGGAGCTCAGATATGTGTATAAAAAGAAACCAGGATGCTTATGGAATCGGTGATGAAATCCTTTCTCCCTCTACCTGGATGAAGAATGATTATACTCTTCAAGGCTTTTAAGTTCTAAAAACGGTAAGCCAGGTGGTATGATCAAGATTTATTATACAGTGATGCATTTATATAAAGTAAAAGAACAGAGCAAAACTTTCTTCCATCTTTCCTAACATTAAAATTTGGGAATTTCGGATAAACTGAATGGTGAGAAAATCAGGACAAAGGTGTGAAACTATTTTGTATAGTCTAGTTCTGTTCTACCCAAAAAATGTGAGGGTTCACATTTTCAGAATTCCTAAGAACTGGTTGTACAAATTTGCAGAGGAAAAAAGCTTTCAGTGGCTTCAGTGGGTTTGCCCTCCACTCCAATTTGGGAAAGTTTTTGAGGTTGTTACCCGACCTGAAGATCCACACGACAACTAAATATTTATCCTTTAATGACCTCTATGTTGCCACCAAACAATTCAATCTATTCAATCTATTATGTTTTCCAATAGATTTAGATGCAACCACACTACAATTGTAAGACATTACTTCCACCACTCAATCTTGATTTACATTAGATAGCCCCCAAAGCAGCATGGCTGGCTTATCATATTAAGAAGTATGGATGTCAGTGCTTTGGATTTCAAAGTCAAAAAGGTCCTTTAAAGAACAGAGGAGGGCAGGTACAAAAGTAAGATTTGTTTACAATTCCTTAAACCAGAGCCATATTTCATGGGATTGTGGATCAGCTACTGGTGTGGCTTTTGGGAGGAAATGCAGACATGTACTATAAGTACTGCAGAGCCGTATGATAAATTCAGGTAATAAAGGTAAAGATTTCCCCTGTCCTGTTGTGTCTGACTCTAGGGGGCGGCAAGCTATCTAACACAGTGGTGAAATCCAATTTTTTTCCTATCGGTTCTGTATGCGTGGCTTGGTGGGCATGGCAGGGGAAGAATACTGCAAAATCTCCATTCCCACCCCACTCCAGGGGAAGGATACTGCAAAATCTCCATTCCCACCCCACTCTGGGGCCATCTACAGGTAGTATTTGCCGGTTTTCCGAACTACTCAAAATTTTCACTACCGGTTCTCCGAACTGCTCAAAATTTCTGTTACCGGTTCTCCAGAACCTGCTGGAGTTCACCCCTCATCTAACAGCATCATTAACTACAATTCTTCCTCATGACATAGGTTATAAAAGCAAATCTCTAATCAGAAGCAGAAGGCCATAATCCAGAACAAAAAGATTTGAAACCAGTGGTGGTGTTGCCCAGTGGAACACCACACTCAAGTCTTTCAATCCAAGGGCTGCAAATGGGCTGCATTTTCTTATGGGCTGCGAATGACTGGCTGGGAAATACAACCTCCCAAAATTGGTGAGGCAAGGCAAATAAATGAGCAGAATGAAGGGAGAATTATATTTAGCTGAAAAATATTACATGTACTTAAACATAGTTAATTCATTCTTCCTGTGCAATTAATTGTTTTCCTTCTGCCAGATCAAAATATAAGAATGGGGTTACATTCTTAATAAGGGTTCTGGGAGCCCAGCCAATTCTTTGGGTTTCAGATTGTGGACCTTTGTTTTCCACATTTCTCCTTTCTCAAATTACACACACACACACACACACAGAGAGAGAGAGAGAGAAACAAAAGGCATGGGAAGAAGATTCAGCCGGGCCTGTGATAGGATGAAACGTTAAAGCCTCTTTCTTCCAATATAGTACATCCTTTCTTGATATGTCAGTGATTTATTTAGCTGACATATTTGGCTTGACTCTCGCTGTAAGAGTGATGCAAGAGTCATGCATGGTGAATTATCTTGCAGTCTTGTGGCACTGAGTGGGTGGTAACAGAAAGCAGCAGTTAAAGACCAAGCATTACAGAGGGTGGATCTCTAAGGCTACATTTTGCCTCTGCATGCTTCTTTTAAAATAACCATTTACAGCAGGGTTTAAAGAAAATGAATTCTATTAAAAATCAGGTTTTGCACAAAGTCATTTTCCAAAACACACGTCTCACTGCAGCCAACCATCATTTGGAATAAATAACATTTGGAGAGGGGTGGGGGGAGAAATCCGGAAGAACTATATTTGTTTCTCTGTTGCACAGCCATCCTCCTCTTCTCTACCATATGGTTTTTCCAAACAGCTTTCAAGAAAACTTTTCCATTAGCATAAAGTAATCATAAACTTTTAAAATTTTCTTTGTGTGTTGCCAGGCCTTTTTCATTTTCTTCGCACAATTTCTTAGAAGCAGGCACTAATGCAAATGACAAACACTTTCCTCTGCCTACAGAGCCCATATTTCCCTCTGCCAAGCTTTCTAATCACAGTTGTGATCTCACACTCTCCGGTAACCTTTTGTGGCAGTCATTGACTTTGTTAGTAGGCTGGTATTCTTTTCATTTACAAGCATTATCCACAGAGTAATGGCTGCTTGAAGGCAGTAAGAAAATAAATGCTGGAGAAAATGAAGGGTGCTTGGGGAGGGGATGATGTCAGAAACAGCTCCTCGAGTATGGCAATGAAAACCACTTTCAGTGGTTCAGTGAAAAACCACTTTCTTTCTCTGTTGATGATGAGTACATTACGGCAGAGCAGGGGCATCTGTAGGAAGGGGTTCAACAGCATCAAAATGACAGCACTTGGGCAACCAAAATCCATCATTATTTAATGCTTTTTGCATGTATCTCATGCAGATGTTTAAAAAAGGGAGGCTTCAATTGTTCCTGTTGATGCTGTTGACCCCTGCAGATCCTCTGCTGTGATGTTCCTCCACTCCATTCATCCAAACACTGCAACAGCATTCAGCAGAAAGACAGAATCATACAATGTTAGGCACCAGTGTTTGCTTATACAGATTTCCATGACCTGCCGCAACTGCAACCCATTGTGAATGGAGTATCTGATCATTCAACCATGGTGTCATCATCTGCACCTGGTACTTTGTAGTTGGAAGAAGGGAAGGGAAGGGAAGGGAAGGGAAGGGAAGGGAAGGGAAGGAAAGGAAAGGAAAGGAAAGGAAAGGAAAGGAAAGGAAAGGAAAGGAAAGGAAAGGAAAGGAAAGGAAAGGAAAGGAAAAAGAGAGATGAGAGAAAGGAAGGGAAGGGAAGCCATCCCTTAATTAACATATAATTTGGACGAAACCTAATCAATTTGCTGAACAAACCAGTTCATCCAAGCTAGGATAATGGGACCAGTAGTCCGGGTGATAGAAGGAAGTGGAGAGGTGACTCAAAGAACCTATGCCATCAAATACTGTTTCAAATAGGGAATACTGCAGATGGAGGAGAGGATTACAATAAGAAGGCAAAGACTTATGAAATAAGGTAGATTTTGGAAAAGGGAGACAAGAAAAGTTGTTTGGTGAAAGGGAAGAAATAACAGCCTAGGTAAATGTTGACAACTGTCAATACAGTTTGATGGATAAATATTGGAAAGAGCAGAAATGATAGAAAATAAAAGAGATAAAGGATAAGAAAAGTGGTAAGGTAGAGGATGAAGCCTTTGAATGTGGATGTTAACAAACTCTACTGGATGCAGAATTCATTATCCCATCATGCCAGGTTGCAGGAAAAACAGGCAGAAGATTGTTAAGAGTAGTGCAATTCACTTTCACATTATTCTAGAATAAAGGGCAAGGCAGAAAATAGCATGTATTTTCTTGGCACATTAATATTTTCTAATTATCTGCTATCTCTCTTAAACTCTCCTCCCCATCTTGGGATAATTATACTGTTAGATGTTTGTTTATTTATTTAGCATATGGCATGCAAGGCCAGGGAGGCTACAATGTTATGTACTCAGTAGCAGTCCTGGCAGCCGACAGTTGACAGTCGCTAGTCCAGGAGTCTGGGAGCTCACCCTGTCCTGCAGAGCTGGATTCAAACCACAACAGTGCTAGCAAATGCTCAGCACATCCAGCATCATTAAGCCTCTGCACCACCACATCCCCCTACTGTTAGATATATCTGATATTAGAGATTTAATTTGTTCAACATACTTTATGCATTTGTTCTCACAGTCACTCAACAGAGCATCATCTACAATGAATGGGTATAATATAAGTTGCCATTTGAGTGATCAGCAAGTAGATTGTGCTCCTAAGCTTTATTTGTACCCATGGATAAAGGTGGCATGATGATGAGACAAAGTTTGAGAACCCTTTAAAAAATTTTATAATCCCACAATATACAGTGATTTACAGGGTGATCTACCCTTCTTCTATATTCTATTAATAAAGAGATTCAGGCTTAAAACACTGATGCACACAAACGTAAAACAATATATTTTATGGAATACACTGAGCCAACATTCTGTCCATCTGTCTATGTTGGAAAAAAAGTATGTGAAGCTTTAGATTTAGTAACTGGTGGCACCTTTATCAGCAACAATTATTTCAGCATCAAATATGCCAGACAATTAGCAGACAAAACAGGTTGAATTTGTTCAGAATTGGACTCCAGTTGGGCAGGCCAAGGTGGCTGGAGGTACAGTCTTACCTGGTTACCTAGGAAGATTTGGACTCCTGCCTCTCATGGATTCTGAAAGCTGCTCGGGATATCAGCTTTCTTTAAGAGAGGTGGTGGTTTGAGAGGGGTAGTGATACACCAACCATACTGGACAATTTTCAACCACTCTCCAATCTTCCCTTCTCAGAGAAGATTGTTGGCAAGATACAGTAATTGGATATTTGCAAAAGATACTGGCATCTTTTCGATATGCTGTATAATCTGGAAAAAAAAAACCAGATGACTGGATCTGGATCTTTTCTGTCAGGTTCCAGGTTTGGACATAGTACTGAGATGGTTGGTCATGCTTGTTAAAAACTTATGGTGGTGTTCAGGGGTGGGTTCTAAATTTTTTTACTACCGGTTCTGTGGACGTGACTCGATGGTCGTGGCTTGATGGTCATGTGAGCCTTGGATAGTACAGTGGTCTAAAGCACCCTGTTATTAACAACAGCTGCCTGCAATTATTGCAGGTTCGAATCTCACCAAGGCTCAAGGTTGACTCAGCCTTCCATCCTTTCTAAGGTAGGTGAAATGAGGACCCAGATTGTGGGGGCAATAAGCTGACTTTGTATAAATATACAAAAGTATGAAGGCTATTGCTTAGTGCATTGTAAGCCGCCCTGAATCTCCAGAGAAGGGCGGCATATAAATCAAATTAAAAAAAAAATTCTTTAGGATTTGGCAGAGGTTCTGGTCTACCAGGGTTTTAACTGCTTGCAGAGCTGTACTGGTCTATTTATTTGTTTTTGGAGGCACCGGTCTACTCATTTGTTTTTGGAGCGCACTGGTCTACCAATCACACTGCCTTTTAACACTGATCAGCTGTAGGGCGGCCCTTTGAAACCCTGCGGCAAGAGTTTAAACAGTTTTTTTCCTTCTAGCCGATCAGCTCGGACTCAGGAGGCAGCAAATAGATTGGGGGCGGGCCAAATAAAAGGTAAGAATAACGCGGGGGGGGAGGGCCCAGTTCCCAAACAAAGAGAACCAGTTCGGTAATGTCATATCGTCACCGCTACCGGCTCAGCCGAACCGGGCCAAACCGGGAGGAACCCACCACTGGTGGTGTTGGGATAAAGATGTGCAAATTTCCATGCTATTCTCTCTATATCTCTCTGTGATTTTGTCCATTTCTGCACATTCAAGTTTCTTTCTGATCACTTTTTCCTCTGATGGTGTATTAATCTGTTTCCAGTCTTGGGTGAGGGCAATCCTAACCGCCATTAATATGTGTAATTATTATATATTGCAAGTTTTTTTCCATTCTTGGGTCTAATATTCCTAATAAGAACAGCTCCGGTTTAAGTTCTATCTTTTGTTGAGTAATTTCTTCCAAACATCTCTTAATTTTACACCAGTATTTTTTTGTATTGGGGCACGTCCACCACATATGATAGCACCTTCCTAATTTATGGCTGCATTTCCAACATTCAGGAAATAAATTTGGAAACATTTTGGCCAATCTCACTGGGGGCAAATGCCATCTATAAAACATTTTATAGAGATTTTCTTTATAGGCTACTGCCATCGTAAATTTGTAATTTCTTTTCCATAATTTATCCCATTGTTCTAATTCTATATTGTGTCCAAAATTTCTGGCTAATCATTGTCTCCTTTACTGTCTCTTCTACCATTTTATCTTAAAAGAAAGTTGTAAATTTTAGTAATCATTTTTTTCCTGTTTCCTTGTAGTAATTTATCCATTTTCAATTGTTCCTCATAGATACCATATTGTTCCTGGTCTTTTTAAAATCTTGCTTTGATTTGTAAATAGGGCCACCATTCCATATTTATTCCTTGCGTTTTCAACTCCTGAACCAATTTTAGTAGCTAGTATGTTTATAATGGCTGTCATACTGGTTATAAAGGATAGAAAGGTAAAGTAGAAGAGCTAATTACAAAAGCAGAATATACATGCTGATGTGGAAGGCTGTAAAAATACGATACATTTCTATGTTTGTTTTGTTTTTTATTGTTTTTTCTGTTTTTAAAGGTGAAAAATGCTTAATAAAAACTATTTTATATATTAAAAAAGATGTCTCAGTGGCTTTTGATATCATTAATAATATGTTTTTGGACCTCTTATTCAGATCAGATTATGGGTCATAGCACTGCAGTGGTTCTTTGTTATTGATTCCAGTCTGTACAGGTAAAGGGAGGGATAGTGAACTGAAGGCCTGAGACACAGGTTCAGCCTTTACCAAGACAGAAAGCTGTGGATGATTGGTCCTTCTGGCTCTGGAGATTTTCTAGCTTTTCTACCATGAACTTCTGAATAGAGTTCAGGATTAATGCATTGGCCATCTCATGGATGAATTACCATGAAGGACTCTATGTGGCCTATGTCTGAAGACCACTTGGAAGCTGCAATGGATTCAAAATGACACAGCATGAGCTGGGAAAAGCCTTGCTAACGCTATGTAATATCCCGTTACGTGAGCTCCATTGGTTTCCAGTTGGTTTCTGCATGCAGTTCATGATGTTGGTTGTTAATTATAAAGCTCCACATGGCATAGTAGCTAGTTATTTGAGGGACCACCTATTTTCTGTAGTTGCAGCCTGTCCTTTGCATTTCAACAGGTCTAGCTTTGGATATCATTGATTAAACTATGCCATTTAACAGCCACAGGTATCAGACCTTTTCAGTGTCAGTACCTATCTGTTATATCTTTCCAGAGTTTGCATTATCCCATTTCTTCCCAACATTGAGGCATTCTTAAAAACTTGATTTATCCCCAGACATATGGTTGGGAGGCTTAGCAGGCTAGTCAGTTGGAAGTGATGAGATTGGAGGTTATGTTGTTCTTTGGACAATGTTCCCCCCCCCCCCATTATGTTTCCTTTCCCTTGTAAAACTGCCCAGAGTTGTTTTGACATTTGATGGCCTAAAAAAGTAATAAATAATCATCCAAGTATTTCTGTACTTGATCAGTTCTGGACATCAGCTTGGAGATATCTTTGCCCTTTACAGAACTGCTTCAAATCATTAATATTTTGGGCTATTTTAATGAACTTCTATAGAGAATTAGGAAGATAATTTGGGGGTAAATAGGCAAGAACAATTATGTAGGCAAACATTCCTTAACTCCTGGGAAACATGATAACATAAATAAGAATCTCAGGTAGGCCTTTCCCTAATTCACTAGGATATAAAAGAGAAGTAAGATAAACCACATTCAGGTTGTATCTCTTATTATAATATATCCTAATAATGGATAATTTTCTGGTGGAGTCTTTTTCTTGATTTACCCTACCCTATCCCAAAGGTTTACTAGTCCTTACTTCAAGTTCAATGAGCTGTGGTGGCACAGTGGTAAGAACGCAGTATTGCAGTTTCCTTCTGCTGGCTGTTGGCTGCAGTTTGGCAGTTCAGCAGTTTGATTCTCACCAGCTCAAGGTTGACTCAACCTTTTTATTTATTTATTTATTTATTTATTTATTTATTTATTTATTTATTTATATGCCGCCCTTCTCCGGAGACTCAGGGAGGCTTACAATGCGTTAAGCAATAGCCTTCATACTTTTGTATATTTATACAAAGTTTTGTATACATTATTGCCCCCATAATCTGGGTCCTCATTTCACCTACCTTAGAAAGGATGGAAGGCTGTCAACCTTGAGCCTGGTGGGATTTGAACTTGCAGTAATTGCAGGCAGCAGATGTAAGTGGATGTTAATAACTGCCTTAGTCTGCTGAACCACCAGAGCTCCTATCCTATCCTAACCTTCCATCCTTCTGAAGTCAATAAAATGAGGACCCAGTTTGTTGGGGACAATATGCTGACTCTGTAAACTGCTTAGAGAGGGCTGTAAAAGCACTGTGAAGAGGTATATAAGTCTAAGTGCTATTGTATTATGCCAGATCATTTCAGTTGGGTTAATGTCAGGGCCATGATTTGGTGATTCCAAAACACATCATTTCTGCTTTTAGCTATTCTTTTGTAGAATAAATCAGGTGCTTAGGACCTTTTATTCCCCACAATGTTATCCTTAAATTCAAAAATGTTGCACCTCTTTTACTTGCAGTAGTGCAACCCATAGTTCCCCTAAGTGCTAATTAGACTCTCACATTCTATGTAGGAATTTTGACCCATTTCTCTTTGCTAAACTGCTTCACCAGAGTAATATTTGAGGATTTATAGCAAAAATTACTTGTTTCTGGTCTTGCCGTATTATTTCTTTGGGACTGTGGTCTGGCTTCTGACTTGGCCAATACAAAACACAGAACTTGATCTTCATTCATCCTCCTGGAAACTTAAATTTATGTTTAGGATCATTATCCTGCTGCATGACTCATTTTCATTTCAACTGACAATCTAACATTCTTCTGTAAAGCTTGTAGGAAAGGAAAATCCACATTTTCTTCAAAGATGACAAGTCAGCCCCAGAAGCCCCAAAAGTTGATGCTACTATGTCCTTCCATGAAGTCAGCTTGAATTCTTTCTTGTAGAACACAATAAATGTTTGGTTTCCATCAAAGAGCAATACCCATGTAGCCAAAAAGTTCTACTTTTGATTGAATAGAGTATAATATACTCTAGAAATCTGGATGGCCACCCGGGTACTTTTTGACAAACTTGAGATAAGAATCAAGGTTAATGAGCCATGTCTTTTGTCTTGCTATTCAATGAAGAATAGCATTTTATCCCATGCTTTTTATGGAATCGTATTTTAGCCACAGTGATAAAAGACTTCCAGTTTCCTGGATGTTGCTCTGGAATTTTGAACTTTATGAATAATTTTACAATGAAAGGAGACAAAATTTGTGAGATGTATTTAGGGCATGGCTGACCTAAATCCGTCATCACTGCTTAATGTGGTACTACTGACCCTTTAATTGGATTTGTTAACAAAGAGGATGGGGTGATTACATTTTTAACACTGGCTTATCAATTATTGGATAATTTGGCTCATAAAAAAAAAGAATGGTGTTATATGTTCAGACTCGCTTTACATACAGTAGGACCACATGAATTTGGACCGCATGAAGTAATAACAACATTAATACTGAAGATATGAAAACATTCAAAACATTCAAAGGGGATTTTTAAAAATAGAACTGTGCACTATTTTGTAGCAAAAATAGTTTTACACACAGGTAAGCCTTCTTCTCTCACCCTGTATATTTATGGAGTCAAATACCATATCATTGAGCAAATTTAATATTTGAAATATTGTTACATAATTGAAGTATCAGTATTATTTACGGATTACTTCATATCATATTTTTAATAAAAGTGTGTATTTACATATAAGTAAACCAAAATAAAGACTGGATAAAAATAAAAATAAGCAATGATTATTTGTGTGGTAGAGTCGGAAACTCTGTTGATGTGTTTGTGTGAATCAAGCCATGCTAAATATTATCTACACTTGTTTTGCTTGCAAAGATTCTGCATAGGGAAAAAAATGTGCACTGTAAAAATGGGAACATCCTAAGGAACAACTTCTCATCCTGTTTCTTTAAGGACTAAGCTTTCTTCGCATGTTTCAGGCCTGCAGGGATGGCAGTCAACCACATGAATTTCATCCCTCTTGATTCCAACAGAGTCTTGTTGTGCTTTAGTTTTATTTAAAAGCAAAAAAAAAATTGATTTTCAGGCTGTACACAACAGCAACAATGACAACAATGACAAAAATAATAATCCTTCCTGATATTCACAGCTTTGCAGTTGAAAATTCAACAGTAACATGGAAAATATCCAGCTGAAGTCATTCCTTAAGACTGAACTGTATTAACTGAGTGAAGAGAAGGGTAGGATGCTTCAAAATCTTTGTCTTAAAAAACTCCCATCAATATAATGCTAAGAGAATGGTATGGATTCTTTTAATACTTAACACATATATGTATATATGTATATATATGTGTGTGTGTGTGTGTATGTATATGTGTGTGTGTTTACATAATGTTGGAAGATGGAATAAGTCACAACTATTTTCATTCTTTTCATTCACTAATACAAGAAAATAAATGCTTACATGCATGTAACTTGCCTGGGTGAAATTTTTAGCCTTTGTCCTAAATTTCATTTTTTGAGAGATGGCCTGTGTGGCAGAGATGGACATTGTGGCAAGAATGTACTGTATTTTGTTCCTCAATTACTGTATAAAGTATAATTGAATTTGAAATATTTTGTAAAATATAGTTCATGTCGGATCTTTTGGTAGAATAGAGTGATTAAGATAATCACTTTAATTGTCATTGAGTGAATAAAAATAAATTATAGCAAATCCGTTCAGAACAAGTCCCATTTCAAATTCTATATTAAACGGCAAAAAACTCCCTATGATTTGCTCTAACTTAAGGTTGCTAACCTATCAGAAATTCAAACTACAGTTTAAACCTAAAGTTTAGGTGTTCTCCAAGATATTCTATTCAGTGAACAAAATTATGAGAGCACACAGTTTTATAGGCATGAACAAGAATTGGCTCATTGACTCTCCCAAGTTTTCGCCTTGTAGGTTGTCCAGACAAGAAACACACCCAGTAGCTCTTAACTTTATTGTGAAGTTACAGTAACAGAACCTTGCAAGCCTTAAAGTATATATCTCCCCCTTTTAAAGATCAACAAACTAGGGAGGGTCTCTTATAGACATTTGTCATATCCTCATCCTTTTTGGAAGCTCAGCTTCTGCTTGTCTGATCATTGTCTAGCCTGCTGCTCCTCCTCTCTCCCAAGGTCATCCCCATGTACCATTACAGGATCCTTTAGCTGTTTTCACACCATCCCTATTGTTGCTGCTCTCTTTCACAGTCTTGACAATACTCTGTTCTTTAGGGTTACCATCTACTCTTTTACAAAGCAAATTCTTCTTTGCATTTTTATGCAGGGTACAGAGAGTGGAAAAACCTCCACTCTCCACTCTCACTGTGCTGCGCTTTCTTATTGTTTCTGCAGCCAGCAGAATGGCCAGGATGCAATTCCCTGTCTGACCGACTAGGTCGGTAGATCTTCGAATGAGGTATATATCATTTATCCTGTAGGTTAAAATTAAGGAGCTGAGAAAAATCAATGAGGGAAAGAGAAAAGGAAAATATAATAAATATCACAGGCTTCAATTCACAGATGCTGTTACAGGCAGACACGCAGAGAGAATAGGTTGAACCAACTAGGACTAAGAATTCAAAAATCATTTCGTCATATAAATGAAAGAAAAAGGATATCAATCAACCTCTTATATGTTTCCCTACATGGTGATTTGCTTCTGATTCTCTAACCTTCCTTCAGATTTTCCTACCTTTGAGGAGCCAATCTGAAAAGAGGTGGTCTTTTTTCCTGGGATGAAGAACCAAAGAACCCACACCATAAGAAAGTTGTACCTTCTTTAAAATAAATAAATAAATAAAAAACTCAGCTGAACAACAGGAATTTTCTGGGCCTGACTGATCACTCACAGTTTGAATTTCCCAGGCTCCGTTGGTTTCTGCCCACTATCTGACATGTAAGGTTTGATTGATACCTGTTTTTCCTCTGAATCTTTAAGATTTTTCTCTTTCCTTCCAAAGAAAAGATATAGAAGACTCAGAGAAAAACAAGCAAAGTCCCACTGCTAAGAATAGGAGTGGGAATGGAACAAAGTGAACATTATATGAAATTAATAGCCTATATCAGAAATAGAAAGGTTCTAGAAAATTAGCTTGCTTGAATACTTGCCAGGATATTGATTACGTGAAAAATAATCTTAGATAAGAAAAAGGCAAGCAAAAATAGGAAATTCATTTTGTTTTTTCTTTTTACAGAATGCATTATAAGCTTCTTACTAATACAGTACAATACTGCTAGAATATAATTAGAGGTGATATTGAATATGTATTGTACAAAGGATTGTCAAGCAACAATAACATGCAATGCCTCTAATGCCTGTTATTTTCATTCACAGAGCAACATTTCCTTTAAATTCAGTTTCTGCCACTTTGCAATTTTGCTGCCCAAAGCAACTGTCTTTAAAAATAATGGCTTGTTTATTTACTTGTGCCCTAAGCTGAAGAACTCACTACAAATTAGTAAAATACATGTGAGCATTGACAGAGCTCCAGCAATTTATGCCTGAACTGTCCTGTCAAACCTCACAAATTGAGAGGTAATTATAAATTAGTATCCAGTATCTAAGAAGGTGATATATAGCATAGGGAAAAAAGATACCATGGTAGTACTATGTTAGAGAGCAATGGTGGCGCGGTGGTTAGAATGCAGAATTCTGCCAACTACCAGTTCAATTCTCACTGGCTCAAGGTTGATTCAGCCTTCCATCCTTCCGAAGTCAGTAAACTGAGGAGCCAGATTGTTGGGGGCAAAATGCTAACTCTGTAAACAGTTTAAAGAGGGCTATAAAGCACTATGAAGCGGCATATAAGTCTAAGTGCTACTGCTAGTACAATTGCACTGTCAAATAAGCAAATTAAAATCCAAGCAAAGGGAAGAATTAGTTTGGAAACACTGCCTCACCCTTCATCCACCTTGAAGCCACACACACATTTGCTCACAATGAATCTTTATTTGATCAAGAAGCCTCTGAATCACCTTAGGCGCTACTAAACTTCTGTTCTGATTCAGATGATCTCAGAGCCCCGTAAAATTCTGGGCAATTGCTTGCATCAACTGTTCGTAACAAATGCTAAGCAACCAGTTTTTAAATGCATTAATTAATTTTTTTTTTAAAGTGATGCAATTCATGCTATTTTTTCAACTTATGAAAAATATGGTACAAATGCTTTTGAATGTGCAAAGAGAAACTGTTCAGTAGTTGAAGAATGAGTAGAAGCTGTCACTGATCCTAGAAAAAGCTGTGTTGCAAAACACAGATCTGCCAAGCGCTGCTTACGAATAGCTGAAAGCAGAATACATATTTTAAAAAAACAAACTTTAATCCCAGCAGCTATTTTTTGCCAGACTTGAAAATAAACCTATTGTTAAATGTGCTCCCCACAACTTCTCTGAATATTATTATTTCATTTAAAAAATAGCAAGTAGCCACATTTTCACAAAACTTTTTTCCCAAGGAATGATGCTAACTAAAAAAAAAAAAAAGCTGAAATGTGCTTGAATTTTCTACATTTCAATCAAATATTGACTCTTCTTTGATGACTGTTCTACCATGCCATGAGATCATTTTTGTTTTGGGGAGTCTCAGAAGCACTATTAAATAAAAGCATTAAGTACTTAAATCAAGAGGGAACATAAGAATAGCATTCATTCATTACACATATTCAGCAATTCTTCGATCCTAGTAGCCACTTTACTTTAAATATTCATAAGTTGAACTGCTTCTAATGCAATTGTGAAGGTGAGAAATTTGTGCAAGCACGTTTTTGTACATCGTTTCCTGAGATTTGAAGACTTCTCCTGCCACTTTCATATTTGCCTGAAGTTCATCCATCAGTGAATGGCTTTTGTTCAAATCTCTACTGCCTTTATGTCCCTATACTGAGTGGACACATGAGAGTTGGAAAGACCCATTCTCCAAAGCAGGGGTCTCCACCCTTGGCAACTTTAAGCCTGGAGGACTTCAACTCCCAGAATTTCCCTCCCAGTAAAGCTGGCTGGGGAATTCTGGGAGTTGAAGTCCTCCAGGCTTAAAGTTGCCAAGGGTGGAGACCTCTGCTCCAAAGCACCTGAGGGTAGGACAAAAAACAAAGGTGGAACTTTGTCAGAGAGAGTTCCAACCTGGAACTAAGGAATTTCTGTATACGTTTCTCTAAAGGAGAAACCTCCCGACGGTAGAACAATGAATCAATTGAACAGCTTGCCTCATGGAGTTATGGTATTCCATTGCTCCTGGTTTTCTATAGAATAGACTGGACAAATATTTGTCCAAAATGAATAAGGACTCCTGCCTTGGGAAGGGGGATAGAAGAGAAGACCTCCAAGGTCCCTTCAAGCCCTACAATTCTATGATTCTATGTAGAGTGTTGTTCAACATATTAAATTTTGTAGAGTGTTCCAGATTTTATGGAAGTCTCGGTGTAGAAATGTATCCCGCTATCCTCAGAACACTGATTTTGGGATTCATATTGCATATTTTGGTCTCTGGAAGCTGCTTACAATTTTTTTTCTTTCAGCTTCTGCAAATCGTAAGAACAAACAGGTGAGGAAAAGCATTACCATAGCTAGGAACAGGCAGATAAATTGTCAGCACAAAAACATAGAGAAGCTGCAATAAGGGCATCTTTAGTCTCTAAAGAAACAATGGAAATAGAGGTAATATTTTATAATGAGAGAATATTGCTTCAAGGGTAGATGTACTTTAAAAATTCTCTTAAATATTGGTAGAATGTGGACACGAATGCTTTTAAAGTGACTGTGCTCATATTATTATTTTACTGCTGTTGCCAATTTATGAACAGTGCTTTCTGTAGTTATACTAAATGTATTGGAGAAACAGTAAAATAACCAAATTGCAATAAATTAAACCGTATACTTCTTTTCAGAATTTACACTCTGCTTACAGAACAACCAGGAATCCATGAGAACCAAAGTGGTAGATAAATTGCTGAAATCAAATAAATCAACAACATGAAGTCCAGTTATCCTGCAAATAAAAAAAACAACAACCCAGTAATACAAAAGATGTCAAAGACTTGCTGATATTACAAACTTGTGATTATGATAATTTAAGTTTGTAAATTGGGTGCACACTGAATTTAACATTATAACTAAAAGAGATTCTCAGTATTATCAAGCAGACTTCAGTTTCTAGGGTCTTTGAACTGTGAGCAAAATCTGCTTAATCCTTCCCCCAAAATTTTGTTGACATCAGTCTGGAGTAAATCACTGCAACTGTGATTTCTTAATCACCAATATGTAATATTAAAATATAGCTGTGGCAATGTGCTGGACAGGTGCCAGCTCTAGCTTCTGTTTTACACATTATAACCTCTACTGATTTGGTTGCCTTTTGCCTTCTCATAGTCATTCATAAACAACTATAAAATTTTGGATATGAATTGGGATATGCAAAGACAACAGTAGCAAAGGACTATTGCTATTAACATGATCATCTTTATAAAAACATTTAGAAATCCCAAACCATCTAGAAAGTCATCTTCAGTCCAGCAGAGTTGAAAGAGAATTATATCATCTGATTTAGAGGATTACATTGCAAATGTACACATTTAAAATTTAAAATGTGTTAGAGTATGGAATTGTATCTGTACAATCAAAAATCTTATAGTGCAGCTTGTAAAAAGCAGTCTAATGTTCAAATCCATAGGAGACCACCCCAACGTTAAGGCATATTTTTTCCTATCCTCATTTCAAAATGTTTGAAATAAGCAATGATATTTTAAGGGGCGGCAAAGCAAGGATTTAGGAAATTATTTGATGTGGAAGAAAGGTGGGTAGGTAAGTAGGTAGGTATGTATGGAGAGAGAGAGAGAGAGAGAGAGAGAGAGAGAGAGATATTTAGACTTTGATATTGTGTTTTCATATTTAGATGGCAAGTGCAAAATATTCCATAGGGAAAGCAGATTATTTTTGGTACATATCAAAAAACTGTCCCAGAAAATGGAGCAGCTATCACTGAATTATCACAAACTACAAAAAAGTAATAATTATGTCCTATGTTCAAGAGTTGATAGACATTTGAAATACACCACAGTAAGTCTAGCATTTGAAGTATGAAAAAAGTTATGTTTGTAATCTTAGGCATGCTGGTTTTAAGATATGTGAAAAAATTAACATCAGATTAGTTTTATATTTCTTTGGAAGGAGCAAAATGCCAACATTAAGAATTAAAGAAAACACTCCAGGTTTTTTTAAGTTGCTGAAAATCAAATTATCAAATCCTTGGATTTTGAAGAATGGAGACCACATCAATTTAACCTCTTTGTTTTATGAAAGAAAACTCTTTAATTCTACATAAGGTTAAAGAATTTGTTTTTAATCACAGACAGAAACATCATGATTACAAAATGGATGGTTAAATTTAAAACCACCATACATACAATTCTAGTTGGGAATTTTTTGCCCACCATCATCACTGCCACCACTGCTGGCAGACTGGTAGCTCAAACAATGTCCATACTTGCTCATGTGAACAGTGAATTCCTGAAGTATGAGTGATGCTACACAGCTTGGGTCAGTGAGACAGGTTGAATTCCCATAGCAAACCCATCATTTTCTCCCCGTGACCTCTAGGATACTACATCAGGAATCCCAACAAGTCTGCAGCTTTCTGTCCAGAGTCTTTTCTGCAACTCATCATCATAAGAGACATCAGCAGATTTTGTCCTTTTCTCGTTGTAAAGGTAGCATCCGCCAACTCCTTCCAATTCTGGTGAAACTGCTGCATAGGTTGATGTAGATGCACCTTCTTCTGGTGTCTGTAGATTGGAGAAATTAAACACAATTAAAGATTGAAAACATAAAGAATGTGAAAAATTAAGATAAAACAGGAACTTTTTTTACATTTTCTGCATATGTAAATAAGTATTCTTATTTCTAGGCCATTACCTAGCAGTTGAGAGAGAAAATAAATCAGAAGAATGATACTGACCATACCACTTATTTCTAAAAAAAAAAAGAGTTAAAAAAGAAAAGAAGGAACCATAACAGACAATAAGAATCTCAAATATATGATTAAAGTGGCATGACTGAAAAAGTTACAAGATTACAAGGGTCGTTCAAAAACAAGGATGAACAATTCTGATATCATTAATGAATTCCTTTATTTGGGATGCTTTTCTATTTATTAGAAAAGCTTACAATAACACAGGACCTTAAAAACTGATTTTCAGCCATTGTAGAACAACATATTTTTTTGGTATGATTTTACAGATGTTTTGAAAATCTAAACCCTTTGCAAATGTCAGCCTCTGCTTTTTGCTTGAATATGCAAGTGGAAATGATTGGAGGTCATTGCATATCTGAAGATATACTGAAAAGACAGGCCTCTTTACTATAATGGATTTGGTCCAAGATTTTTCAATCTCTATGCAGCAACATTATACACTACTGCAAATCATCCCTTCTTCAGAAACAGAATTAATGCATTTCTGAAAGCATGCATGATACTGCAGTCTCTAGTGTAATTAGTTATTTTACCAAGATGACAAGTTCTGTAATCATCCATAAACAGATGAAAATGTAAGTTATATTTATAATGCGTTTTGTTTAGCCAGAGATCATGAAAACAAGAGTGCCAGCAAATTGTGCCACTTAATCCAGAACAGCAAGGTTTTAATTTTAACAGCAAGAAGATTTAATTTTAGTCAAAAAATTATTACCAAACTAGTATGTGTCAGAAGACAAATCAAATCAGAAGCAATGTTTTTCTTTATTGGTGTGATATTATTTGCTTCACATTTAACAGTTTAATGGAAGTATTATTAAAATGTTCCTAGTTGTTTTTTAAAAATTATGCATTTAAACTTTTTTCTTTTTGTGTCTCTTATTACACTTCTAACTGATGCCAATGGGTTGTCATGCATAATTAGACCAAAGCAGGAGTTTTAATTTGCTGATCCTGAGAATGTAATGGAAACTTATTCTACGGAGTTTACTGAAACTTATAACCATCTGAAACAGTAAGCAAAAACAAAATTGACTTTTTAAAAATGAAAACAACAACAACAAAAATCAGACTGTACAACTTGTGAATTAAAAGACAGAAGTGGAAAAATAAAACTATAGTCTTCAAAAAGCAGTTGTAATAATAAATTTAGCAACACATTTTAGCACCAAAACTATTTCTCGAAGACTTTTGGGAAAATTTTATACAAAAAACTGCTTCTTCCATTCTATCTTGATCTCCATATATGAGATTTTAAGCAGGCATTTGGCTACTGATGTTAACTGAAGTGATATGTTTTCTAAACTCAGCAAGTGCACAATTTTGACATATTTTATAGGTCAATCTGAACAATGGACCTGAAAGAACTCCATGTCCCTTACCTATTCTCACAGAGCAATAGATGCCTCATGAACAACAGACAATTCTTTTACCCCACCAATATTCTTTCGCTGAATATAGGTTATCCTGTTGTTTTCACCCAATCAAATCTACATCCTAACTAGTAGTTTCACATTTCATGTTTATTTAATAAAACTGTAGAGAGCCCTGGAGATGACTTTGAAGAAAATAAGCAGAAGCTGTTATGCAAGCAAACAAGGAAACAACAAGAAGTAAACCCTGGGAAAGAACACAGCATTAGCAAGAGGTTGATTCCTCTCTGACTCAAAATAAGAGAGAGGAAAAAGAAAACACAAAAAAATTGCAAGGTTCTATTCAGTATTGCCCATCTCAATAGAATATAATTATCGTATTTCTGTGGAGGTGGTTTTTTGATCTGATCTATCTTAGAGTTGGTAAAAACAGAGATCTAGAGCACTATGACAAATTTCCTTTCCACAATGGATAGGAACAACTTCGGATAACACTGAATATTGTACATTGTATAGCAATTCCTAATAAAGACATTAGGTTACCTAACCTCTTTACCTGCCTAAGGTAACATGATGCTTCTCAGGAGTGAGCTCACATAGCAAGCAAAAAAATGCAAACAGAACTTGGTAGAGAAATCATGAGGACCCAAAACAAGACTTCATGACTAGAGAGTAATACATTGTGAGGAATTATTGTGTCTTCAAATTGTTTAGATGAAAATATTGTATCTTGAATAATTGCAAGCTGTATGTTCTGAAAGAGGCTGGTTGACAGTGGGATTGCTTCTTGTTGAATAAGCCAAGGCTATAGAAATTTTTAGAGGAATATAAGGCAAACAGTTTTCAAAGTGAGAAAATAGGGGAAACCCTTGGATTCAACCCATGAATCTTTGCCAATATGATAAATAGTTCAGGATGATGGAAGGTACAGCCCTAAGAACAGGCAAATCATTTAGAGCAAAAAATTCCTATTATCAAAGTCTTGGCCATATGCAAATTAGTTTCCGTGCCCTAAAGACTTTTCTCTTCCAACAAGCAGGGCTGGCATAAACCCCCGTATCGATTGTTTTTTATTTCTGGCTGTACACTGCCCTGAGTCCAGCAGGAGAAGGGTGGTTTATAAATTGAATAAATAAATAAATAAACTGATAGTTACAATTCATTTTCTTTTAATGCTCACTGAAATAAATTCTTTATACAAATATTTGCAGATTAAATATTGCATAGACTTTTTCCAAAAATGCTTTTCTTGGAGTTAGACTACATCTTGATTCATTTCTTTAAAATAATGAAATCTTCATCTTTTTTGAGGAGTGTTTGCTCCATTTATATTCCACATTAGGCATTTAAAATCCATTTTATGTCAAAAAATTAACCTGGTGTGATCGCCTCTTCATCAGCTTCTTGTAGTTGTGTAGAGTCTAGATTACCATTTTTATTCTCTTTAAAATGTTCTAGAAATTAGGTTGCATTTTTGAATTGAATTCGGTATGAACATATGTTGTTTAACAGAGAAAATCATTCCTTCCAATTCATCCTATTAAAATGATATCTTTTTCTGTTTAAGCTTGTCAATCAAAAAGAAGTGCTCTTTTTGTTTGTGCAGAATTCTAATCTGAATATTTTTAAGTATGATCATATCTGTGTTATTAATTTCAGTATAGTAGTTAAATGCTGTGGCAAAATTTGTTACCTGTTCTTTCTGACACAGTGTATAAGAATATCCCTTGGTACATTTCTTAGTTTGACAAATTGTCAATTTCTGCCTTCAAATCATCTTGATCCCATCCCCCCTACCCCCCAAAAAAGATTGAGCAAAATTTTCTCTAGTATTGTTTCCTGGACCCTTCAGAACTGTTCTAAATATCAGGAAGAATTATTTTCCTCTCAATTCTAATAACACCAACTTGTCTAAGTCCTTTTCCTTCTCTCCATTTATTCTGTTTTATTTTTAAAATTTTCCACTTTGTCATTAATTTGTTTCTCCAGTAAGATGTTCTATATATTCAGTTTTTTCTAACTTTTTATTTCTTCCTCATGAAATTTCTTCCATTCTTCCCTCAAATGCAATCACCTAACTTTTCACAGGATTGACAGATTTAGATGCCTGTTTTCCCACTTCTTCAAACATTTGTTCTAATATGTCTGGGGTAATTCTTTGTCTGTTAGTTGCTCTAACAAAACATTCCTACCTTCATTTTTTTTTTACAGCTTTCTGGTGGTCAGCATTTTAAAAATTTATATTCCAAAAGTAAAACTAAGTCAATTGCAAATATAAAGGTAAAAAGCAGGCCTCTCTCTCTCTCTCTCTCTCTCTCTCTCTCTCTCTCTCTCTCTCTCCTTCTGTCTTCCTACCCCACTCTCTCTTTCTTTCTTTCTCCTTTTCCAGAAATGCAGAACAACAGATTGAACTAAAGCCTTAAGAGTTTAGACACTTAAGGCTTTAGTCCAATCTGTTTTTCTGCGTTTCATATGACATAATCCATCTCATATTGTACTTATCTCTTTACTTTGTAACTTCCAAGAATTTTTTTTTCCAGTTGTGGTCAAACTATCAAAATTTAGTCTGTTTATTCAATTCCAAGTAGTGCCAAAAACACTTTTCTTAAAATATTTATCTTTCATATTTATACCATCCCTTTTGTCCATTTACAACTTTCTTAATAAAATCTTGATTAAGCTCTTTGCTACCAATTTAAAGTATTTCAAATGTATTGTTTTCCTCTTTGCTTTACTTTTTTTGTATTCCAGAAGGAAAGTTCACTCACTAAAAAGTTTTCTGCTGTTTTCAAAGACCTCTTTTCAACTGTAAATTGATTTATAGCCTGGAATTATTTGGAAAATGAGGGTTGGTCAAACTTAGTGTCCTTTAAAAGACTGCACATTGGCCAGACTGGCAAGAATATTTCCCAACACTTCTCCATCTTGTTGGAAATGTAAATTGCATAAAAGAACCTATTACCACATGTGGTGGACTTGTCCAAAAACAAAACAATACTGGCAAATGATCAGAACACAAGTAGAAGAAATCACACAACGAAGATTAGAAATGAGACCGGAAACCTTTCTACTAGGTATAATAAATGGACAATATGAAAAGGAAATAAAATACTTAATCATCCATATAACAACAGCAGCACGAATAATTTTTGCACAAAATTGGAAGAGTAGTGACACACTGACAGAAGATAGAGTAATTAATAAGATTATGGAATGTGCAGAAATGGACAGACTCACAAAAGAATTACAAGATAAAGAGGAACATGACTATTATCTAGTATGGGAAAAGTGGTATACTTGGTTGAAAAATAGAAAAAGGAAAAAAGAATAAAGAATAATTGGAGTTACAGAAACAGGAACATAAATCACTAGCATAAGTTAATAGTAATTAAAGTAAATAGTAATAATAAAAATAGATATATGAATAAGATCAAACAAAGAAGAGTCAAAACACAAATAAGAACATACATTACTGTTGCGATATAGTTGACAAAATGTATATTTGAACTCTTTGTTTTCATGTTTGGTTTGTATGTTTTATTATCACTAGTTTTGTTTTGTGTGTACTTTTAAACAAATAAAAATTTATTTTTTTTAAAAAAGAAAAAATTAGGTACTCTGCGCAATCAAGAATAGGGTGGTTGTTTTCCACCCTGCCTCTCTATGAACGTATCACTTTTAATAAATTCTCTGATTATAGTAACTCAATGCAAAAAAAAAAAAAAAAAGACTGCACATTGTGAGTTTTTTTTCTCCCTTGAGCCTCAGCTCCTCTACTCACAAGAAGACTACATGATTTCCATCCTGTATTCACCTCACATGGAATAGTTCACTACTGCTCTACCATCTCTTAGAGGTATTTAGTCTATCACAGATCCTCACCTGGAAGCCCAAATTCTAGGGCCGTGATGGCGAACCTATGGCACGGGTGCCACAGGTGGCACGCGGAGCCATATCGGTGGGCACGCGAGCTCAGCTCTGGCACGCGTGCGTACACCAGCCAGCTGATTTTCAGGCCTTCTGGGCCCACCAGAAGTCAGAAAACACACTGTTACCGGCCTCCGGAGGGCCTCTGGTGGGGTGGGGAAGGCTGTTTTTGCCCTCCCCAGGCTCCTAGAAAGGCTCTGGAGCCTGGGGAGAGCAAAAAACGGGCCCATCGTGCCATTGCGTACCAAAAGCGGGGGGGGCAGGGCACATAGAATTATGGATGTGGGCACGCGTGCATGTGACCCCACCACGCTCCCCCCACTTTTGGCACGCGATGGCAAAAAGGTTAGGGGTCTTTTCCAGTTCTTGGAGATGGAAGGGGCAAATGAATGGTGAAATAATAACTACTCTGTTTCCCCCAAAATAAGACATCGCCTGATCATAAGCCTAATCAGGCTTTTGACCGCATGACAATAAGGCCAAGCGCTTATTTCGGGGTTCAAAAAAATATAAGACAGGGTCTTATTTTCGGGGAAACATGGTATTATCATGGATAACAGGAATGAATGAATAAAGACTGCCTCTTTCAAGTCCCAGATTTAAAATCAAGGTATTTGGCATTAATGACAGGGAGAAGCAGCAGTCAGGAACCTGTGGTCCAGTAAATTAAATACTTTCTATTCACTGACTATATTGCAGAATTATTATGGCTATCATTCCAATCTGGTAGGAAGATGTAACTAATAAGATCTCAACAAAGATGATTTAGTATACACTAAATCATAGTGTAATTTGCACTATGTCTGCCTTTTTGCTTGCCTCACTTTTGCAATGTAATAGGCCAAATGTATATTAGTTCTGGTTCTGCTTTCATCCAGGGCTGCTCAGAAAGTGCTGGGAATCCAGAATAGATGTATTTATGCTAATAAAATTATGTTGTATCTTGAAAATGATTTGGTTGTTTCAGGTGAGCCACAACAATATACTCCAAATATAATTTATAACAGCTGTTATCTTGCCATGGTATGCCATTTTGCCATACAGTACACATGACTAAAGCTAAAAACTGAAGACCCAATATTTGGTGCTTACAAATGTCACATCTAAAGACTATAAAGTCAACAGAAAATGAAAAAAAAAAAGACAGCCCATAGTTCTCCCCTAAGAAATTTCACCTTTTCTTTTTGTGAATTACATATTTGGAAAAATATCAACTTTATCACTGTATATGAATTTGTTATTCCTTTCTATCTTTCTGAGCTTCTATCATCTACTTTGTTTTCTTTTAAAATTCCCTTATTTTCTGCACAAGTCTAGAAGCCCACCCCCAAAATACCCAGTGAAATTTGATAAATTATGTCTTCTATTAAAAAAAAAAAGAAGGAAACAACGTTCATCTTGGCCTATGATAATTCAAGGTTTCTTGAAGGTTTTCATTAAAGAATAACCTTTAAAAAAGAAATTGTTAATAAAATAACAGAAAATAAAAACAGTTGAAATACTTCTCTGCAACTTACCTTCCTTTGCGGAAAATTTTAATTATAACAATTCATGAAAAGATTGCTGAGTCACTTTAATAAATGTTTTAAATTAAGTATTGTGATAGGCAATGTAAATTTAGATAGAAAACAATTTTTGCAGAAATGTTTGCATTAATCTTGACAATTTCTCACTTTATAGAGATTTGGGCTTTATGTATTCTTTAAGCTAGGCAAAAAGTGATAAATTAGCAAAGTTGCTATATATACCAGGTTCATGTTTTTCCAGCAACATTTAGCATGTGATCTTGAATGGTTTGAACAAGCACACATTTACCTCCTACTTATTTTCCAAGTTGGCACACATAACAATAGTATTTTTATGACAATACTAATAATGAATACTTCTAAAATTTTAAAAATCTTTGCTAGATTTTTGCTCAGCCGTGCTTCCAATATAGAAAAATTTATAAACTGTATGGCTGAAAATAGTTGGCATAATATACAGACTATAAGTGTGTAACTTAAATGCTTATAAAGTCTGTATCTTAGCTACTTGTATTCACTGTTTACATATTGCCCACATTGTTCTGGTATTTTGCAAAATTCAGATAGATTCAGGAGATCTTATATCTGTCTTTATTAAACTTCACTGCTTATTATATTAGCATTATATTAGTAATGAAACTAAGAACAGTTTCCAAAAGTGTCTAGCTGGCCCTGGCATAGCAATGTTGATGTACGGGCGAAAAGCAAATAAAATAAAAATTCAATTGCAGGTGCCTGAGTTGTCAGGCACACAAAAAACAACTTTAAAAATATGAACTTACAATATTGATTAGTTTTTCTAGATTTCTATGTCACTTGGGGATAGTTAATTCTTCCTATACTTACTATTTTCACCTCAGCCCATATATAATATCTTAAAATATTTTAGTGACATGCTAACTAGCATTAGAATTATGTGTAAATCTTGAATGGGAAGCAGAAGGGAGAAAGATTAATATCTCCATGTTTTCTTACTATTTCTTCACTCTAGATATTTTTCCACTCCTGCAAAAAAAAAATGTTTTTCTCAATAACAACAAAAAACTTTGGAATAATGCTCCATGAAATTTTATATATGTGCAACTTGGCCCAGAAATCAGTAAAAATGCTGACAGCCTCTCGTTTATTGCTACTCTAGGCTTGTAAGGGGAGAAGTTGTATTCTCAAATTAAAACCAAATTAAATGCTTAACTAAAGACTTAGACCAATAACTTTACAAAAACTCTAAAAGCATCCAGTGTTAACTATATAATATCTTTTCCAACAATCTATGCAACCACCCAACATTTTGGCTAAAACCTAAAAGACTTATATTTGCTGCAGAACTAATAAATAATGCGGAACTGTTTCCTCCTCCTTTCCATCTCTAGTGGAGAGTTAAAAATCATACTAATAAGGCAGCACAGCAGGCTATAAAGTACTGCATATTAAAAATGTATTTCAGTTATCTCTTAAAATAAAGGCCTTTGAAGGAAGGGCCTGCAACATAATCTTCTGGGAAGGAGGATAAAATTAATTGGGTTTGCATTGCAGTGCAAACATATACTTCTCATAAACTGAAGAGCAGTCAAGGGTTTCCCATTGACTTCCAAATTTTGTGATGTGTCCTGAAACTCAAAAATGCATATACAGATCAGGGTAAAATGAGAAAAGCATATTTAAAACTGCATATACCCTGTTTCCCCCAAAATAAGACATCCCCTGATAATAAGCCCTATCGGGCTTTTGAGTGCATGGCAATAAAGCCAAGCGCTTATTTCAGGGTTCAAAAAAATATAAGACAGGGTCTTATTTTCAGGAAAACACGGTAGTCATGCTAAGGAAAGGCACAGAGCTTGAGATTTCCAACCTCTTTTCTCTGGCCAGGAAGATTTCCTGATGTTTTGCCCAGCCCACACTTAGCACAATCTGGCTTTCCCTGCTAGTTTCCTTTTCGAGTCTGGCCTAAGAAATTAAGCATTTTCATGTATGGATGGAGCAGGATGGTGTCCACTTATTGATGTGCTGGTAAATGTTTAAGAAACTGTCTCTACTGTCTCCATTACTACCAATGTGTTGCACCCCCAGTTCCAGAGCAACTGACTGGTGCCATAGGAGGAATAGCTTAGCTCTACTTTCAATTGACTCTCAAAATTCCAGAAAATTTAACAATGAGCTCTCACAACATACATACATACATACATACATACATACATACATACATACATACACAAACACACACAAGAGAGGAATATATAATGGGTATGAAGAATTTTGCAAAATGAAGTGCAACAGGTAAAACAGTCAGCATTGCTTTTGTTAGCAAAAGTCAGAAAACATTGCTTTTGTCATAGCAGAAAGAGATGGGTTAAGATTCCTTTTCTGGTGGGCTGGCAGTGAGTAGAGGATGCAGTTGTTCATCACCACCCTGAATTAATAGTCAGTTGTCTGTACTCACACTAGGGCAACCTGGTTGTGTAGATCAGCTGTATGGCTTCATTGCACATTAGAATCAAGTTAAGGATAGCAGATCTCTTGTGCTTTTATTCACTTCCTGAAGGAAAATATTTTTAGCAAGGCAAAGTCAGCAAGCTGAACGGGGAATAGAGGAAAACATGGCTGACATCAAGCAAATAGTATTTGACTTGGACCTATGGAACAAGTCAGCCAAATAATCACATCGCTGTTACATTGCTTTCACTGCCATTCCCAACTCACTGCCTAGGAGTGCCTCAATAGAGAGATATGAGTTTTGACAGATTATCTTCATAGTAATGGATGGGAGATGTAAGAACATCTGTTTTCAAGAACACCATGGCATTGGTTTGGATTTTTTGCACACATCCTCCTGAGCTACTCAGTCATACCTGACATTTAATCTTCCCATCAGCAGATGCTTGAAACTGTTTATTCTGAAATTCTGCTATTACTGAAAAATCAGTCTAATGGAATCACCACAAAAGCTAAGAAATTCCTCATTATTACAACCACAATTGCAATGATGAAGAGTTTGATGCAAATGATTTTGATCCAGTGTTAGTTAATCTATGTTGATCAGATCCATGTTGCATTCTACATATACTATATGTATTTATGTTTACGCATTGCCCCTCTGCACTTCTTTTTTAGTCTTTTAATTCATTAATAGTAGTTTTTTTGTGATTCAGGTTAGCTTCCACCAGATATAAAGTTAAATGGAATCTCCCTGTCACTACTATTTGAAATCATATAGTGAAAATATCTGAAATTTACTTTTAGAATAATTATCTACTTCTCGAGTCAATGGGTGATATTAAACAACAATAGACTTCTTCTTAATTCATCTCTTCAATTATTTTAACCCACATGCTCCTTACAGAATCGCTATAATCACTCATTTGGATATCTGAGCATTTTCAACATCTTCTCTGCATTTCTATGGCTTCTATTCTTTTTTAAAGAATTGTATTGTTCAATAGCTAGATGCAATGAGTCATCCCTCCAGGTGTCCATAACTCCTATTAAGTCACATCTCCTTTCTACTACAAGGTGTTCAAGCTGATTTTGTTTATTTCTCATACTCTGAGGATTACCGTAAAGACTATAAATGACCCAAAAGGCACAATATAAGATGAGACAAGATGAGACAAACAGTTGAAGAATATAATATAAGATTCAATAGGATTCACCATAAAGGCAGGCTGCGGATTGCTTCAGTATGATGCGAGCCAGTACGGTTACAGAGAAGTCAGGGAAAGAATCTGTTGTAACTTCAGGCACAAGTCATAACTCTCTTGGTTCAACACTACCATAATTTTGAATGGTCGTTAAATGAACAATTGTTAAGTGAGGACTACCTGTAACAATAATTTATCCAAAGACAAGATCAATTTGTGCCCTTGAGTTAATTTTATATTTAATCCTTTGGCTTAATTTAGTAAGAGTTCAGTATAAATCTTAAGAGCTATCTGTCCCTTTACAAGCCAACTGCTTGGAAAGAATGACAGGGATAGAAAGAAAATCATGGAAAAAGAGACTGTCAGAGAAAGAGAGACTAAGTGTCACTCATAAATATTTGTTACTGATGTCATCCTCTACTGGCTTTAGCATCATTTGCAATGTTGCCACTGATAGAAAAAACGGCTGCGTGTTCTGATTTACAATGTGGTGATAGGATACACTGGGAGATAAGAAACAGCATGACAGAAAGAGCAATCATGCATCTAAGAAGTGTTGGCAGTGTGAGCAGCAAATCTCCAGCATTTCTGACAGAATCTTTCCCAATTCTACCTAGAACCTCTTCTACGCACACCAAACATATTCTCAGTCTCTAATGAAAGTGTGATTAGAATTGCATTAAAGTGGAGAAAAATACTTAAGAACCAGCTATGAAGTAGCCTCGACCTTCTTCTGAATAAGCACAAAATGCATGTGAGAGTACTTGCAGGAAATGGCCAGAAGAAATGAAATAAAATGAAAATGCAGAAGGCCTAGCAGTCTGGTAATCTATATTGTGAATCTGTGTGATGGGTAAGTCAAAGGAATACTAAAAACAAACTAAAATATTTCCATGTATATGGACAGATGCTGAACCTCATCCTCATCAATATCTACTTCACTGTTATGAAAGAAGCCAATTATATATTTTTTTCATCCAACAGAAACTGGATATAACATCTATCTTTTATAACAACAACAACAACAACAACAACAACAACAACAATAACTTTATTGTCATTGTATGTGTATGCACACTATTTTTTTAAAATTTGATTTATATGCCGCCCTTCTCCAGAGACTCAGGGCGGCTTACAATGCATTAAGCAATAGCCTTCATACTTTTGTATATATTTATACAAAGTCAGCTTATTGCCCCCACAATCTGGGTCCTCATTTTACCTACCTTTGAAAGGATGGAAGGCTGAGTCAACCTTGAGCCTGGTGAGATTTGAACTTGCAGTAATTGCAGGCAGCTGATGTTAATAACAGTGCTTTAGTCTGCTGCGCCACCAGGGCTCTTGTATACCCATACAACAAAATTCACTTAACACCCAAAGACCAGGTCCAACACACATAACAATCTCCAAACACACTCCCACCCACCACAAATTCCCCATCCCTAAACCACCCAAACATCCACACAACAGACCAAGTAATGCTGTCCAACAGCTCACTGATGGTGGCCCTTTAGTTCATTGTTGAGTGCAATTATAGCTCTGGGATAAAAACTATTCAGAAAACATGTGGTCTGAGTTTTAATTTAATTTAACCTTTACTATCCTTTTCATATTGCACTACAAGGCACAATAAAGTTTTTAAGAAAGCTGACACAGAATTAGTAGACTAAACCACAGGGTTGGAAATACATTTTTAAAATAACTAATATCCTTAATGAATGAATTAATTTCTTTAACCCTTAACATCTTAAACTGTGTTCATTAAGAGGATTACAGTCATTAGTAAATTTTGCAAAAGCCTTAGTTTTGGAACACAGATGGAGAAGAAAGAAACATTAATTTTTATTCAAACAAAACATCTCACATCACTCTGCGTGATAAATTACTTTAATTATTTTCATTTTGCTAAACCTATGTTCCTGTAATTTTAAGCAGGTAATAAATTGTCTGTTGTTTAAAACAGTTTATGCAGCTTTGAGAACAAAGAGTAACAAGGAAACAAATATTTAAAATGGGATGTGAGTGATATATTTCTGCAACACTTTTGAAACACAGCACTGCAGGCTAATAATTAGGCTGTTTTTTAACTTTGATTTTGTAGTTAATTAAATAAGCTGTATGTATTTATTTCAATGTCAGGGTATTTTTACATTGTTCTAATGGATTATTTGAGCTTAATCAAGACAGAAATATCAGGCTGTTATAAAAATTGGAATAAACAGATTTTGCTTTGCAAGACATATTCAAGCAGAAGGTGGCTCATGGCGGTGTAATCTGGAAAGTAACTTTGTAGATTAATTACCACAAACATTTTCCTGGGCTTTTTAACTGGACAGCAATATAAATATTTCATTTTTTTAAATTTGCTATTTGAGGGGCATAATGGCTCAGCGGTTAAAGATGCTGAGCTTGTCAGCCGGTGAGCTAACAGCAGGATTCAAAACCTAGGTACCGCACAATTGGGATGAGCTCCCAGTATTTGCCCCAGCATCAGCCAACCTAGCAGTCTGAAATCATGCAAATGTGAATAAATAGGTACAACTACAGTGGAAAGGTAACAGCATTCTGTGCGTCTTTGCGAATAGTCATGCTGGCCACATGACCATGGAAATGTCTTCAAACAATACTGTCTCCCTTGGCTAAGAAATGGAGATGAGCACCAACCCCTAGAGTCGGACACAACTGGACAGGGGAAATCTTTACCTTATAGCTTATTTGGCTTTAGTTATATGTGTATCTATTTTACTGGTTTGCAGCTGAAATAAAACTTTTCTTCCTCTAAATTAGGAGTTACACTTAATAGTCTAAATCAGCGAATTCTCAATATGGGTCATACGCTTACTTCCCCAGGAGACCATGCCATATTTCTAGGGGGTTCTGAGTGGAGCACCCAATCTTAACTGCCAAAGGCCTGGTCAATTTGTTATATTCCTCACATCTGTGATAATTTTAGAACTATTAAATTAATAAACAGTGGAAATCATGTATTTATAGTACCTTTTCTCCAGCTAACTATGGAGGGAGGGTCACCGAGGTAAATATAGCTCCGAATGGGGCCATGAGTAAATAAAGGTTGAGAACTATTAGTCTACATGACCTCTTCCAACCTTAAGATTTTAATAGCTTGTGTATATATTCCATACAAAGAATCAACACAGATTATAAAGACTATTTCTTTTTTAGGGAATAATCCCCAGTTTGGAGGTTCCATTTCCATTTCAGTTTAGAGGTCTAACATTTCTTATTGGGGGCAATATCAGGGCAAATAAGCTGACTCTGTAAACCACTTAGAGAGGGCTGTAAAGCACTGTGAAGCGGTATATAAGTCTTATTGCTATTGCTATATTCTGTGCTAAAGATTTTACACTTACTCAAATGAAACAAGTACTGTATTTTTTGCTCCATAAGATGCACTTCCCCACCCCCTAAAAGTGGGTGGAAATGTCTGTGAGCCTTAATGGAGCATAAAATACGGGCTGCGGTGGCGGGGTCCTTTTACAGTGTTGAACCCCGCCTCTTCTGTCTTTGTCATTGCCCACCTCTAAACATGAGAGAACAAAATATATATAAATGAAGAGACAGAGGGTAAGCCCAACATATTTCAAGAGTTATGTACTTTGTACTTTATGCAAAAGGTTCATGCACAACAATTAAGAATGAATTAATTTCAAAGTATTTGAATAAATTATGATCTAAATTTATTTCAAAGTGAAACAATTATAGTTTGAATTGGAATTTATTTTGACTATAAACAGATAAATAAATATATTGGAAAAATAATATTTTTTTAAAAAAAATGTGGGCTTAATCCTATTAATGGTGCTGATTACCAACTTTACAAAATTACAATTGCTATGACAAAATAGCTATTATAAAATGTAAAAGAACTCAGACTAGCTGATTTCCAGTATCCAGCATCAAATTATTCTTTATATGTTGGATGTGTAATTCTCAGCCAAAAAAACAAAACAAACAACCACTCCACCCGTATAAAAGTTCAATCTAGTACAATTATCCAGGTTCCATTCAACTTCTCCAGATTTCTAATGTCATCAAAATAAAGACCCCTAATGTTTGTCTATAAAATATACTTAAAACCTGGTGCAATTCTCTTAATTGCCCTCGTCTCTCACTCAAATCCTTATTTTTTAAAAATAATAAATTATCTTTGGTATAATAAAACACCATCGGCATTATCACTATCAGTCAATTGCAAAAGGCAGCTTAGAACAGCTTACATCCTGTGACAAGCTGCCTATCTCAAGTCCTTGCGAAGTCTCAATAGGTGAATAACAATGCCAATCCAGTCTAAACATCTGGCTGATTGCAACAAACCATAACAACACCAAAATTTGAAGCCCATCTCTAAAGTAATCATTCATGGTTATTACTTTTGCCTGTTTGGAGACATCCTACTGCTAAAGAGGGCTACAATCATTTCAGCACAAATAGCAAGTGTAATATATATGTGATGGCAAGTACACTGAACTGAAAATTTGGAATATAAATATATTCATATATATATATTAGCATGTTAAGAAAATCATATGTAAAGGATTCCTAAGTATGATGCATGCCAAAAGCAGAATATTGAAGAGCACAACAAAGAACTGTGGTGAATCAGACCAAAATCCTATCTAGTTCAAGGAGATGCCAAGAAAAAATCCCCAAGGACAACAGCAGCCTTTCATTTGTATTCTCCAGCAATTGATACCACTGTTCCACCATATGTGGCATTTCTGCCAATTCAGGACTGAAATTACACCTGTGTTCTCATAAAGTCACAGATTTTCAGCAATTCAGCTAATTCATTTCTGGCTTAGCTCCAACGCAGAGGAAATGCTGCAAACATTACTTTGCAGCATTAATGAAGGAGCCACAAGCCAAGTCATTTCCCACTGGAGAGACGTCTGGCCTGTTTTCCATGCCCTGGCTCCTCAGCTATCCCACATCATTTTTGAAGTTAAGGCACTACAACGATTCATAAATCTTGCCTTCTAAAGAACATCAAGATGAATTTGGTCTTCTGAAATAAGCTGTTCTCTGAACTCCTTTGATATATTAAAGCCGTTGAAGGGCAGACAAAAAAGATTGGAAGTGCTTCCAAAACTAAAGGCAGCGTGGTTGCTTCGTACACAAAAATAGACATGCAGAAGTTAGGATTACCTTCTTTTTGCCCCCAACCTCCTCAAAGCAAGCAAGCAAACAAAACCTGGGCTATAGCTGTTGTTTTGGAACTTAACAAGGACAAAGCCAGACAATATGTACACAAACCAATAAATTGTATATGAATAGTGGAGATTGTGCTTCTGATTGGGTAGATTTGAGGAACAGAAATAAGAAATCCAAAGAGTTCCCT
This sequence comes from Ptyas mucosa, assembly GCA_012654045.1. Lineage (NCBI taxonomy): Eukaryota > Metazoa > Chordata > Lepidosauria > Squamata > Colubridae > Ptyas > Ptyas mucosa. The sequence goes on from WNWU01013815.1 coordinate 17,112,936, forward strand.
ACTATCCCTTTATAGAGCATTCCTCGAGAACTAGTGCCTCCATTTCACAAAAATAAAATTAAGTTAGTGGTTTACTCTACCATACCTCCCTCACAATCCATTCTTTGTCTCTTGTCAAATAAGCAAAAATGTATTAGCAACACTTCGTAGTAAATGCTGGGTATAGAATAAAGACTTGGTTGCTGGGAGTGTGCAGACCAGGCATATATTATCAATTCCTGCTTGGAGGAAGATAGAGATATTGCCCTGCTTGAAATTTGTTCCACTGGGTTTCACATTCTGCATCAGATATGATTTTGTTACTGGGTGGGAGAGAGGGGCATACAGTAGTGATGATTGTCTAGGCCAGGGGGTCCTTCTCACAAAGTAATGGAATTTGCTGCCTGGCATGATCCCTTCCTGACTTCCTGAAGCTTATATCAGATGCTATGGGATCTGAGGCTCTGAAAATATTTGTAACTATTGGTTACCCAGCAGAGTCAAGATAGTAATGATTTTCAATGTTTCCCAAACTTAACTCTAATTCACTGCACAAGCTAAGGGCTGCAAACAGCATCTGCACCAGGGGTGAAATGCTCCTGATTTGGACCGGATCACTCGATCCGGTAGTGATTGAGGCAGGTGGTTCGGAGAACTGGTAGCAAAAATCCCTGCCCTCCCATTGCCCAGCTGAGCCAGGGAATCATCAGAGGCTTTTTTTTAATTTTTAAAAGCATTTTTTCTACAACCTCTTTGGCCGAAGAGGTTATAGAAAAAATGCTTTTAAAAGTAAAAACAAAGCCTCTGCCGATCAGGCAAGTCAGCTGCAATTGTCAGAGGCTTAAAAGAAAAAGAAAAAGCTCTGCCAATCAGGCAAATCAGCTGTGATTGTCAGAGGCTTTAAAAACATTTTTTAACAACCTCTTCAGCCAAAGAGGTTGTAGAAAAATGGTTTTAAAAGTTTTTTTTTAAAAAAAGTTGGCCACGCCCACTCAGACATATTACCCACCACCACCAAGCCACGCCCACAGAACCGGTAGTAACAAAATTTACATTTCACCACTGATCTGCACTCATTATAGTAAACATAACTTCACTGATAGAATCTGCTAAACAGATACTGTATATGAAATATTTTAGTGGTAAACTACCCAATGTTGCTTTGAAGAGTGAGGAAGGGAATGTAAATTCAATCAATCAATCAATCAATCAATCATTGTTAAATTCTTGTGGGATTATAAAATCATGGACCCACAGGTTAGGATTTGTTATGCTAAATGTTCAAGCTATTGTGAAATGTTGAAGTTATTTGGACTAGACAATCAAAGAGAAGAGATTAAGATTCAAAATGGTAAAAGCTTGTGCTGAGCGATAAAAACAATTTAACTGTATTTGGACGGGGGTAGGGGGAGATTGAAGAGAAACAAATGAAAAGAGGAGCAAAACAAACTAATAAATAAAAGTTATCAGGTTAACCAGAGGGAGAAAATAGAATTAAATTCACTTGCTTTTTTAAATAAAGCAGGTTAAGTTTGAGATATTCAATATTTATATTTCAACCTCAGATATAATTAAATTCTTGCAATAAATTAACACAACATAAAGAGAATAACTTATATTTGTACTCTGACAAGGGCCACATTAAAACACGGATCTGCAACAAAGTGTTTCTTTAACTGAGTGATGCTATCTTGTTTATCCAATTCCTTGCTTCACCCAGAGATATTTCTAGTAAGAAAAGGAAAACTCAGAACAGACTGGCAACTGCTGAGCCACATCCAATTGCAGGACAATTTAAGAGACTTATATTTCTGACTAGCAATATATTTATTTCCTGTCAGTTGAAATGTGCATAGGATCCAATAGATTTGTCTTACATATCAGCATAAATTTATACAAATGTGCAATTATAGCTTTGATACATATTTTGTCAGTAATTTTTAGTATTAATATAGTGTAGTAGTTAAAGGTACCAGGCTGGAAACCAGAATACTGTGAATTCTAGTCCCACATTAGGTATGAAGCCAGCTGGGTGAACTTGGGTCAGTCACTCTCTCTCAGTTCTAGGAAGTAGGCAAGGGAAAACACCTCCAAAAATATAGCAAAGAACACTGCATGGATTTTTCAAGAGTGACTTAAAGGCAAAAGCAATAATAATGCAGATCTAATCTATACAATACTTTTCAGAGAGAATAAATAAGAAGAGAGGCTGCTGACTTAAGAAACATATACTATGTATTGAAAAATGTATTGTTTGCCAATCTCAAAGAAAAGTGTTACCTCTGGAAATAACATGCACAAGCATGGTTATGAGAATTTAGGTTTGACTGTAAATGTGAGGCAAAAACTCTGCGGGAAAGGTAAGTTCTGAAGAGATCGTAGAAGAACTGTATGATTGAATTGACAGTGTTTGAATATAGTAATAGAGATGCAACAGTGTGAATTTCAAAAGAAAAATATTCAATATACTTCAGAGATTATACTCAAAGATATAGAGGTATATTGTATAAGATGTTTTACTGTTAGATAATAACTCCAGCAAAAATAAATAATTCTGTCTTCCAGAAATGTTGTAAATATAACAAACAGGTTGGATTTTTTTTAAAAAAAAATACATGATAGCAGTGTTGCAAAAACCAACAAATACCAGAAAATAATGCTATGTAGAATACAACAAATTCTGAAATCCCATTGCAATCCACGGTATTCATACTAAATTTTACTAACCCATGTATCCCTTCAAAATATATTAAATTAGCATTATATATGTTACTGATTCCAAGGATTCTGTATGGCTTTTATTGGAAATGATTTCTGATTTCCTCTTTGGAAGAACAGCAAACCAAATCTGGGAGAATACCTTGATGTCTAGAAACATGTATTGAAAAATTAAAATTGACATAGAATTAAATCTAGTTGATAACTTCAACTAAATTATCAACTATAATTAAATTCTTGGATTACGATCTTATTCATGGAATCATGCCCTATCCAAAATTTGGGTTATGCAGTTTTATCCTAATTTAATATATTATTTACTCACTACAGTTTTTCAATGACTTCAGTTGTGTTAGCCAAGCAGGGTCGTTGATCAGAAAATATATAAGAAATATCTTATAATATCACAAACTGCTAATGATTATTAATTTCATGATATTTCATATTTGTGGCTCATTGTCTTATATTTCGTGTCTGGAAACCTAACATAACATTTTTAAAAAGTGAAATGGTTAATGATACAAAACTGGGAGAGCAAATCTGGTGAATGTTCAGCGATGGCAAAACTGGCACTATATATATTCATAATTTAATTTAAGCAGGAATTGACACATTACATAGCAAGGCAGATTCTACATCTGGGACATGGCTTCTAGGAAAAGAATCAAGAGATGAATTAAAAACAACAAATGAAATGACTTAAACAGATACAAGCAATAAACATCAATGTTTATTATTAAATATTAAAGATAGCATAAATATTTAAGTAGTGGTTAATGGCTGGAGGAAAAGAAGGAAATGAAGGCAGGAATGTACCACCAAAATTCCCTTCACAATCTTTTCAACTTACATTTTATTTTACAGTTTTAAATTTGCATTTTGTATCTTTATTCTTTGGTACTTCTTTACCTTATGCAGATGATATGTCTATCACTTATCTATCCATGCATATAAAAGTATTTCATGATCTGCAATTTATTTGTTCCATCTGTATTTGACATTTATTCAAAAATATATAAACATGGACAGATGAGGAAAAGAAAGAAAAAGAGAAGATTTTCAGACATGAAGAAAACCAATTCAGAGTGAGTAGAACTGGTTAACTCAACAAGAGACTTATGAAGAACCTTAAAACAAAGTTGGAGGAATCCCATAACTTTGTCACCTGTTATCAAAGTACTTTCATTCCAAGACAGCAGCATATTGCATATCCAATCCATATTTCCTGAAGTTTTTCTCTAAGAAAAAGGTTCCTTGATTTTTGGGACAGATTTCCTGCAGCTCCCATTTTCTCATCACAATACTCATCACAATACTAACATTTATTTCTCAACACAGGTTCTTTTCAATTGATATGCCTACATGATAAATTATGTCTCTAGTCCTGTATTTTTCTGATGGAAGCTCTAGACAGTTCTCAGGGAGAACTGATTTAACAGGGAGTTAAATCAAAGGTTATAAAATTTACTACTGTATTTATTTTTTATCTTACAGAAGCAATTTTCATGGCAACATGAGCGTTTATCTTGTGCCTAGTTATTACATGGAGGACACAGTGCTTAAAATGAACCTGTATGGCAGATTTAATTTAGTTGACTTGCACCCCTATGTTTTATTCTGTCAATATAGCAAGTACTTCACTGGAAATATAAAGAAAGAAGGGGTATAGAAAATGGCATAAACAGCAGCCGCCACAATTTTTAATAATCGTTTCATCCCCTTTGATGAAATCAATTGCTTATTTTGGCACATAGGTAAAGCAGAATGGCACAAAGAATACTTGATGCACAATTGCAATAGCTTGATAGGACGTACCACATCTTTTATATTTCAGAAGAAAAGGAATGTCAGCAGGTGAGGCAAACTATTTTTTTAATGCTTCCAAAAGCAAATACAGAAAGCAACAGGATTTGGTTTTTTAAAGATTTTTTTCCCCACAAAATCCATTTCTATTGTATTACTAATAACTTTTTAAAAACATGTGCGCGCACACACATATGAGAAATAGATAGAGTGATTAGGCAATATTATTAAGCTCTCTGTGTGCTGTTATTTAAATACAGTTCTATCAAAAGGGAAAATATTTATTCTCGAATTTACAGCATTTCCAAGAAGATATATCCTTTATTTGTCAAAATATCCCTTATGGACAACTACAGAAGGTGCAACTGACTTATAATTACAACCTCAAAAGGGCCATATTGCAGCTACCCTTTCATTGGGCAAGACAGAAAAGCCATGTTTCGTATTTAAAGAAAAAAAGAGAAAAAAGTTCTTTGGTCAACTTTGCTATTCATCTTTCACCATGATGAGAAATATTTCATTAAGCTAATGAAATATTATTAGTATTGCATTATATTTACATAATAATAATACAATATAAGATATTATTGCAGCCAAAGTCTTCACATGAAGTATTTAAAGAAAATGATGTACTAATGCAAACAGCAATATTTTATTTATGAAGCTACTGGCTTTAGACTTCTATTTTAGATTTTACGAAGGATATACTTATATGCCTGCCTCTACCACAAGCAACCCTGTGTAGTAGATTAAACAGAGGATGAATGAACAGCCCAAAATCATCCAGTGAGTTTTTCATGGTGAGAATGGATTCGAACCTAGGATCTCCTTGAGTTCACAATAGCTAGCACAGACTCTCTAGGTCAGTGATGGCTACCCTTTTTGCCATCGCGTGCCAAAAGCAGGGGGAGCACGGGGAGGTTGCCCATGTGCGTGCCCACACCCATAATTCAATGCGCCCCGTCCCCATACACACGACCCCCCCTGTGCCTCCCTGCTTTTAGCATGCGATGACACGGTGGGCCTGGTAGGCCCATTTTTCACCCTCCAGAGGCTTTCTAGGAGACTGGGGAGGACAAAACCAGCCTTCCCCACCCCCCGGAGGCCCTCCAGAGGCCGGAAACAGCCCATTTCCCAACTTCCAGTGGGACTGAAAGGCCAAAAAATCAGCTAGCTGGAGCACACATGCGTGCTGGAGCTGAGCTATGGCAGTGCTCACGTGCCCACTGATATGGCTCCGTGTGCCACCTGTGGCACCCGTGCCATAGGTTTGCCATCATGGCTCTAGGTCATCTCAGTCATCCCACTTGTCTGCCACTCACACTACTGACAATGAATTACAAAGGCTCTTGAAGTATTTCCTATTTTAAATCCAGGATAGAATATACCGGTAAATTCAAAGGTGACACCCAAATGTTAATTGATAACGACTAGTGTGCCGAATAGCCTTTTTAGCACTGAGCCAAGGAAATAGTCTTGCTCAGGAATAATGATGCTGACAATCTGTGCTGAGTTTTAGTCACACTTATTTGAAAATCTTGCATTGGATCTAAATAGTCTTATATAAAAATTTCCACTGTTAAGGAGAAGGAGGCTATAGGAATCTCAGAGTTGCAAAAGTGAAGACAAAGCTGGCTAGCCATGTTAAAACTGTGCCTTGCCTAGTTTGAGCTACTACAGCAGTGTGTCAGAATAGCTCTGAACCGCTGGAGGATGAATGCAATTTATTGGGGACTTGCTGTGATCTGTGGGTCCCCAATAGAGCCTCATTGTGTTGGATTCAACTTCCTAGGGACAAATGTTCGCACACTGACAGCACAGGAAAACCCCAAGAAAAATAGAGGAGGGGTGTAAAAAGTACACTAAATTCTAGAGATCAGAGAAAACATACTTAACAATGTACAAAAAGATCAGAGTGATGTGGAACCATTAAAGGATTTCCAAGTACCTTTAAGAGGAGCCAGCTTGTCATCCACTTGACCATTTTTGCTGCCCAACAGACATGCTGATAGAGATCTGTATTCACTACTCCAGGATCTACAACATTAACCGTCACATGGCTCCCTTCTAATGTCAGGAGATGTTGCAGTTGATAGCTGAATAATACAAGGGCAAGTTTGCTTTGAGCATAAGCTCCGTGAGGTGAATACAAGCAACTAGAGGGAAAAAAAGAATTGTATAAATATAATTTCAAAATGAAGCATGGCACAGTTTTCAGATACTTACTGGGGATAACCTATGAAAGGGAATTATTAATTATGAAAAGGAAATTATGAAAAAGCCATACACAGCAGGAACTCTCTATAATTACTTATTATCTTGCAGAAACCAATGTAGCCTATACTAAGTGATTTATGGAAAATATTTGAGATAATATAAACCAGAGATGGGCAACCTTTGACAGCTAGGGACCTCACCACTGCCTTTTGGAGTGGAGATGGAGTGTTACAGTAGATTGAACTTTCCTTGGTTTCAAGAAAAAGTCTTTGAAGCCTATTATGCGAGTTTTAATTTTTCTTTTGCATGAAAATAGTAAAAAATATGCACCATTTTTCACAGTAGTTGTCAAAGGAGACTCTAGAAGCCACAGAAAATGATCATATCATATGAAAATCAACATCAATGATCATATGAAAATCTATAATCAAATAGCATTTCATAGCACTGTCTCAAACTAACATTTTAAAAAGGCATTAGCTTTTCTATGTCTTTTAATAAAATGTGTTAGTATTTAAAGATACAGCTAGAATCTTTCTGATTTGTAGCTATACTGTAGACTGTCAAATTTTTCCTCCTATAATATAGATTATAACACATGTCAAAAAACTGTTCTTCCTTAGAATGTTACAATCAAAATTTCAGAATACCATATATGATTCCGTTTTCTCTCGTTTCCAAAATTCCTTTCTTGCTTCAAATAAAGGCAATCCCGTGCTATAGGGTTCACAAGCCAGATCTGTGGTAATTATCTACTGTACATTAAATAGTTGTGTGTGCTTTGAACGAGAGCCAATTTGGTATAAAGATACTAGACTAGGAACAAGGAGACTATGGGTTCTAGGTACAAAGCAAGCTGAGTGATGCTGGTCTAGTTAGTCCCAAACCCAGGAAGAAAGCTATGGCAAGCCACTTTGGAAAGTATTTGTCAAGAAAACAGTGGGAACTTATCTAGGCAATTGCCAGGAGTTAATGCTAACTTGAAGGCACACACTTTATAGAAATAGAAATCAAAGTAAACATGAACTTAGGATAAAAACAAATTTCCATAGTAACATAATTTACTTTAAAGAATATTGACAATGGCTGTGTAATGCAGAAATGATAAGGTCTATTTTTTTATATATATTCATTTCAAATCACTTTCCTAGAAATGTATAGGTCCTGTTCAAAATACTATTGAACAAGCCAATGTCAAAAACTGAAAGTTTCAATAGGACTGTGAAGATCTCCAGTCTTTAGCCACAAAAAACAAATGTTAATGTGAAATGCAGTTTTTATCGTGCAGGCACATGATTGCTAGTTAGGGCTCATCAATTAGTACATATTAGCTTTGGCTTTTTCCATGCAGATTTAATACATGGTTTTTGTAAATGGTACCCCACACACCGTGGTCAGATACACAAATGTCCACACTGAATGCCTCTGATTATGATGTCACTTAAGTGCTGTAACATTAAGAATTTCTTGAACATTAATATTGAATACAATTGGAAAATGTATTCAACTTTGTGGTTAGAAAGGCATTCAAGAGACCAATATCAGAGAAAAGAATGTCTGGTATTTAGATTTAATAAACTGTTACCTCTACTACAATGCTTATTTAATATGAAAATGGGCATTGCATATAATCATCTGGAGATGCTGGTCCTTATCCTTTTGCTATTAATAACAGAAGATGGGGAAGCCTAACAGTCACAACAGAAAGACAGATATGCACACATAAATGTTGTGGCATTATTGTTGTTGATATTATTATTTTATTTAAGGCAAACCTGGGTATTTTATGACACCCAGGCCATATCTGGCTCTTGGCTGTCCCTGCCTGGACTGTGTAAGGTCAATTGAAAGTTAGAAAATAAAATGTAAATAAATGCACTTCAGGGGACAGGAGAGGAAACTGGGTGCACTCCTTTAATTGGCTGGTGAGAGAAAGAGCTTTTTCCGCCTATGGCAGAAGAGGAACAATATAGCTCAGGTGAGGAGAAGCTCTGTGCTCCCTCCCTCCCTCTATGCTCCTCCTCCCTCAACACATGTGCACTGGCGGCAGAATTAAGTTAGCCCAGAGGTCTTCAAACCTGGCAGCTTTAAGACGTGTGGACTTCAACTCCCAGAATCCTCCAGCCAGCAGAGCTGGCTGGAGGATTCTGGGAGTTGAAGTCCACACGTCTTAAAGCTG
>WNWU01013815.1:17122231-17168970 GCA_012654045.1 Ptyas mucosa
GCTGGCTGGAGGATTCTGGGAGTTGAAGTCCACACGTCTTAAAGCTGCCAAGTTTGAAGACCTCTGAGTTAGCCTATCGGTTCAGCCCTCCATAACAGTCCCACTTTCTCATGTGGCTCCTTGGGAAAATTATTTGCCTACCCCTGATTTAAGGAATATAAATTAACCATACAAATATATTTTTCTCCTGTTCTATTTATTGAATTTGGGTTTTTTTTTTCTATTTCGATTTCCTTTAATTTAAACATTTCTCCCATTAACTTCCCATCAATTACAATATTTGTCAGAAAGAAATAGATGTAATGGCATCATATATCTGATAGAGGATATGAATTAGACGCACTTATTAAATTTCAATTTGAATATACTTATTACAAAAACGCAAGATGCTGCGAGATTAAGAATGACTATTTTAATCTTATGCTTAGCTAACTTATTTTTGTACTATTTAATAGCAATTAATTAACTAAGATGTATCATTATTAATCTTTACTCTTTTACACAGTGCTTTACAGCCCTCTAAGTGGTTTATAGAGTCAGCATATTCCCCAACAAATATAATAGGGTCTCTGGAATCAAACTTCTAGAAAATCCCAAAAGGTGCCTTAAATGGTCTGCATTAAATGGTTAAAAAAAAGTCAAGATGGAGACCACAATGATGTGACTGAAGGTCTTCCTTGTGTTTATGTGTATCAAAAACACATGAAAACTGAAAAAAAACCCCACATATTACAGATACCCCTTACACTTCTTTTACATCAATTCAGAATCCCTAAAATGCCTCCATTTAACAACATACAGTATATCCATTAAATACATACTGATAAGAACACATCTAAATGACACTTTATTCTCCCTTTAGGATACCATAAAGATGCTGTGACAAAGTATGTGTTCAGATTAATAATGGATATAATTAACATGGTAAATGCATAAATAGTTTAGATCAATGTTTTTCAAACTTGGCTATTTTAAGAAGTATGGACTTCAACTCCCAGAATTCCACCACCAGCTAGATCAGAGGTCTTCAAACTTGGCAGCTTTAAGACTTGTGGATTTCAGCTCCCAGAATTCTCCAGCCAGCATAGCTATGCTGAATTCTGGGAGATGAAGTCCACAAGTCTTAAAGCTGCCAAGTTTGAAGACCTCTGAACTAGATGAACAAGCACTGTTGATTCAAAGAGAGCACTTGAATAGTTCACTTCTTAGAAGTTACTGCCAGTCTATGGCAATAGATCTATTGAAGCCCTCAGAATAAGAGACAGCTATTATCAGAGGTCAGATGTTCAATGACCTCATCTCCCAAATGGAGGAAAGAGACTATTTTAGTATATCTTTGGTGTGGTTTTACAATTACTTTACTAACAGAAGGCATTGAATCACTTGTTTTCTACCTATTGGGACATATGTCAGGCAAAAGAAATGCAAAAGCATTGACATACACAGAATATATGTATTTTAAAGTAAATATAAAAGTAATCAGTTATAAACATGGACTATAGTTAGAAAATTATCCTTTTTTGGACAACGTATAGGTGAATTATGTTAAAGTCTGTATAGATCCCTAAATATAATCTTGTGGACCATGAAAGGCAAGTAGAAGGAATGATGTACTACAACTGTACAGCCAACATATAATGAGAATAGTGTTTTACTGGAATATGTGGGGACCAATGACCTTAATGTTTAAGTCTGTGGATTGCCATCTAGGACAGCAAAGCAAACAAACAGTTTTAAAACTATATTAAAATAATATTCACTTTAGAATGAGATTACAATCTTACATAGAAAAAAGAATGAAGAATGATAGCATTAAGAAAGATGAGTTTGTAACAGTCGGTATCTTGCACCAATGCACTATATATTATCTTAGAATGGAACTTATTTTGTTTGGTTCAATATCTTGTATGTTAGGCATTTGTTTCATATTCCATTGAACACAAGATGCAGCATACTATATGAAAAATAATGTAACATATAACACTAATCTAAATGAGGCCTCAATTACTGTTTCTTTTGTGATATGTTTTTTCATTCATTTACCTACTTCTACTTAGTATTGCTCATTATTAAGAAGAAATGAATGGATATTGATTGACACACATTGGAATAATATATCAAGTACCACTTCATGGCAATTCTAACTTTCTGGAGGCTTTTCACCTATCAAGACTTTTGTTTGAGCTTTCTCTTTAGAGATATGTAATTGGGTAGAGCTTACAATTAGAGAGCTATAATTAAATTACTGCTGCCAGGAGTCAGGATTTTCTGGCTCATAAAAAATTGGTATATATTTTTATATTAAGGCTCTAAACGTCTGAGCTGCTATTTGGAGACTAAGGAGGTCACAATTATCTCCAGGCCCATAATGAGTTTTGAGAGCACTCTGTTCTGCCTATGGAAGACTGATAATTTACTTAAATATAAAACTGGAACAATTGAAAACTTAGTACAGGTTGTTCAGATAAGGTGAAAAGTAAAGCATGAGTGATTGTCTATATTATTACCATTTCATCACTGCACAAAGTATGCAGCAATGGTAGAAGAAAGTTTTGAGTGTTTCCACTTCATCGGTAGAAATAAACCTGTATTTAATTTCCTAGAGATATTTTTCAGGGAAATAACTTATGGCAATAGTCACAGTTCTTGCCACCTATGCAATTTATGCAATTCTATTTTTGTTGGCAAGAAAACTTTCTATAAATGTACTTGCACACTAGATTACTCACACTGTACTTGGAGCCATTTTGGAATAGAGTAGCATCAGAACTAAATCGATTGCTGACAATAGGTGTGAAATTCATTTGTCGTTTTCTGCCCACTACACATATCTCACTCTTTAAACCTATAGCTTTGAAGTGATACAAAATTTTGAAAATTAATAATTCAAAAGGTGGAATGTTGATTTCTTATTTTTAGTTATTAGAGAATAACATGAAGGACTCATGGCAATTGCATAAAATTAATTGTTCTTTCAACTAAAATGTATGGAGAAAGACCTTTAGGAAAGACAATGGATTTCACAGATATACTGCTAGAACACTTGTCCTTAGTCTCCTCATGACTACACATGGATACTTACTGTAGTTTTAGGTGCAGAATGCAATAATCAATAAATATATGCAGAATACCATAATCAATAAATAAGCCAACGAACGTGCTTCTTTTTTTTAATCTTCACTTATAGTTAAGCATACTTATCAAGTGTTTTTCAGATATTTTCTTTAATTGTGTTCACATACATATATGTGAACATGTTTATTTATAAATAAATTCCAGACAGTATACAAAAGGAAGTATCCAGGGGTGGCATTTACTGTCTGCATATAATGAAATACTTCCGCAACAATGCCCAAGCAGCCAGGCCTGTTCTACTTATCAAGTTGTCTAGAAACTTGCTTTTAACCAGTAAAGCAGAGGTGAGGAATCATGACCCCCTTTTATGACTTCTGGACTTCAACTCCCAGAATTCCTGAGCCAGCCATGAGCCATAAAAGGGTCATAGTTCCCCACTCCTATAGCAAAGGAAAAATAGCTAAAAAGGAGACTTGTTCTCTTCTCTGGAATGAATCCCTCCTAACTTCATACCATATTGAGCCTTCAGGCTATACTGAATTAATTTGACAGAGACCTTCTTGAAAAACAGTATAATCAGGTAAGTATGTATGATATGATTGTGAGTGCTGCTGGTTTTTCTAAGACGGGGTGGGGAACCTTGACTTGTGGACTTCAACTCCCAGCATGCTGGCTCAGGAATTCTGGGAGTTGAAGTCCACAAGTCATAAAAAACATTCTGCTTGTACTCATTTATCAATATTGCTACATTTATTAATGAATTGCTTCCTTAAATCACAAGACAGATTATACTGTATGTATGGTTGTTTTTAGTAAATAAATTGGTCACTTAATATAATACTTCAAAATACTTTGAAATGTTTTTGGGTCACTTTTATCTATGTGTTCTTTAGTTTCATGGTGATGACAGCACATATAATATTATTATCTGTTTGCTTGTTCTATAACTAAGTTTTCTTAAATAAGGTACACATTTTTAAAAAATGTTTGCTCTTGTCATCTTTCTTGATATGCAGACATTTTTCCTTATTGACATGCTCAATCATTCTCCTCTACCACTAGAGCATATAATATATCTAGATTTTTTTCTCATCTTTTGCCTTTTCTCCCTCCCTATTTGTCTTTGATCTTACCTCTAATCCTATTTAAATCCCCATCTTCTACATAAGCTATTTTAAACCCTGCATATTATTTTTCACACTATCATTAACTTCTACAGCTTTGTAATCTTAAAGCTCTATGCATCGTTCTTCTCTGTTCTGCTTCTGCTGCCAAGTGCAAACAAACGAAGTTGGCTAGTTGTTCTTCTTCCAGTTTATTTTCTTTCTTTCCTACTACAACTGCACGTTTTTGTCAGTATAAAAGACTGTTTACGTAAGTAAATTTCTTCAGATCCTGGGTACAGTTTTTTTTCAGATTCATTCTTTAATCTTACCTGAATCATGTTATTTTTAAAGGTACAGGATTATGATAAGCCTATTTGCTTTGATGAGTTTTGGGAAATGAATAGATTAAAATCTATCAAGTTGTAAAAATGAAAAATTGGTCTTCCCCCATCTGAAAATTGTTAATCTATGACTCCATATAGCTTCATCAAAGTCATGATGGACAAAGAGAGAGATACGGCAAAAAGCTGGGGCCAGCCACTGGAGGGAATGGCAAGGCTGATGATTGATATCTCCAGCCTTAGTATTCATCTCTAAACCAGGTCACAGGAACTTCACTAGACTTGGGCTCTGACTAGTGCTATTGAATGCCAGGATCAAATAGAGTAAGACTGTCCTCATCCATGATTTGATTGTGGATAAAGAAGCAGTCTGGCATGTGTAACTGAGACCTGGATGAGAACCTAGATAGGATGCAGGAAATGGGCCTGGCAGTGGAATAACATCTCTTTAGAAATCTATACATCTCCCACAGTGATCTTATTTAAATGTAATTATTTGAATTCAATTGACTTGGGTTTTTTGCCCAATTCTGCCCTTAATTTCCGGAGTTTGGCTTCAGAATTGTGCATTAATATCTGTACACACTTCTAAAATGTGTAATTTACATATATTTATTGTGTGGAGGAGACTGGTCTGAATCCAGAGGCATTTAGCAATATTAACTGAAAAAGAAGCAAGATGAACAGTGGGAAAGTTTGCATTTTGCTTTTTCTGGATACCAAGCACAGAATTCTTTCCCCTTCAGATAAATACAGGAATATTTGGTACTTGAGTTTTCAAAGATTCAAAACTATTAACATTTCAAAGACATAAAGAAAGCTTTTGAAGGCTGAAGAATTTCTGCAGGGACATACTCAGGACATAAATCTTTTTGATGCAAACTCTCCTATGCTTCAGAATTTATTATGTTCTTATAGTGAGAGTGCAGTAACAAATACTAAGGCACAAGGTAGGTTCAGGATATAATTACTAATTAGACTCAAATCCCTTATGTATATGGGCAGGAATCATTGTACTATTTGGCAAAATGTAATTTAGTCTATGGACAGCCAGTTTGGTATAGTGATTAAAACATCAGTTTAGAAACTGGGAGAATGTTCTAATGCTGCCCTAGGCACAAAGCTAAATGGGTGACCTTGGAATAGTCGCTTTCTCTCAGCGGTTGGAAAGAGACAATGGTAAACCATTTCTGAAATCTTGCCGAGAAATCTGCAAAGACTTGTCCAGCCAGTCTTGAAGAATCAGACACAACTGGAGCAGGAAAAAAAAATTCTATCACAGTAAAATGCAAAAATGGAAATAGATGAGACTAATAATAACTCTTCATAGAATAAATTACTGAAATTAAGGATTGCTCTTAGTAAGTGCAGATGCAATGTTTTATTATATAATCATAGTATAAACCATGAGCGGGAAATTCAACAGACTTCGCTTTTACAAAAGGACAACCTAATTGCTTGCCCATCCTAAAGAATCTGGACTCAGATTCTTATGAGGCAGTGCTGCTTCTTGTTTTCCTCCTTGAAAGGAAACACATAATTTCAAAAATAGTGAAGGATATGAATGCAAATTACAGTACTTCTTTTGAAGTAAATGATGGATTTTTGTAATAGGGCAAAGAGAGCTATCCATTAGAAGATTTTTTTATTCTGGAATGAATGAATATAGAGGTATATTATTCCTTTGTATGTGCACATGCAGTTTCAAAGATATGCAGTAAAGAAAAAGCTGCACACCTAAATTACACATTAATTTAACTATCATTAAGTCTTCTTTTCATCATTTACTATCATTTGGTCAGCTAAACAAAAACTCTGCAAAATGAAATGAGAACAGTATTTCAGCTTCTGAAAGCAAGGAAATAAGTATTTGCATGAGTTGAAGATTTACAACACAGTTCAAAAACTACTCCCACATTCAGGAACAAAATACCTAAAACTGAGTGTTCTAAACATATTTGTTCCATTAATTTTTTGTAAGTCAAGAAAACTAAAGTGATAGCTACAGAGGAAAAGGAAAAGAATGATGCAATTCTTCCATTCTGAACAACATCCCTAAATGAAATCAATATATTTTGCAATTAAAGGACACTATGTCTACTCTTAGCATTTTCTGGATGTGCTGATTTTAACTTTCGGAATGCTGAGCCATTGCTGCAAATTACAGGAAGTGAAGTGCATACAGTACATTAGGAAGGCACCAACTGTGGGATCCTCAGTGAAGCATACTTGTACACAGCTACTGAAGTTCCAAATGAACTGTGAAGTTCCTATTATCAAAACCGGGCTTAGACTAATACTTCCTAGAAAGCCATCTTTATTTCCCCCTGGGTCTACAGAATAAACCTCTTCTGGATCTACAGAAACATTTTAAAGCAAAGTGTGATTTTATTGTGATTCAAAGAAAAAAAGCAAAAGACCGCTGGAGATTAAGGTACCCCTGGGTGTGGTCTAAAAACAATGTCTTTACTTCAGCCAACAGATCACGACCCTGGCTGGTTGTTTCATTCCATTAAGGTTTAATGCTACTTTCCACAATACGTTTTTGCCCCAGTGTTTTAGGACTATTATTCATCATATCCGACTTCAAATAATAACTAGAATAAGTGATAAATTTTCTGCAATAGCTTTACCAGCATGAACTGAACTGTAACATTATGTGACCTAAGCTGTTGAACTATGAAAATACTAATCAGTACAGTAAATCAAGGAGGAAAGATAATATGTAGCTCATGCACAATATGTTTTCACAATGGGGTGCTATAAATCATGAACAAATTTACACATCCCAAATGTACATTTATAGATACTTATACCAATTTGTAAAGTATTCTCATTCCACACTGACACTAGATTTAACCCTTATCACTTTTATTATCAGTCTTCTGACATATATGTGAAGAATGATAGAAATATTCCTGCACTGCTAAGGAATAAAGAACTAAGAGTATACATAGGATATTTTCTAGCCACGCAAAGCAGATTTAATACACAAATAACACTACTATTAATGAAGGAATAGCACTTTTTATGCAGAAAATGCTATTTTACCATTAGTTTCCTGCAAATTGATGCAATTGATTCAACATTAGTTGCCATTTGTTTTTTTAAAAAACATAAATTACAAAAATTGGTCAGTTTATGTTTCAAGAGATAAGATATGGTATTATTACCAAATTTAAACGGAACTCTCTTCCCCCCCACACACAAAAAAATTAAAATACATTTTTCATGTGTACAAATGCAACTAGACTAAATGAGAAGGATGCCAATGGGGATTATTTATTTAATAATTCAAACTCAAAAAAGAAACATAGAGGTATGGAAATGGGAAAATGTCTGTGGGCACCAAAGCTGGGGGAAAAAACCCCTTGAATTTTACATTTAATACAATTACTATAATTTTATGTACTATAGAAAAAGATTAATTTTTATTCATAAATAGTGAAGCTTGCATTCAAATTGGATTATTTCACTAATTTGCTTATAATGAGAAAGTACCTTTAGTCATCTATCCTCAATGACTAATATATCAGGGAGTTTGATTAAATCACCAATAATCAATAATTATAACTGTAGTTGTTATGGTGTCTTCTTTTACAGCAGTGACATTAATAAGACCAAGCAAAGATGTAGAAAGATGACAGATGCAAGAGAGAGAGAGAGAACAAATTAACTCCATAATCAACATGTAGCAAAATGTTGAGCTCTGGGTAGACAGATGAATAGAGAGGTTTAAGTGTAACAAATTAAAACTAATACTTGCCAGAATTACTGTCAAATGGCAAGTATGTTCAAGAAATCTGGTCTAATGCAGAATATAACTGATAAAGAGAAACTGTCGACAAGAAGAGAAGTGCAAAATGACATTTCAAAGCTTCTCCCATCCCAAATTTGTTTAAAAGTCCTATAGGCACACACCGCATGCAAACATAAAATAAATAAATCTGGACTATTTACTTTATATATAACGTTATAAATATTTTTGAATATTTTTTTTTCTGCTTATATAACATTTATCTTTCTTTGATCTTCTCTGCAGCCTCCCATTTCTTTTTAGTATATTTTAATCTGAAGGTAGTTATAGAATGATTGGCCCTCTCTATTCTGCTAATAAATACTCTTCAGTGGGTGGGAGGGATTAATAATATTAGGACGAAAAATTGCATACCTGCTTTGTAAATCATGAAGATGTAATTCACCTACATAATGGGTGGCTGATGAGACGGTGACAATCCGAGCATTGTGGCTATGTGTTCCTGATTGCTTCAGTGTATCCAAGAGGAGATTTGTCAACAAGAAATGTCCCAAGTAATTAACACCAAGATGCTCTTCAAACCCATCTTCTGTCTTCTTTTCGGGTACCAGCATCACTGCAGCTGAAGAGTTGAACAATAAAGTGAACTTTGGTGGGTACATGCCTGATTTTGTTTCACATAGCCAAGTAAAATGTAAGAAAACCCCTGTATTCTTTCTCTATGGCATCCAATATACCGTATTTTTCGGAGTATAAGATGCACCTTTCCCCCCCCCCCCAAAAAAGGGGGTGAAATTTTCGGTGTGTCTTATACATTGAATGTAGCCCTGCCCACCCACTGGCCACCCTTTGGTCTATCTCGCAGCAGTTACCTCCTTGCAAGAAAACAGCAAGAAAAAAACAGCTCGTTTCAGCTTCAGTACAGCCTAATTAGCACAAGTTGATTGGATCATTCTCCCAACTCTCAGCTAATTTGCTCTCAGCTGTTTTGGGCAGGGCTCTGCTGCTTGCTGCAAAGAGGTAAATTGCTGGAGCAGATTTTTTTTTCCCCCTTGTGCTAATCAAGCTATGCTGAAAACGAAAATGAAAGTAAAGCAGGCTGTTGGCTGTTTGCTGCAATGAGGCAAAATTGCTCAGAGGCAGAGGGAGATTTCTTTTTCTTCTTTTCCTCACCAAAAAAGGTAGGTGTGTTTTATACTCTGGTGCGTCTTATACTCCGAAAAGTATGGTATCTCACAGGAAGTCCATAAACAGGACATCCATAAATCAGCAGCATCTCCCTTTCAACTATCTCAGTATCACAATTAAAATAAGGCATACTATGTGACATAAAATTTAAAATAGAAGGTTAAAGTATGTACAAATTAAACAGATCTTGCCCAGAAACTAGCAACATTGTGTTCTGTAATCCGTAATCCATAATTGTGTTCCGTAATCAAGTGTACGCTGTTGGGGCAACAAAGAACAGGTATACATGCAGTGTTGTTGTCTGCGTGTCACCACAATCACAAAGAGCAGAAGCAACTGGATAGCCCCATTTGTTCAGAGTATCTCTGGATCTTGTTGTATTCTGTGCAGTCTATTCAATGATTTCCTCACTTCCCAGCTTTTTTCCCAGTAGAGATTCATCAGGGTATAAAAAGTCAATTTCGACACACAGAAAATAACCAACCAAGACTATCTCCACAGAAAAACAAACAAAAGCTAAAGCTAACAAACCAACAGAGAAATAGTGGATTTGTTTTTTATGCAGGAGGAAGGCAATTAAGAAAAAAACGTTTCTCTAAAAATTCATGGCTGAATTTGCAGCAGTTTTATTCTTATCGGTGTATATTTGTTTGTGGTGAGAGAACTCTCAAGATTAGAACTCTAAGGTGACCTGATTATTCTGTTGTGGAAGCAACTCAAATGCTAACACCTAGCACCTTTATAAATTAAGCAAGTAAAGATTCAAGTGCCAAATATGGAAATTAATTTAAAGATGTAGCAGAAATATTCATTATTTTTATTCTTTGAAAACGCAGGATATTTAGAGAGAGAAACTTAGTGGCTGTAATGGAATGTGTGGGTGATCTTGGGAAATGAGAAGAAGACATGCTGTCTAGGAAACAATCAGACAAGAGAGACAGAAACCCCCAGTAGCTGAACAGCTGGGGACTAACGGAGGACTCACCCTAATGAATCAGGCAATTAAAAGTGATGTGGGAATTTGTACTTTCAGACCTGCAAGTTCCTATTAATGTAACCTTACAGCTACATTAGTTTATCTAGTTGTGTGTCTTGTCTGGTTTACCTGGGAGAGCTGACAGTATCCCAGTTGTTTAAATCAGGCTTCTCAGTATGGTTCGTGAGGGAAAAAAACCCCCAAAACATCCTCAAATTGTTGGAGTATCTGGAAACTGCTTTTAATTTATTGCAGTTGTATAACAAGTCTGTACGGTAGTTTAATACCATTGAGTAATGTGTTTTCAATCACAATATGAGAGGATACACCCAGGGAAGCTGGAATTTGAGAGCAATATATAAATGTCACAGATGAGCTTTTCATAACACACAGGCTGACAATGCCCAGAACAGGAGGGTTATGCAAAATACATTCTAATATGCACGATGCAGGCACTGGAGCAATACGGCATTTAACTTCTTAAAGGCAACCTTATTCTATACACTTGATCAACAGCTAAAACCAGTGGTGGGTTGCTACCGGTTCACCCCGGATTGGGCGAACTGGTAGCGGTAGCGGCAGAAGGCTCTGCCTACCTACCTGGACGTCTCTGCGCATGCGCAGAACCATGCGCGAGCGAGTGAGCGCCTACCAGCGAACTGTTAGTAATGGGATTTGAAATCCACTACTGGCTAAAACTATCTAAGGTATGATTCCTGGCCATGATTGGCCATACATTCAGTTGAGTCATGTATTTTCTTTCCCAAGCTTTCAGTTTGCAAGGCAGATTATAGTTTTGGAACTAGTGGATATCCTTCAGATATCAATTTCTCAGACATATTTTGTTTACTTTTTATATACTTCCCTTGGTTGCCCTGATTGACAATCAGATTTTTCCAATGTTACACTGCTGAAACCCAGGTCTATCAGATTTTAGACCTGAGATCTGATAGTCATTATGTAGTCCATAATGATGGTATGTGATTAATTATGACAGAATAGTTTATCAATATTCTGCCTTGGAGATTCACTTGCGAATTACAGATGAAAATAAATAAGAAGTATAATGTTGTATTCTGGCCTGATCTTTATCACCGAGCCTGGCAAGCAGAAGCACCAAGTTACAGTGAGGGCTGCAAATGTCCATCTTACACTTGAAGCTTTATTGGTCATAAATTAGCTTATGCATAGATTATTGCATTAGGATTCCTGATTCCTTTTTCCAATTCTACTTGGACTGTTTTGGATATTATTTATTATTCATATTTCTATTTATTATTCATATTTCTATGCCGCCCACTCTCCGAGGACTCTGGGCAGCTTACATCAAAGACAGTATACTAAATAGCATATTGCCTCCAACAATCTGGGTCCTCATTTTACCCACCTTGGAAGGATGGAAGGCTGAGTCAACCTTGAGCCGGTGTGATTTGATCCGCTGATCTGCTGAACTAGCAGTCAGCTGAAGTAGCTGCAGTACTGCACTCTAACCACTGCACCACCTTGGCTAATTATATTATCATGTTATTCCTATGATTCATAATATCATGAACTCTTTACTGGCTTCCTATCTGTCAAGCCCCACAGAAGTGGGTCAGATCAAGGATGCACGATTACACATTTCTTGAATGCCCCTTTGGTAATAAATACAGAATCTTGGAAAGTACAATTTAATTAATAGTGAAGGTGAAGTCTTTTTGAATGACTTGAAAAGCTTCTTCTCAGCTTTCTTGATATGAATTGTCATTTCTAAGATAAAGTACCAATGGATTTTCCTTTTATTGCTTGTTTACATGTAGTCTTTTTTTCCACTGTTTTCCACAACCTCTCACAGTATCTGAACTAAGATATGTTCAAACTTGTCTTTGGAATCTTCCATTTGCCAGGTTCAGATATGGGTCTGCTCTTTTTCTTTCTACGCTCATGCTCATTCATCATGTTCTTCTGGTTGATCATCTTTCTGTTTCTTCTTCCAGGACATTGGTTTCCAGATCTAGATTAAGGGATCAGGACCTTGACTCATGATTCTGGAATAAGAGCCATCCTTCTCTTTACTTCTGTGAAATTATAATGTCCATTATTTCTCCAAGTTGTATGGAGCTAGTATAATTTTCAAGTTAATATTTGTTTTATATTAACTATGAATATACATGCATTCTCTGCAGCATTACAGAGCATTAGTTTAAAACTGCATGATCATTATTTAATTGTAAATATTAGTTTTACTGATTGGATAAATTAATTTTATGGAATAGAATTTTATACCAGGAGTTTTTTCCCCCTGAACTGCATTGTTCCTTCGTAAAAGTGCATAATAAAGAAATATTACGAGTGTTTTTGTTTTGATTTTTTTTCTGCCATATTTTTTCCATAGCAGCTTGGAAAGAGATGCCAAGTACTAAATTTCAGTAATAGCACAAGAAAACCTTTTGCTAGTAAGGGCCAGAACTATGAAACTTGACGTTGATCAGCCAAAAAACTGCAATGCAGATAATGAAACAAGTAAGGGTAGTAAGTAAGTTTGAGGATTCAGAAATAACAGGCTCAGATCAAGTTGTTTATTTTATTGTAGCAAAGTTATATAGCTGAAGATATCTGATCATGTCCTTTAGATCATCAACAGCCTAGAGCCAGCTGTGTAGCATTTTCTCCTTTAAGGCCTTTAAGGTCTCAGTTCAAAGTATTTGGGTTCTTTAGCTATCTTTTTATATATTTTTACAAGAGAGGGAGTATAAACATTATCTGGAGGTGATTTTGTGACATTCTTTATCTGTGGCTTGGTCACAATACAGATAGTTGACCTACTGCCAGAGGTATTTTTAAGACATTATCTTGTGCTCCAACACACAACCTCCAAAAATTATCTTATGACTTTATCTTGTAAATAACATGGAAACCCAGACAGTTGACCCTCTGCCAAAGATAAGCTTACATGGCACATTATTTCCATCATATCCTTGTTTTCCTTCCCTTCTACAAGTGTCAAATTAGGAAGCTGATGTTTTTCTCATTATCTTAATTATTACAAACAGAATATACATAAAAGGCTCAAATTGAAAGTGATTACATACGAATTACAGCAGCTTGTTAATTAACTCTTCTAACTATTTGCATGGGATATGGATTACAGCATTACAATATAATGCTGCTATTTGCACAGTTTTCTAAGTAAAGTCCAAGTATAGGATAATATTATAGTCTAAATTTTTCAAATGAGAAAAGGCGCACTATATCAATATATCGCTTCATCAATTCTTATGCAGTGATATTACTGCACGAAAAAAACCCAGTGATTTTTAGTACCACTATTTGATATGATCCGTACAATGTAATTAGAGTGTTGTTTTGTTTCTTGCAACTGCCTTTAATTTTTTTTCCTGCCTGCTGGTTTAACCTAGGTGAGATAACCTTTTTGAGGGGAAAAAAAACAGATATATAATGATCCCGTAGAGCACTGAGAGCCATTCCACATCTTACAGGTGCAAAATAATTACAAACATATTTTTACTTATTGAAGGGCATCTGTTGCTTCTAGAGCTGGTGGCTATATCTGGTTGTCTTGGATGTGACAACACATGCCCAATTGATTTTTAAAACAGTATTAATGGAGTTAGAGGGAAGACAGAAAAAGTGAGTTTCAAACCTTTCATCTTTTCAAATCACCCTTCTTTTGAATTTAAATGAAAATTTCTCTAACCAAAGAACTTTCCTCTCCCAAGGCCTGTTTATTTGTTTTTGTAAGATTATTCTAATCAGATTTTAGAAAAAAAAAATCAGTATATTGGTATTGACTGATTATAATAGAACTGATTTGCTAATTGGCCCACAAAGCAGATGAGATGAACATGACCATAAATCACATGACTGGATATTAGCTGACGTTGACATCCATGGTTTCATACAAACAATGAGTAAGATAAAGGTCTACAGTTTGTTTGTATGACTAGCACTAGCCTACATTACAACTAAACATTTACTATTCCCTTTGCCTAAATGGAGGACCAAGATCATCCCAGCTATTACCAAAGTTGCTACCAGTACTATTGTAAATTAATGATGCAAGAACCTTGGTTATTGCCACAAGGTAAAAAGAAAAAAGAAAATGTGTAAGAAAATGGAAAAATGCCAGGTCAAATTGCATACAGTCTAACACCTGATACCTTAAGACATGGCTGTCAAACTCAAGGCCCGTGGGCCGGATCTGGCTCCCAGGATGCTTAGATCTGGCCTGCGGGCCCACCCTAGAAACAGCAAAGGACCAGCCTGCAATGCCTCTGCCAGTGAAAACAGAGCTTGCAAGGACTCTCCAGAGCTCCGTTTTCGCTGGCAGAGGGTTGCAGCAGGCCATTGCAGCTGAAAACAGAGCTTGGGAGCCTGTTTTCTCTGGCAGAGCACTCGGGCTACCACAGGCACACCCAACACGAGTGATGTAGAGCTGGCCATGGCCACCCTGGCCATGGCCACCCCGGCCCCCCAACATAAAACACATGTTTTTTAAAATGTTTCCCAGATTAAACATCAAGGAAATGTTTTTTCAATTACTTCACCTAATTAAGACACAGCAATTTGCCACACTTTTATCTCCTGCTTACTCGTAGGACCTAAAAGAATGAATTTCTACAACAAAAGCTGTTTTTAAAGTAACAATAATTGTAAAATATTTGTTACCAAATCCAATCTTTTTTTGGGGGGGGGAATACTTCTAGGTTAAGAAAACCACTGCAGTAACACTATTTCTATTTACAAAAAGGATCATTAGAGGTTGAGTTTGAATTTTAAATTTTCTAAAAAATAGGACAATATTCAAGAGACCATGTTCTTCAAACAAGTACAAACAAGTAAAATTCCAATAGTTGTTGATCCTTCCCTCATCTAGCATATAGTCATGTGGAGGGAAAGTTTTAGTCCAAAACATTTTGAAGGTGCCATGTTTTAAAATTCTGTTAACAGATTGATTTAGAAGCAGGAATGGCATCATACAGTATGTGGGTTTTACTTTTAAAATCCTTGTTTTGATAGAACTACCATTTATGTGCAATTTGCTAATTTAGCTTAGTGAGTTTGATTTCAAAAGACTTTGATTAATCTAACATTAACAGAGAAAGTAAGGCAGCAGCAAAAATGTTTATGAATAATATGTATAGTGTACGTCAAGACAGACTTTATTTAGACATTATTCTTCTGCCATCAGAGTATATGCAAGCAGAAATCAAGATTCTGAGGCAATTCATATAATTATACATTTAATTCTGGCAGCCTATAGACTATTGATTAAATTATGTATTTTAAATGATTTATTTATTTGTTACATATGTTCTGTAGCATTCAATCATAATTACCCTAAGTGCTATAGCACACTATGGAGAACATACAATAAATTATAATACTTTGTTTATTGAAATACAGTTAATTTAATTTAAATATCTTTAAATTAATTATAATAACAACACAGAAGCTATAACAGTAAGCAGACAGATTTAGGATTTCCCATACTTTTGTTTCTGTGCTCAATGAACATTTTTTAAGCCACATTGTTGAAAACTTTGTAAGTACTTGGAGGAGGGTGCAGTTCTCCTTGATGAGAAGGCATTCAAAGGGTGGGAGCAGCTGCCTATAGTGCCCATTTCTGAGTCCTCTCTCATTGTACTTCACACAGGCAGATTCTATTTGACTAGGCAGTCCTGAAGATAACCAAGCCCCAAGCTATGTAGGACTTTATATGTAATCATCAGTACTCTGAACTGCACCAGAAACAAACCCTCAAATGATTCAATTCCACAATACTGATATTGTCAGACAATACAGGTTGTCTGTGTTAACACGTGGGCTGGGCATTCTGCATTGGTTTCAGCCTCTGGCTGGTTCTCAAGGACAGTCGCTTATAAAACACATTATGATAGTCTGTTCCTGAGGAGACAAGGACATGAATGATTGTAGTCAGTGCCTTGTTTTTCAGGAATGGTTACAACTGGGCAAAGGCCCTTCCAGAAAGTTTCCACTTGTTGTTCCAGCAGAAGCTGAGAGTCCAAGAGTTCTATTAGATTCTATACCAGTTCTTTTGGGGCAAAACAACTCCATCTAAAACTAAAAGATGGCATTATCCAGAACCAATTAGCTTCTGAAATTACAGCCATTCCATTTTGCTAGGGTTGAGTCTCAGCTTGATTCTCTCCATCCACATCCTTACAACCTCTAGGTCTGTGATGGCGAACCTATGGCACGGGTGCCACAGGTGGCACGCAGAGCCATATCGGTGGGCACGCGAGCTCAGCTCCAGCATGTATGCGTGCATCAGCTAGCTGATTTTCGGGCCTTCTAGGCCCACCAGAAGTCAGGAAACACACTGTTTCTGGCCTCCAGAAGGCCTCTGGGGGGGGTGGGGAAGGCCGTTTTTGCCCTCCCCAGGTTCCTAGAAAGGCTCTGGAGCATGGGTAGAGCAAAAAAAATGGGCCTACCAGGCCCACCGTGCCATCACGTGCCAAAAGCAGGGAGAGCACAGCGCATAGAATTATGGATGTGGGCACGCACGCTTTTGGCATGCGATGGCAAAAAGGTTAGCCATCACTGCTTTAGGTGTTGGCTCATGAATTTCACATTTCTTGAACACTCAAATGCAGAGATGTATAACATCAACGTATTATGATACTGAAGGCCAAAATGTTGGAGGACCTCCCCCAGTGACTTCATGGAGATATTTAATAAAATGGAGAGATGCAGATCCCTATCTTCATACACACTATCTGGAACAATCTACTTAGGAAAGAATAGAATCATCTAAAAATGGTACACCCAATCCTCATACATAGTCTAGAACAGTGATGGCTAACCTTTTTGCCATCGCGTGCCAAAAGTGGGGGGAGCATGGTGGGGTCACACCCATGTGTGCCCACATCCATAATTCTAGGTGCCCTGCCCCCTGTGCTCCCCCCCGCCTTTGGCACGTGATGGCACGGTGGGCACGGTAGGCCCTTTTTTTGCTCTCCCCAACCTCCAGAGCCTTTCTAGGAGCCCGGGGAGGGCAAAAATGGCCTCTCCCCCCAGAGGCCCTCTGGAGGCCAGAAACAGTGTGTTTCCTGACTTCTGGTGGGTCCAGGAGGCTCGAAAATCAGCTGGCTGGCGCATGCATGCATGCTTGCCGGAATTGAGCTCGCGTGCCCACCGATATGGCTCCACATGCCACCTGTGGCACCCGTGCCATAGGTTCGCCATCACAGGTCTAGAAGGATACATGGCTGATGGGATCATGGACTGCTGAAAGATCTAGCAGAATTAGTTATTCTTCCCCCACTGAAGCCCAAAGTAGATAAGGCATTATGGATTTAAGATGTATCTTTAGAGAAAGCAGAGCAAAAAGAAATCCATAGTAAATACATAAATATCAATGGTAATAAATATTCTATTGCCAATGTGCCAAACATTCAGCAATATGTTAACTTAATTCATATAAAAATATGGTTGTGCCTTTTTATAGAAAATAAATTATTGCCTGGCAGAACAGAAAAAAATATCAATTCTCCAAAGGAAAGAGACATCATATGCACCAAAAATGCCTACCTTAAGAATATTTTGTAGTCTATCCTTATAAAATAATTATCCTGTAGATATTCTATGGAACTTTCCTATAATTCTCAGACAACAATTCTCTGCCTCCCCGCCCCCCAAAAGAATTACTCTTTATCTCAGGAAAACTGTTCTCTATCTCTTCACAGACTTAGAACCAAACTAGCATGCTTGGTGACATATGGGCACACCCTATATCTTTAAATCTCAAAAACAAGGGATAGAAATTACAATCAATCCATAAGATAAAACGAAACTAAAAATAGCACTCTACTTAAGTGCTTCTCTATCTAATATAATTATTGAAGCCAATATAAACCAGGAAGAATAAGCTTTTTAATTTGGATATTGTGGGTGCATTACTTTAAATCAATTTTATATTCATTTAACTGTATTCAGTTTTGCAAATAATACAGTCTAATTTCTAAAGGAACAAAGCAGAGAAGCAAAGCTTATTTTTAATAATATAATAATGATTATATAAAGACAAGACTAATACAAACTAAGGAAAATATAAAAAGTAAAGAAAAAGAGAAGCGCACAAAGGTAGAAAAAAGAAAGGAAAGAAAGAAAAGGGATCTATAAAAGATGACTTCTCCTCCTTCCAAGTATAAACAATTTCATAACTTAACTAGTACTTCAATTTTCTTAATAGGCTCTTAAGAGGGACCCTGTGTCTGGGGAGTTGCAGGGAGCCGATCTGTCAATCTGTTCTTTTTTTTTGTTGTGATCATTTATCTTCAGTCTGCCATTACTTTCCAAAGTCTGTTGAAACCAAGCTTGTTTTTTTAAGTAATGTGTCATAAAAAATACCCAGTACCATAAATTATAGTATTATTTGTGAGATTAACTGTAGAGAATTGAATGAGTAGAGTTAAAGTTAAAATTAATTTTACTCTTATTCATGGTTTTCTAAAATTTAGAAATAATTGATAAATTGGTCCACGCTTTTCCAAAAAGCATCAATCTAAAACACAACTTACTATCAGAATTAAAACCAAGAGATACAGTTGAACAAACTAAAAGCTTAAGTATTAGTGTATGTAGGTGCAACAAAGGAAGAAAAAATGAAATCAAGTTTTACTAGCAGAAGAGTTACTTCCAATCAGAACAAATTATATTTCATTCTAGACCAATTATTTACATTATTAGAAAACAAATATAAAGCAATTAATCTGTGGACTTCAATCAATGAGACAAAGGGTATTTTATGACTGATTATACCGCAGGATTCAATCTGGGTCAGTCATTGGGACCAGAGGTTGAGTCTTCCAAGCTTTGGGATTCATGTTGGAGTTTATCCTCAGCCCATCCTCATTGATTATATGATATAAATAAATATTTGTGTCAATAATTTAATAAACAGAATATGCTTCATACGGAAGCATATAAATCTAGAAACTTAAATTATGCAGACACAGCAGAGCCCTCTTTACATACAGATATGTTTAAAGATTCACAGAAACAACTTCTTAATTTAATAGTTGGTTGACTGATTTATCCCTATTAATGACAAGCCTCATAACATAATCCCCACTACCTCTAATCAACTGTTAAGTTCTTGCAAAACACTTGCACAAATTAAATATCAAGTTTTGCCAGTTGTCTAAATCTGACACACATTCATTAAAATTTGTCTCCTTTTCTTTAGTTCTTTCTCTTGTTAAGGAGAATAATTGGTAGAGATGACAAAAGGGAAGGAGTCAAGCATTCCCTTTCCTTCATCTGTTATATTTATTTATTTATTTATTTATTTATTTATTTTATATTTATATGCCGCCCTTCTCCGGAGACTCAGGGCGGCTTACAATGCATTAAGCAATAGCCTTCATACTTTTGTATATTTTATACAAAGTCAGCTTATTGCCCCCACAAACCGGGTACTCATGTACCATATAAATGGTACGTAAAGACACTATCACTTTCCAAAATCCACAAAAAGTGGGTAGGAACTACCAGTGAGGGCAGTTGTAAAACTGGAATTTGAGAAGGAAAGGAAGTTGTTCAAAATGTAGGAAAGGACAATATATAAACATTTAAACTAAATCTCATAAGGCCCAGGTAGAAAATCTAGAAAGTATTAATTCGAAGTCCTAGAAACTCCACCTTAATGAACTCATTAATAAGTGAAGGTCAAAGTTTTGTTTTGTCCTTTTGTTAATCTTAATGGTAGTAGTAACAGCTTTAGACAGCAAAAAGCAAGATTACATGAGGAGTAATAGGAGTAATGCCTATGTCCATTTGTTTATTAAAGCAGGAAGAAAGAAAATCAATAAAAGTGAAGGGCTTTTCATTTTAAAAAATAGATCGTGCAATATTATTTTATTTACTTATTACTATGTTAAAAGCAGCATAAAGTTGGTTCTTGAAGCAAAATGCAAGCCTGAAAAAGTATAGAGATAGTCAGTTAAGGACAATTCAAAATTATGACAGACTTCTCCAGAACTAATTATAACCTGGTTTTGAAATTCCAGTGGCCACTCGCCTAAGCTCATGTGATCATATTTTGGGTGCCTGGAAACAGGCCCTCCTTTACAACTGTTTGCAGGGTCCTACTTTCATGTGTTCCTGATTTATGACCTACTTTCATGTGATCCTGATTTTTGCCAGAAACCAGTGTTTAGATCCAGCAAAAAATACCATCAGGTAAAATGGATTTGCTTAATAACTGCTATGGTCACTTAACAACTTGTGCAAAAAAGTGTGTAAAACCAGGCAAGGCCATGTGGTGACCTATTTAATGACCAGCAGGACTTACAATCATAATTTGGGCTCAAATTACAGTTGTTAAATTGAGGACTACTGTATTGAGGCCAGTCATATTTTGTTAGAATGAATTATTTTTCATGCTACAGTACTAAATATTCATATGTTGAATAAATCAACCCTTTCCTAGATTGGGATGCCCTTGCCATGGTCACTCATGGCCTTGTCACATTTCGGTTAGACTACTGCAACGCCCTCTACATGGGGTTGCCCTTGAGATGCACCCAGAGACTACAGTTAGTCCAGAATGTGGCCACGCGGGTTGTTACGGGGGTTTCTCGGTACTCCTGTGTGACACCTCTCCTATGCGAGCTGCACTGGCTGCCTGTGGCTCTCCGGGTTCATTTCAAGGTGCTGGTGTTAATCTAAAAAGCCCTACATGGCTTAGGCCTGGGGTATCTCAAGGATCATCTCCTGCCTTCTTCCCACCATCCGGCACGCTCACACAGAGCGGGCCTCCTCAGGGTGCCGTCAGCCAAACAATATTGGCTGGCGACCCCCAGGGGGAGGGCATTCTCTGAGGGAGTGCCGACCCTCTGGAATGAGCTGCCCACCGGCCTTAGGACAGCCCCAGACCTCCTCTCCTTCCACCACGAATTGAAGACGTGGCTTTTTTGCCATATGGGCTGAATCTGTAGGGGGATTTTAAATATTTTAATAATTTTAATTTGATTTTAATTAATTTTAAATTGATTTAAGTATTTATGTAATTTCCTGTTGTTTTTGTAAGCCGCCCTGAGTCCTATGGGAGAAGGGCGGCATATAAATTACATAAATAATAATAATAAATAATAATAAAAATCAGAAACAAAAAGATATGGCAATGTAGTCCTGAAATATAATCTATATAATATATATTTCTCACTTTAAATCACCTGCATTATGCTTCAAAAACATTTGAGAATTTTAATATTTTATGGCTCTGAGATTTATTTACATGGCCAAACTTGATTTGCTACAATTAAATCAATGAAATCAATTGATTAAATCAATTAAGTTACGAACTTTTGTCTGGGAGATTCAATAATGCATAATTTAGAATATATGGTTGAACAAACTATATGCAATATCTGTTGATCACACTGCATGAAAAGTAAATACAATAGTTACTATAATACTAATCAATCACAGATGGCCGTATTCCCATAATTATGTTTTTATGGTTTGGATTAGTAGTTTCTCCCAAGGTAATTTCAGGAGGAGTCTGATAGCATCTTTTTGACTAACACATTTCAGTAGAAAGCAGAAGCTTTCATGACCTGCAGTTCACTTTATCAGATACTTTCTAACTAAAAGAAGAAAAGGTGGATTTTTGCAATCATCGACTAGAAAAAAACTCTCTCTTCCCATTAATGCTAAGATAATTTCATGTTCTATTTTGCAATAAAGTTAAGATTTCATTTGGCATACATTATAGTTACCAGTATTTAGATACCTCAAAAACTAAACAAGTAAACAAAAAAATGAAGATTTGCAAAAGCAGTATAATTTAAAAAAAAATACTATACAATTGTGAATTTTAAGAAAAACATGCAGGACATCAATTATCTGAAAAAAGCTAAACATAACTGATAAAATTATTCCTACGTGTTTTTTTTTTTACCTAAAATTTAGAACACACTTTAGGAGGGAGTCTAAGAAATGTCAAAAAATAGTGTGGGGAAAGTACCTAATAACATAAGAGATTAGCATAAAAAGGTTCAGGAAAGTCAGTTATATTGCTACTAGTAAAGAGTCCTGGTGGCGCAGTGGACTAATTCACTGTTATTAAGATCAGCTGTTTGCAATTACTGCAAGTTCAAATCCCACCAGGCTCAAGGTTGACTCAGCCTTCCATCCTTTCTAAGGTAGGTGAAATGAGGATCCAGATTGTGGGGGCAATAAACTGACTTTGTATAAATATACAAAAGTATGAAGGCTATTGCTTAACGCACTGTAAGCCGCCCTGAGTTTCCGGAGAAGGGCGGCATATAAATCAAATTTTTAAAAAAACCAAAAAACTAGTGACATAATTATGCTGCTAGAACTATAAACAATTTTCATTCAAGGAACATCGTGGATTTGAATAGATGAACATTGATACATACATACATACATACATACATACATACATACATACATACATACATAATGATAATAATAAAAACTCACCATTATTGATCAGGACATGAAGTGGGAAATTCTTTGCCTTAAACTCTTTAACAAATTGATATATGGACTTCATGGAAGCCAAATCACAGTATAAAAATTCCACTGAAGGAGAGAGGAAAACAATTACAGATCACTGACAAGCAAAACAAATTTACATATATATATATGTGTGTATATTTTATAAAATTATAAATTATACACTTATACAATTTTCAAATTTATTTGAAATGTTATTTGTAGCCTTCCAATATTTCTGCAACATGAAGTAGCCGTGATGGCGCAGTGGTTAGAATGCAGTACTGCAGGCTACATCTGATGACTGCTGGCTGCCGGCAGTTCAATTCTCACCAGCTCAAGGTTGACTCAGACTTCCATCCTTCCGAGGTCTGTAAAATGAGGACCTAGATTGTTAGGACAATATGCCGACTCTGTAAATTTCTCTGTAAACTTCTTATAGAGTTATATACCACTTCACAGAGCCCTGTGAAGCGGTATATACGTCAAAGTGCTACTGCTGTTACTTCAAGGATTTGTCTTTGTTTTTTCTTTAAATTTCATATTTTACATTTTATAATTAGTTTTACATTGCAAGCTGTGCATTTCTTTGATTATAGGAAAAAAATAATTGTCTTAATAATGGCATATCATTGTCTTCATTTGAAACCTATATACAAATTGGGATATCAGTTTGTATAGAACATGACAGAACAGACTGGCAAAGGAATGAGGCAAGCCTGCTGATTTTGACCTACAAATCCTTGTACAATTTGTCTACTGGATTCCTTAAGAATAAGTCTATTGTTTTAGTGCAAGCAAACATGTTCATCATTCTTATTCTTAAAAGAAACCAAAGGGACATAAGCAATAAGCCAGTCCTTTGAGGTAGTCCCCTTGCTCTGGAATACTTTTCTCCAATACTTATCCCCTGATAATGGTTTTGTTATAGTCATTGCTCAGTGATTGACTTTTAATGTTCTTGCTATGATTGTAAGCCATTTTTGGGTCCTGTTTTTCTTGGATTAATATCTAATTTATATCTATTGTACTTTCAATTTTATTGTAAAATCAGAGAATCTTGGGAGCAGAACAATATATAAATTCATGTATGTAAAATAAATAAATACCACAACTTCATAGTTTCAAAAGACAATCCATCTACCTCAGCCTAATATACTTCACATTTACTGCTATGATCAAAATGTGCAAATCAGTCAAAACTCCTTTGAAGTAAGACAGCATGCAATGCAAATAATTAATAAACCACTTACTTCTTTGTTCTAGGTACCCTCTGTGGGCGAATTTGAAAGTAAGTGGGCTTCAAAATCTAGTGATATATCATCATAAATTGCACATTAGAATTAGATTGAAAAGCAGAGCCTACATTCAGCCAAACCTGAAAATTCTACTCTTCAAAATAAAGAACAATTAGGACTTTCAGAAGTACCCTATTTATAATTTATAAAATGCCTACAGTATTATGAAATGCTTTATCAGAAAAGAACAATTCTAGGCAAGATTCTTAAGTTTTCTTTGCTAAAGATTGTGATGGTATGTAGCAGTGTATTGCACTCTATTATCCTGTCACTAAAATTCCCAGACAGGCAAGCTGTTCTTCTTCAATGATAACACGGGTTTGGGAGAGAACTGGCAACACATTTTTCTACAAAACAGAAGTTTTTTTCAGGATAAAGGATGCCATTGGTTTAGGTAGAAAAAAGGAAGACTTTCACCAGACTTTAAAAAGAAAATTTGAGGAAGAAAAAGCATAGATAGCTGGTGAGCCAGATGGATTCTAGGCTGTGTTAGTGCTGATCATTTGTTTGTTTTTCCAGGGAAGGCTGGGACAAGACACCAGAAGTGTTGAGTCTGGATAAGATCATAGAAAAAGCATGATAGCTGATGAGAGAGAGGTCTTTCTCAAGGCAGATGTTCTTTCCCAGATAATGGCTGAAGAGCAAACCAAGTCAGCCTGAGATAGAATGTCAGCCAGGGAAATTAACATTCTTGCTCAGCTCTAATAAGCTAAGGGATGGTTGACGGGCCATATACTTAAATAGTCACAAGATTAAGCTAAAGACTTTGACACAAACACCTGACTTATATTTATTGCTGCAAATACCAATAAATCAATGTCACATTCCTGCTACTTTATCACTGAGGCAAAGGAATGAAGAGGAGGAGGAACAGGGGGAAGAAATCACGTTTAATGGATTATTGTGCACATTATTTCAGGTGTCTGTAAATGAAATCAAGAAATTTGCTTTTCTTTGCAAATAAACGAGCAAAATATTCAGGAGGAGGATTTTGTGTGCTCTGCGTTGGATCATCTCCTATACCTTCTGTGTCATGATGCTGTCCTGATATCTCCCCAGAGACTCCCACTCTGATGATGTTCAGGAACAATTAATGTCCCGATTATTCTCAAATTTGGAAAGTGAAAAAACTTCAGCTCATGTTAGAGATGGGTATTTTTTTATTCATATGTTTCTACTCATGATGCCTTTGTTTTTTAATTGTGAGTTAGGTGGCCTAAAATTGCATAAACAAATATCAAATAAAACTTAATTTGTAAAACTTAAATCTCATCCAGTCATTGATATATACAAGATAGTCCTTGAGTTATGATGTAACTGGGACTGGAATTTCCATCACCAAGTAAACTGGTCATAACGCTTGATGTCACATGACTTATATCGCTTAGTGATAGCAATTCCAGAAATTCCCATTATGGTCATTAACTGAACTTCATCTGTTGCTAGCCCAAGACCCAACCCAAGTCAAGCTATTCCAGGCCTGATTTCTTTCAGAAGTCATGCTTCTCAGTTCCCCCACGGTAAGAGACTGCCTCCCTTCATTTCCCCTCAACTATTTTCTTCCATCTCTGCCCTTTGGCAGCTCTGCACGCTCCCTTTGGCTGCTTGCCACACTATGGCTCAGGGCTTCTTGGTATACCATGGCTTTCTTGATTTCATTTACAGACACCTGAAAGAAGCCTCTAAGCAACAGCACAAAGCCGTAGCCACTCCTGGAAGTCATCCCAGCTACCCAAACTTGTCCTAGTCTCCTCGCTACCCTGCACTCTGAAGACTCTGCTGCCCATGTGTAACCTTGGGAATAAAGCCTCATGCAATCAGCAGCTACCTGAAGAAAGGCAGGCCAGGCATGCTTGGTCAGCAGTAGGAGCAAAGGTCAGCTATGGGGGGTGGGGGGAGAGACTATAGAAGGAGGATATATAGGTAGATGGGGGAGTTGAAGCACCTCTGACATTGTAAGTACAGGTGGGCTGCCAAGTGTACAAATTTTTATCATGGCATTGAAATGGCCATAAGTTTGGGGATCAGTCTTAAGTCCCTATGTTCAGCATCTCCATAACTTCGACCAGGATAGGATGAGACTTCAGAATGCTCCATAAATTTATAAAAAGAGAGGAAGCTAGAAAAATATGGCAAATGCACTCATTCAGGATCCATTCTAATTAAAACTAAATGCAATGCTAGTATTTACACCTATGTGTAGCCACAACTAAAAGTGCTTGTGGTCTAGCATAAGTTTTTCTTGTTGTTGTTTTTATGATACTAGATTTGTCCAAGAATAGGAAACACCCAAATCTAAAAATGGAAATTCCAGCAACCACTTGATGACAAATTATCTTCTGGTCTTCTATAAATTGGTTATTTCAGAATGTCATTTTCTTCACAGGCACACATGTTTACTGGCATTATATTTTATTTTCTATATTTTTATAGCATCTTTGATTATTATTTTTTTGTCATTCTACCTAGGACATACTTTCATAAAAAGCAGTACAATTTCATCTTTGCCAAGGGTGAGCAAACAAAATGTAGCTTCAAAAAAATATTCCCATTCCATCATGCTATGAATGTTGCCGCCAACCCATATAGATAAACACAGGGATATGATTCATTCTTGAGAATGAATTTAGAAATGTGTTGGATTTTTTTCTGGCTATTATTGCCAAAATATACATCGAGAACAGGATCACAGATCATTCTTTTCATGCCAGTGACAACAATTTGGCATAGAATCGACTACTGGAATATGCTTTTTGCAAGATAACTTTGAGTGGAGACTGCTATATCCCAGTAGTGTCTTGTAGATTATAAAATACAGCCATAAACATTTTATACATGTATCAAAGTTAGGGTTATCCGGATTCACTTAATGACAAGAGTCCCTTAACTGCAGTGACTAATTTAACAACTACAGCAAAAAGTTTATAAAATTGGACATGATTTATATAATGATTGGATTATTTAGCAACAGACGTTTTAGTTCGAGTTGGGATTGTAAATCGAGGACTATCTATATTACTGATTGGGAGGTAAGATATAGCTTTCTTTGAGTAAAAACACATAAAAGTTGAGATTCAGTTTATTTGCCCATTTCATTTATAGTATTATAATATACACCGATCTTATATTTTTATCCTGCTTTTTATTTTATGCACACAAACATACATTTATTTGTACTTGGTCAAATCATGCCTCCAAACACATTTAATATTCCTGCCTTCTATTTTTTCCACAACAACTATCTTATTGTTGGACTGAGAGGTTGTGAGTGATCCATAGTACCCAGATCGCCCTCATGCCTAAGGGAATTCAGTTTCCTGATATTTCTTTAAAAATTGAGGGAAGGGGAGAGAAACCTTATTTTCCATTCACCCTTTCTAATACAGGTCTCTCTTCTTTTAATAAAGCAAGATTTCATCTAAACAACTCTGCTACAGGTAGTCCTCAACTTACAACCATAACTGAGCCAAAAATTTCTGTTGCCAAGCAAGACAATTGTTAAGTGAGTTGCACCCCGTTGTATGACCTTTTTTGCCACAATTGTTAAGTGAATCATGCAGTTGTTAAGCGAATCTGGCTTCCCCCATTGACTTTGCTTGTCAGAAGTCAGGTAAGAAGGTTAAAAATAGTGATCACATGACTCTGGGACAATGCAACTGTCATAAATACATGCTAGTTGCCAGGCAAGCGTCTGAGGTTTTTTTTTTTTTTTTAATTTCATTTATATGCTGCCCTTCTCCGGAGACTCAGGGCGGCTTACAATGCGCTAAGCAATAGCCTTCATACTTTTGTATATTTATACAAAGTCAGCTTATTGCCCCCACAAACTGGGTCCTCAATTTACCTACCTTAGAAAGGATGGAAGACTGAGTCAACCTTGAGCCTTGTGAGATTCAAACCTGCAATAATTGCAGGCAGCTGGTGTTAATAACAGGGTGCTTTAGACCACTGTACTATCAAGGCCCCATGGTCATGTTTTGATCACATGACCATGGGATGCTGCAATGGTCATAAATGTGAAAACCAGTCATATGTCACTTTTTTCAGGGCTGTTGAAACTTCAAATGGTCACTAAGCGACTGGTTGTAAGTCAATGACTACCTGTAGTAACTCCATTAAAGCAATACATTATAAGAATATTTGCAACAATTACCACTATGATGACTTACTGAAGAAAAAAAAATCACAGAACAGTATATAGCCTGTATGCAGAACTTGTTCAGTTATGGTTTTATTTCTATCAAAAAATCTCTAGACATTCCCACAGTCCATATCACACTATGAAATATAGTAAAGAACTAAACTCTTGGGTAAATAAATCACATATTCCATAAAGAATATGTGATCTAAGTAGCTAACACATGCATAACAATTTATGAAAATTATACGCAAAACACGAAATCATAGTCTCTCCTAATTAATTTGGTTTTATCCAAACAGTATTCACATGAGGTCCTTCAAGAAATTGCAAATTAGTCACCATTAAACTGACATCAGAGAACAGATAATGAGATTAAAATTTTAAAGGAAATTTCAGGTCACTTTAGAATCTGTACATTGAGACAATATTAAATAAAAATTTTAAAAAATCAAGCTTGTAGCATGTATTTTGGAAGAATTAATATTCGTCAAAGGCATTTCTATTGAGTGAAATTACTTTTGGATAGTGTGTATAATACAATGAATTGGTGTTTAGGGTTGATATGAAAATGAATTTGGCAACAAATGTCACCACCTTACAGTATCTACTGCTTATATTCAAGAGTAGCTTTAACCACTCATTAGCCAGCTATAGATTCTCATTTCACAAATCTTCTATACATTTTCTGAGGAAATCTATTCACATGTTAATATTTAGTAATATAATAGCAAGATATAGTTCTAAAAGAGCCATGGTGGCACA
Organism: Ptyas mucosa; assembly: GCA_012654045.1. Classification (NCBI taxonomy): domain Eukaryota; kingdom Metazoa; phylum Chordata; class Lepidosauria; order Squamata; family Colubridae; genus Ptyas; species Ptyas mucosa. The sequence continues at coordinate 17,151,368 of WNWU01013815.1, forward strand.
GTGATTAGAATGCAGTATTGCGATAATTCTTCCGAAAGCCAGCATTCGATCCCGATGGGCTCAAGGTTGACACAGGTTTCCATCCTTCTGAGGAAAAATGTGAGGACCCAGATTGTTGGGGGCAATATGCTGACTGTAAACTGCTTAGAGAGAGCTATAAAGCACTGTAAAGCGAAATAGAAGTCTAAGTACTATTCAGGGGTGGGTTCTAAAAAGTTTTTACTACCGGTTCTGTGGACGTGGCTTATTTTGTGGGCGTGGCTTGATGGTCATGTGACAATTATTTAGGATTTAGACGTACTGGTTTACCAGGCTTTTAACTGCTTGCAGAGCTGTACCGATCTACCCTTTTATTTTTGCAGGCACTGATCTACTCATGTATTTTTGCAGGCACTGGTCTACCCATTTATTTTGGCAGGCACCGGTCTACTCATTTGTTTTCTTTTAACACTGATCAGCTGTAGGATGGCCCTTTGAAGCCCCGCGGCAAGAGTTTAAACAGTTTTTCCCTCTAGCCATCAGCTGGGACTCAGCAAGCAGCAATAGATTGGGGGTGGGGCCAAATAAAAGGTAAGAATAATGCGGGGGGCGGGGGGAGGTGGGGGGGAGAACGGGTTCATCACCACTACCAGCTCGGCGGAACCGGGCCGAACCAGGAGGAACCCACCACTGGTACTATTGCCATTGCTATTGCTAATCAATAAGCAGATGGCACTATCAATATATTTAATTGAAGAACTTTCCAATATTGCAACTTATTTCTTTTAGTTTAAAAAGTATAGATGACATTCACAATCTCATATATTAGAAAAATAGTGTTAGATCACAATACTTCCAGTACTATTTTCTTTCTTTTATATTGCAATTATTACACTCCAGCAAGAAAATTGGCTCTGCCTTAATCAAATATTTCAATACTTTCAACGAGAGCTCGAGTGGGACATAAATATATTTTACAAAGGAAACACTGAATACATGTTCCCTTTTTATGACAAACATGGTCCCTGTAAACAATATCTAACAATTACAGTCCTGAAAAGAAGAATTAATCTATAATGCAGCAGCCTATCTGCATATACAGAGAAATCAAAACAAAGCATCAAAACAAAATAACTGGATGCATCAGAGAACATTTAAATACTTGACTCCCACACTGCTTGAGCTCCTACTGAATGGAGCCGTGCATGGCTCCAACTGAGTGCTGTAAGGGAAATAACAGGTTGTGCAAATCCCCCGAAAAAGAAAAATGTGGGAGTGTGTACAAAGCATTGTTTAGAATCCATTTAGCAACCATTTCCAGGCTCCACAGCTGCTTTGGAAGTTGTTCCTGGCTGTCTGTGCATGTTCTTTCAGAGGATTTGCACAGTCCTAAAAAAAAAATGGAGCAGATAAACTGCTACTGCCTTGCAGCACTGGACTCCATTAGTCTAACACTAGAAGGCTAACAGTACAGCAATAGCTTATTTCAATCTTATCTATGAAAACATTGATAAATCAATGTTTTCTTTTTCATACTTCATTTAGGTTGTAGTCATATATTCCCATTTAGATAGGAAGATGCACCAACTCAAAAATTTCTCAAAAAAGAATTATATATAAAAGTAATCTGAAAGCAAATAATAGCTTTCAAGGTAAAGAAGTATTGGAGGTATTTAATAAAGATGATTCTTGGGTAGGGAGGTATGATTTAGCTTTAAAATAATTGTTTTATATTTCAAGATGATTTATTCACTTGCCCATAGGACAGAATTAAATACAAAAAATGAAAGCAGATACAAATTACACTTGGGGAAAATCAATCATCTGGGGACAAAATGGGGGAATTCAAGTCTTTTTGTTGGCTTCTTTATTCTATTAGTCCTAGGCAAACTGAAGTTTTTATTAGACCTGGTATAATTTGAATACTTGCAATCTAAAGATACATTTAATCTTAAGTAGGTGACTACACAAATGTATAGATCAGTACATTTAGTATCAATCATTTTGGTTCTCTGCTGCTGCATCGTATAAACCAGTGATGGCTAACCTTTTTGCCATCATGTGCCAAAAGTGAGGGGAGCACAGTGGGGTCGCGCATGCGCATGCCCACACCCATAATTCAATGGACGCGTAACACCCCCCACTCTCCCTACTTTTGGCACCTGATGGCACAGTGGGCCTGGTAAGCCCGTTTTTCACCCTTGTGAGGCTCCAGAGGCTTTCTTGGAGCCTGGGGAGGGCAAAAACAACCTTCCCCACACCCCCAGAGGCCCTTCAGAGGTTAGAAACAGCCCATTTTCCAACTTCTGGTGGGACCGGAAGGCCCAAAAATCAGTTGGCTGGCACACACATGCGTGCTGGAGCTGAGCTAGGGCAACACTCGCGTGCCCACAGATATGGCTCCGCGTGCCACCTGTGGCACCCGTGCCATAGGTTCACCATCATGGGTATAAACTATCTTTATATTTTAAAAGTACTGGAGAATATGAAAGTTTGGGCTTTTAGTTTACCTTAAAAGGGCAAATCCTTGAAAGTAGAATGGAATGGAATGGAATATGAGATGAGGATCCCAAGAGGAAAAAAATCTGAAGCAATAAATTCTCAATATTCTCACTTTAAATAGCCTTTGTAGAAGTCCGTCTCCTAGAATTATGAGTTGAATTGATTTTCTTCTTTGACAATCTTTTTAATCCAAAGGAGGAATGTGATTTAAATGGGAAGCCATCCAAATGGCTTTAAAGAGTTCTTAATACAAGATGTCAGGACAAAATTTGTCTTCTGAAAGAAGGTTTAAATGCTTGCCCAGTATTATATGGTTTAAAAGCCAGAGCAACTTGGTTAAAATAAAGCTGAAACTTCCTCCCCATAGAAAGCAGTGTGAGCATATATTGCAAGTCTTTCCTTCCATAAAAGTTTTGGTAGAATTCTGATTAAAAGAAAATGAGAGGCAAGAAACACAATTTGAATAGTAATGCATTGTTTTATGGAGCGGTAAAATGCACTTACCCTTGCTACCAGATTGCAAATGCGAGCTCACTCGCATTGCGCAGAGGCTCAAAAACGGAACGTCATGACGTCCGGGTGGGTGGCGAAGCCTCCCACCGCCAGCCCTACCGGATCGCACGAGCTGGATAGATCCATCTGGATTTCACCTCTGGCTTTATATCAAGCAAAAAATGTACAGACCTGATTTTTTGCTCTTAATCTGGTCATGAACATGAGAGAGTATATTGCTCATTTGTTTGATTTTAAGAAAGTATATTATGAACATATAATGGAATTATGGACTACTATAATTCTTCACACCAACACAGAGTTTTTCAATGCAACAGGAATGGTATATCATGAAAATAAATAGTTAAAATGATTAATGATTAGGTTCAAAGTGGAGCAGAGAATAAAACATGTAATGTGTCCTTGGATGTTTAATATATTTATGGGTACATGCACAGAGTATGTTGAGCTGAGCAAACTATAGTAATTTATTGTCTATTACAATTTATGTCTACATTTTATTTATTATGACAATTGAAGGCTACAGGCTCTGTCAGCATGCTGGGAGCTAAAGGGTTCTATTTTCAAAGACTGAATAGATTTAAACAGGGCTGGAGCTGGGTAGCCATTGAACAGAAGAAGAAAATTAAAATGCAAACATCATTGAAAAATGCAACGGTGAACCATTTCCACACTGCTACCAAGAAATTACATCCCCCTATCCTTGAAATCCTGAGGAGATTTGAGAGCGTCCATACCATTTCAATTTTCTTGTTCTGTATTAGCTTCATTTGACCACATAATCATGATCAAAACATCTGATCACTTGAAAAAAATACACAAAATTGGTGATGATGGTAGGCATAAATTACACAATTTAAGAGGAGAATAAGTTCACCAATAACAATGCCAAATAATAGACACAAACTTTTTGCCATCATTATTTTCTTCCTCTTAAAAATTAATTCTAGCTATACAGAAATCCACACAAATTCTGCCTCCGATATGAATCGTTCTGTGTAGCTTGAAAAATGGCACCTGACTTTTGCTTAAATGCAGAATATGGGAATAACTTCCTACATATACATACATTCATTTAATTTATTTTATTTTATTTCCTACTACTTACTGTTGGAAGGTCACATCGCATTGATTAATCTGGAAAGTAACAGTGTGACTCAAATACATATAAAACATTAAAAGCTACATAAAAAGGTGGGGAAGGGCTCGTCTGTTCAATCCTGTCTGATTCTCAGAAATTACCTGGACAAGTAACTGTGGTTTTCTCAGCAAGTTTTCCAGAAACTTACTTCCTGCCAAGTTTTTTTAATTTATATATAAGTATTTTGAATACAGTGCATAGCATTTTACAAAAGAAAAAAAGAAAAAGTAACATACTGATAGTAATAGTAATAATACAACAGAATAATTCTAACCATATTTATAATTATATTAGCTTATTTATAATCCTATTGATAATATTAGCATACTTACAGTTATAAACAACATTCATATTTTACTTGAACATAACAATGCTCTTTCTTCATCTAACTTCAATGTCTTATCTCTAACCAGGTTAAATAATGTATCTCCTTTATCTTTTATTTTCAATGTCAATCTATCCATCGCTGCACAATCCAATATTTTCTGAATTATATTTTCATCTGATGGGGTGTTCTCCTTTTTCCAATATTGTGCAAATACAATTCTTGCTGCTGTCAATACATGTAGCATTAAATATATAGTCCCTTTGTCATAGCTTTCCAGTATTATACCTAACAAAAATATTTCTGGTTTTAAAACTATACGCTGCTTAATTATCTTTTTCAACCATGTATGTATTTTCGTGCAATATTGTCTTGCTTTCATACATGTCCTCCACATATGATAATAAGTACCTGGAGTCTGATTTATCTTTCTTCATTATCAATGCAAGTACAATATTCATTATGTTGTTATATAAACGTTTAGGTCATATTGGAAGATTCAAATAAAGTCTGAAATTAGCACTGTGTGGTCTAGGCTTATCTATCTTGTTTAAGATTCTTAGAAGGCATCATTGCAATGCTGAGTGAGTTTTTGGGGGGAGGAGGAGACATGTTTTTGACTGGGTTTGAAAAAATTCTGGTTTAAATCTCTTAATGGTGTGTGTCTATCAACAAGGATAAATCTAATAAAATAGATTCCACAGTCTGAAAAAAACATATCATTTGGCTGCGCTCTGCAAATGGGTACCAAATTTGGCATGAAGAACTCCATATGACCACTTGATGGCAGTAGAAACCTTTATAACTGTAAAGCTGATGTCACACAATAAAGTTTTCAAGGGCTTTTAGTCCCTGAGCCTGAACTATCAATACATTATCAATAAATTACATTATCAATTACATTATCAATAAATCTAAGTAAGCAAAACAGTTTATGGTGCGAATAGCTGAGGAAGTGCAGCCTTAAGTCAACATGGCATGTTGTGATTCCAAACAAACGTCTATGATATGAAGATAAGCTTTTCCCCAAACTGAAGTAATTATAGATAAATACAAAATAAAGGGATTATCATCTTAATTAGCAGTTTGAAAACCAAATATTTAAACCCCATCCAAATTCACATTTTGGAAACGCAAGTCTATTTATTTTCTCACAGAGTGCATTCTGTAGATTCTTTCCAACACAAGTAGTTTCAGTTGAGTATCAGTATGAATTCAATAATCAGTTCTTAAACAGGAAACAAGAAGAGCTGAAGATTAAATGTCCTGTGATCAGTGTGAGTTCACACAAGAAAAGTCCAATTTAATAGCTGGAAGGTTTGCTACAGTATTTACAGTTATGAAAGATACAGCCTCCTTTTAGAACTGAAGACTTCTCAGCTTCGCAGCAGGAGCCACCATGGTGAATCAACAAAAGCTTTACTCATGTCTTTAGATGCCCACCATGTGTTTATGAGCATTTCAGAACACAACTTTTCTTAAGGTTCACTTCACATACTGTAAAGTTTTGTAATTGTCTTCTTCTAGGATTTTTTTTTTCAACTTCATAGCTTAGTCTATGCCTCTAGGATTTCATGGGAATGTCAAGTATAAGTTCAGTCTCTGCTCAGCTTTTTCAAAACCAACCACAATCAGTTGGGTGTAGTTATATGAAACTATTACATAATTTGGTGATGGCTGAGCATTGCCTGTAACACTTTTAGGAGCCAGAGACCAATATGTGAGGAAGGACTTTATTTGTGAGAATTTGGTGAATTTCTTTATGTTAACTATGATCTGCCTATTTTAGGATTTGAGATTTTTATAATTTTCCAACTCATGATGACAGGAAATTCTGCTGTCAGTTTCTAGAAAATCTGAAGAGACAGCCTGTGTCTCAGATGGTCCCAAAATTAGTGTTTGTCAACTCTTGTATTACAAATTCAACATGTGACATTTTTTCTCTAATATGAGAAGTGGTTTTAAACCACAAACACATGGCTTCTCAGTTTAAAAATACATTATGTATAGAATGCACAGAAATCTTTTAACAAACTAATCTACTATAAGACTAAAACAAATGCCTGTCTAATGAAGCATTAGCATAATAAATTATTAAAACAGTTCAGTTTAGAAATATCCAATGGTCATTTTTTTTCCATTTTCTGCCAAAAAAACATCACAAATCATGATCATATTTATGATCTTGGGACTGTTCATAAAAGCATAAATGCAAATCAGTTGCTAAATGTCTGAAATGCATTCCCATGACCACCATGTAAGTTTGAGGATGAGATGTAAGTAGCTTTTTGAAACCCTTTGTAACTTCAAGCAGTCATAAGTTGATCACCACCTACAATGCGGTAAACTTGGCATTTTTTCCCCAAAAATAAAAAGGTATTTTCCTATGGTAAAAAGGTTATTTTCCCATAAGCCTATTTTAGAACAGAATAACTCTATTGCCACTTTGAATGTACACTAATCGGCATACATTAAAATGAAATTTCATTGCATACAGCTCTCAAAGGGTCACCACCTCCAATATATACAACATAAACATGACAAAATAAATAAATACAAAACTATGCATATACCCACATATATTATATGACATAGATAAACAACACAGTCTAGTTCGAATGTGTACATGTACATGACAAGAAAAACTAATTTTGCAAGTTTACCAGATGGATGGCATAGGGAAGAAAGAAGTTACAGAATCTGGTCATCCTGCTAGAAATCCTTCAAAACCTCTTCCCAGAGGGGAGCAACAGAAACAGACTGTGGGTGTATGTTATAGCACTTATAAGCAGTGTCTTGAATGACAGGAAGTAAGCTTCCTATAATCTTCTCAGCTGTCCTTACCATTCTCTGTATGGACTTTCTATCTGGGGCACTAATGTCACCAAACCAAACAGTGATGCAGTCTGTTAAAATGCTCTTGATCATTCCTCTATAAAAAGTGGCCAGGACAGAAGGAGAAAGATGTGCTCTCCTCATCTGATGCAGACACTGGTTTGCACGTTTCACTAAGGATGAAGTGTGGAGAGACCAATTCAGATTGTTAGTTATCTGCACTCCCAGATAGTTAATACTATTGGCCATCTCCACAGCTGCAGCCTTGACACAAAATGGAGTATGACTACGCCGGCTCTTTCTAAAATCAGCAATGATCTCCTTTGTTTTGTTAACATTCAAAATCAAGTTATTTTTATTGCACCAGTCCACTAAAGCCTTCACCTCCTTCCTATAAGAATCTTCATTGTCATCCCAGATAAAACCCATCACTGCGTGTCATCCACATACCTCACAATATGATTTGTAGCAGACTTGGCACAGCAGTCATGGGTCATCAAAGTGAACAGTAACGGACTCAAAACACGGCCTTCTGGGGAACCCATACTCAAGGAGATGTGAGTTGGAAACTTATCAATAAGGAAATCAAGTATCAAATTACCTAAAAGAGTATTAAAACCTAATAGGCCCAATTTGTTCACCAAATGCTAAAGAATGATGGTGTTGAATACCGAGCTAAAATCAACAAACAGCATGAATATTTTTCTCCAGGTGAGCCATGAGTATTTTTCTCCAGGTGCGCCAGGCTAAGATGAAGCACATAAGAAAGTGCATCATCTATAGATTTCTTGACAGCACAAGAAATTAGCTATTATTGTTCTTTTCCTTTTATAATTTAAGTTGTATATGGGTGTAAATTAATTTTTATAGGATACTGCACATTCACGAAATAGATTTTCACTATAAATAAATCAGCATAAATCCGCCTTATTCAATTATGTTTGCATATCCTGTCCCTTTCCCCCATTCCTCAGATTAAAAGGTATGAATGAAGCAATATAGTAAAGTAGAATTTAGTCTGAAAAATATATCACTGTGCTTTGGCCTGATCTTTACTGCAAGCCAATGAAGCAAGAACCACTTTTTGCTTTCGACTGTTAAAGGCCCACCAAACATCATCATGTTAATCATATCAACCAAAAACACATCCGCAATGCCACTGCAGCTTTCATTTGTTTCCTTTTGCTGTGGACTTTATTCCTTGCCCCATTCTCCAAATGCCAAATAGCTCAACACCTTACTGCCACGAGCAGGATGTCTCAACTCTGAGAAAACAAAATGAATTGTTTCTGCTACACATTATTTGTTCACTGTCTCTGATTTGAAGCCAGAATTATCTTTTCTTTTTGTCCTGAAACAGCCTGTTCCAGACATGGCTGCTGAAACACATTTTGCCAGCATTCCTTGCCCAGACAGTGGCAACCGACAATTTGCCTGGAGCTCTTCCAAGAAAAAACAGACCTAGAGGGAGTTCTTCCAATGAGTGAAAAAACCAACCCCAAAGCATCTCTGAATGCAGGTATGTGCAAAAGAAAACATGATTCCTGGGAAGCCTGACAGAATGATCCCTCCTAACAAAAATACAGCTCCTTTTGTAATTAGTGAGTGAAATGCACGAAGGAACATGGCTGTATTACAAGTGACAGTCTAATTTAGAATAAGAAATCTTGCAAACACATCTTCAAAATACTCCGTTTGAAGGAATATTTATCAGGGGAACTTGGTGGCCTAGTGGTTAAAATTTTGAACTTATCAACCAGAAGGTTGGCAGTTCAAGACCCAAGCTCCACAACCCCAGCTCCTGCCAACCTAGTAGTTTAAACACATGTAAATGCAAATAGATAAATAGGTACCATTTTGGTAGGAAAGTAACAGCATTCCATGCGCTTCGGCATATTGACATGCCAGCCACATGCCCACAGAATCATCTTTGAACAATGCTGAGTCCCTTGGCTAGGAAACAGAGATGAGCAATATCCCTAAAGTTGGACAAGTACGTTTAGACTGTAGTTGACACCTTGAAATAGACTAAGTTTACACCACCACAAAAATATTTGTAAATTTTTTACTCATGCCGTTGAATAAGAGCTTAGAATAAATGTGAGGTTAAGTCTAGAGTTGCCTAATGTAGTAGGCTGTCTCCAACTATCCAAAATGTTTTATTAAATATGTATGGTTGGAATTTTTTAAATATTCAGGATGTCCAATAAAGAAGTAAGCTAACTTAATTTAAGAAAGAAAAATCAGCCTTTCTGTAACAACTTTCTGTAACATTTACAATCATGTAAATGTTACTAATTGCAGCTTACTTAAGTTTATATATGCGATGGCTTGAAAACATGCTCTGTTGACTTATATTGGAGTAAATGAATAGAATTTCAGTTGCATAGTCCATAACTAAAATTGCAATAATTTATGGACCATAAGAATGAACAACAGTTTAAAGATGATTAATCTCATTACAATCAGATTATCAAGGATCATATTTACATGACATTTCTTTTGTTGATTTTTAATTAAAGATTAGAAAAGTTTGCATAATTTTTCTGGTGACCATCCATCTGGATATAAATCAATCCAATGTTGCTTAAATTCATTAATAGTCATTCCATACCCATGCATTACTGTATATACTTTACATCTCAGTCTATACTGTTCCTTGTGCTGGAATATTTTTTAATAAGGATGATTGCAGCTGAACTATAAAAAGCTAAAGACAGAACTCCACTGAGAAAAGTAATCAAAGAAAACAAAAATAAACACAAGAAAGACTTTTATGACAAGATGATTTAGGAGAAGTGTGTTAAACTGGTGACCCGCGGGCTGATACAACATGCACAGGCCATGCCCATCCCGGCTCCGCAAAGGCAAAAAACATCATGATACATTGTGATATGTCACGTGATGTGATCGAGTTTGACACCCATGATTTAGAAAGAGGTACTATAATATTAATTAATGAGCTCTCAATATAATACAGCTAATTTCAAATAGCCCTATAGCCAAAACTGATCACAAACATTTAGCATTCCTGAATGGAAGACAATCTTAAAGAATAAAATTGAAGCAATGTATACAAATGGTTCTTTATGTTAGCTCTGAAAGGTTTCAAATGCCACAACGATAAATTTCAATATACTGCCAAGCATTTTGACACAGCAGGAACTATCATAATTACTCAGATATCTGTGGTAATTTGAGCTAATACATGTTGGAGAATCTGACCTCCAGGGATGTATGCATTAATCAGATCAAAAGCAAACATTTTGCTTTATATAGAACTGTTTCACTTGTAGATCAACACAACAGCATAAGCAATTGGCCATTCAGTTACTCTGTTAAAAAACCCATCACCCTGTTAATCACAATGCATGGCATGTGTTTTCCTCAATCATGGGTCCCCTACCAGAAGTCTGGGAGTTTGAGGGTTCTGCACAGTAACTTAGCTGTTCCTAGCACCAAACTCTTCCAGATAGAAAGCTCCAAGCCATTCTCCCAGCTTAGGAGATACAGCCCCAAATGCTCTTATCATTACTGGAACTACTTTAGCCTTTACTTTTCACATTGTCTCCAGTTCCTCTTTCAGGGCCTGGTTCTTGTCCAGTCTTTCATACTACTTCTGCCTGATGTTGCTGTCACTTGATACTGTACATCTTTCATCACTGTTGGTTCTTGCCTGCTACAACAATATTTGGCTGTACCTGCCTGTCCATCCGGATCTGGTTCTTATCCCTGGCATTCTCTATCACCTTCTGTGGAATCTTCCATTTGGACTTCGGAAAATATAGCCATGCAGATGTTCCTGTACTCAATGCCAGCTATTAGATTGTGTCGTTCAGTATGTGCTGTTCCTGCCCACATATTACATCCTACCATGATGTTGGACTGTTTCTGGGGCTTCTTTGCATTTCAGGTGCTGTCTAAACTAGTGTGATATACCCCTGCTTCAACAGATCTGGTGATTAGTGCCTGTTCTTGTGCTGCTATGATCAATACCTCAATGTTGTCCTTTAGTCCAGCTCTTTCCAGCCACTGATAAGATTTCCCAATGTCAGCCAACTCAGTTGTCAATGGTATATCCCATGCTAGGTCTCGTCTTAGATTCTCATGGGACCTTGTCTACTTGATTTTTCTTTTATCTTCGGCTGTTATCTTACTCATGTCAGTGCTCTGGATACCCATGACTTGGCTTTGACACTTACCAGACCCCGCCTACTTTCTTTCTAGCTGATGCAGGATACAGTCTCTGGATATTCAACTTGGGGTAGAAACTTCCATACATGTTCTCCTTTGGCCAGCTCATTATACAGGCAGGAAGTCTGATGACTGACAGGGCATGCTGTTAATGGCATGGATCTTATTCTTTCCATCTGCCTTTTCAGGACCTGTCTTTCTTTGATGGTACTTGGATGCTTTGGTCTTCCTAGCCTGATCAGGTTCCATGTTATGGAATATCAAAGTACTTGTAGCTGGTCTGCATGTTGCTATGTGGCCTGCTTGGTCTTAACTACCTTCCCTCTTTTTATTAACATCCGGCTACAATGAAAATGAAATCCCAATGTCTTCACTGTAGATCGGTGGTCATGTGGATCAGTTTTCAATTGGGGGCATGCACAAAACAGGAAATGGTTTGTTGTTTCCAACCTAAAACAAGTCATCACATTCCAAAAATGTTTTATTTTTTTTCAGGATAGACATAGTTAGGCAGAAACAAAACATGGAGTGTTTTATTCTTCAGGGATTTCCTCATTCAATTTTGAATGCATTATGATTAAAGTAACTTGTTTTTAAAACACACAATGCAAGAATGACAGTACTGCAATCCACTAAGGTGTGCACCTATGGAATAATTTAGCACTATTCTGCATGGATGCAGAAATATACTCATTTAAGAATTATTCAAAAGAATCCCAACAAGAGAAATGTAAACTGGATCTATATAGTTGGATGAATCTAAACTGTTATTGTTTTAATGTTTTATATTTTAAATAGTTATGTTTTATGGTTCTTAAAAAGTTTTTATATGTATTTGGTCTTTTAATTCTTGTTTGGGAGCTGCCCAGAGCTGATGAAAGATGGACAGCTATATGAATGTTTTAAATCAATAAATATATAGAAATTGTGGTAACTAATAAAACATTATTTTCTTTTACAAACATTTGTACAAATTTGGCTTCTTTACACTTGTGCTCTTCCTGCTTCTATAGCCATGGGCAGAAAAGCAGGTATGAACCAACTAGTAGTTTTTTTTTGTAATGGAAAGCTGTGAGCTGTGCAAACATCCCAAATGAGCCATGCAATTCACCTATTACCAAATTATTCTTCTTATTTGCTGCTATATACATTTCTTTTACATCTGTACTATCACTGCCTTGGGCTTCAGGGAGCGTGCAAATTCACTCCTTCTCAATTTAAAGAGGTACTGAACTATAAAATTCAGAGGTAGAGGAAGGAAAGAATATTCTGTTGCAATTATCCAATTGTGAACAGCTGTAATTGCTATAGTAGCAGTAATAAATATAGAAGGAAGGGGCTGTTGAGAACACAGCAAGAGTGGGCCCCTACAGCAACAAAAATAAGACTGAGTGAAAAATAAGACTAATGCAAATAAAACAGGGTATAAACAAAACCTTCAGAATTGTTTTGGAAGAGTCACCTTCTCCAAAGGTGCACTTTGTTTCAAGTGGGTTTACTCAAGCTCAATTAGAAGAGAATTACTTCTGCCTTTTTTTTGAACTACAATTCCTATTCTGTACAGCAAGTCAATAGTGAGGAATGATGACTGCTACAATTGTTGTATTTTAGAGCATACTTTGTCATACTGTCGAAAAGCCTAGCATCACACAATTAACGTTAAGTGGTGTTAGTTCTTTAATTAAAGTCTCCCCTATGAAGATATGTTGTAAAGAATTTAATAAGCCTAATAGTAAGTTTGGTATATAGCCACAGGTATGGATTTTCTATCTACAAATTAGCCAGAAATGACTAGGCTAAGCCTTGTAGGACTGCTAGCATGTTAATAAACTATATAAGAAAAGATGAAAATGAAATCCCATTTCATATGTGATGTTCACCCATCATATATTGTTTAATGTTACAAAAGTCTAAAGTTTTACTTCACTTTAGATTATCAGTATCATTTAATCTAGCACTGACACCTTTTTACTGCCAAATGCTTTATTAGTTATGTTTTCTTTTGAAAACCCGAAATGGAAGGACAGAGCCTTTAGAAACATAATCAGTTGCAGCGAAAGGAAAAGAATCAGTTGCAATTTTTGAGCAATGTGTATTATAAAAAAAAATACATAAAAAGTAGAATGAACTTAAAAGAAAAATAAATTGAGAAATGTGAAACATCTATAATGTAGTAGAAAAGGCCATATAAATTACCTTTCGCATTCAGAATTTCTTCTTTGATTTTCATCACAGATCTTTGGCCTTTCTTTTCATCATTTCCAGCTATTAGAAAAATCACAATAGAGAATAATGAATGACTGGTAACATATTATAAATACAAACATAATGTAATATAAAATACATAAGAAATTACTTTGTATTAAATGTTTAGGTAAAGAAAACAGAACAACGAACAGTGAAACAGTGCAGGTTTTTTTTTACAGTAAATATAGTGATATATGTAGTATTTTCTTAATGAAAATGGTCCTATGTCATCTTTAATTGCCTTATTATTTACTTATATATATATATAATCTGATCAGATCACTGTAATCCTATAGTAGGAAAACACATGCTTGACATAAATATAATGAGTTGAAATATTAATTCAACCTTTATGTGAGTTTTCTAAGAAAGGATGTGGAAAAAATGTAAAACAGTTTTGATGATACAAAAAAAGAGTATGTAGAGTTTTAAATTAAGGTTCTGTACATCAATACAACCTATGAACCACTTTCTAGGGAAATAATAGATAAATGTAACATATTACTCAGTTACTGCTGGTCCTATGCCTGGAAGAGGAACATAAAAGAAGAAGGTTGGGCTGGGTTGCCTATGGCATTGTACAACAAGGCCAGGCCAAAGCATAAGTAAGTATTGTGGTGTATTATTTGCATAAAAATTAAGGTGCCTAAATAAATGTTAGCATAAATATACACAACCTAGGCAAAGTAAATTAAAATACTTGCTCAACCTGTATATATATTTTCAGGAACAGCAGGAAAAAAAACTGATAAAGAAATAGGAATAAAAGTGGAACATCTCCCTGGAAAATTGAAATCTGGGAGCAAAAATTGTATAGTTCAGGTTCAATGTTTTTCAAAAGTGCAAAGATTCATGCTCAGGCAAACAAGCCATTTCAAAATGGAACTCTAGCTTAACCAGAACCACTTATAAGGGAATGTAGAAAGAAATGAATTATAACAATAGCATCTTTTAAAGATATAAAGAACAATAAATAATATCCAAAGTATAATTTTTCATCTTAATTTAATCTGCCGGTTTGTCCATTATTTGCAAAGTGATTAAAACCATAAATGTGATAGATAACATAAAGACATAAATGTTAGAATGAAGAATAGAAAGCACATTCAAGACAATATTCCATAGCTGAATTTCAAAAACATCTTCATTTTCTGTCCTGCTTTTAAGTTGAAAAGTAGAGAACTGTTATTCTGCTGTTGCCTAAATTTCCATATAATGCTTTACATATTTCAGTACATTTTTCCTTGTAATACATTTGCTAACCAAAGAAACAAAATATTTGCCAGGATTAAATATAGGCAATTTAAAGAAATTTTCCAGGGCACCTCAAGGTCAGAGGCAGGTAAGTAAGGTTTAGTGCAATATAAAATATAATGAGAAAGATGGGCTTCTATGGAATCTAAGAACTGTGCAGGGTGGTAGAAAATATACCGTATATACTTGAGTATAAGCCGAGTTTTTCAGCACATTTTTCATGCTGAAAAAAGCTCCCCTTGGCTTATAATAGAGTGAGGAAAAAATGCCTTTTTCCCTGCAACCGTTTTGGCTCCCAGGGGCTGCAGGGAGGCTTGCTAAAGCCAAAATGGGGCGTGGGGGGCAGCGCCCCCCCGTGCCCCTTTTTGGCTCCCAGGGGCTGCAGTGAGGCTTGCTAAAGCCAAAATGGGGTGTGGGGGGTGTGGCGCCCCTCCCAGTGCCCCTTTTTGGCTCCCAGGGATTGCAGGGAGGCTTGCTAAAGGCAAAATGGGGCAGGGGGTACGGGGCTCCTCCCCCACACCCTTTTGACTTCCTGGGGCTGCAGGGAGGCTTGCTAAATGCAAAATGGGGTGGGGGTGCAGCACCCCTCCCCCGTGCCTCTTTTTGGCTCCCAGGGGCTGCAGGGAGGCTTGCTAGGGGCATGAGGGGGGTGCCTAGCAAGACTCCCTGTAGCCTCCTGGAAGCAAAATTGGGCTGCGGGGGGGGGGGGACTTCAAGGGAGAAAGAAACAAAGAAATCCTCACTGTTTAGGGAGATCCCATGTGCACTGGGTTGAGTTGAGTTGAGAGCTTATTGTATTTGGCTGCTAGCTATCCTTGCTCAGGCTAAGCTAGGAGTGGGTAAATGTGGCCCTTTTACAACCTGTGGACTTCAACTCCCAGAATTCTCCCAGCTTGGCTGTCTCAGGAATTTTGGGAGTTGAAGTCCAAAGGTTGTAAAAGGGCCACATTTGCCCACCCCTGGGCTAAGCTAATCAATAGTGGAGCTCTAAGAATGCCAGATGAGAAGGAGAAAGGGAAGGAGAAAGAAAGAGAGAGAGAGAGAGAAGAAAGAAAGAGACAAAGAAAGAAAGAAAAAGAAAAAGAAAAAGGAGGGAGAGAGAGAGAGAGAGAGAGAGAGAATGTAGGTATTCTTAACAGAGGCTTGAACTTGCCTGAAATTAGATCAAGCCAATGACTGGGTGGGCGTGGCTAGCTGGTCATGTGATATATGTGTATAGGGAATACTCAGAGGGCTGAAAAAAGTCATTTCTGACAGGTCCTTGCACTTTTGACCGGTCTTCGCACTTATGACTGGTCATCATTTATGGCCATTGTAGCATTCTTAACAACCATGTCACTCATTTCACAGCTGCTTCTCTTCACCATGATGACAAGATTTCTGTTTTTGTTGATCCTCTTTTCCACTTACAGAGCTAGTTTACTATTTTTCTTTGAAATCAATATTCAAAAACATTTAACCTACTGATGCTTCAATTAATGTAATTTTATTGGTATCTATTTTTATTTTGAAATTTGAAAGTAACCGCTGCATTTCCCACCCTAGGCTTATACTCGAGTCAATAAGTTTTCCTAGTTTGGTTTTTTTTTGGGGGGGGGGGTTTGGTGGTAAAATTGGGTGCCTTGGCTTATATTCAGGTCGGCTTATACTCGAGTATATACGGGTAAGTGTTTTTATTTATTTAAATATTTATAGAGCTATCCGTCTATAAGACAACTCTGGATAGCTCACAACAGTAAAGCCACGAAAAAGTGGAAACCATAAAATGAAAACAGTTCCAACGAACCCAGCCAGAGGCTCCCATCTTACTTAAACTAATCTCTAGGGAAAGAACCAGTTCTTTAAGTCCTTCCAGAAGGCTGAAAGGGTGAGGACTTGCCAGATCCCTGGAGGGAGGCTTTTCCACATGCTTTAGAAAGGCTGTGCATCCTAGATCCCATTAGATATCAGTATTTAGGCAAACAATGCCCTGTTTGATGGAGGGGGCAGATACCCCCAGTGAGATGCAGTCTAGCAAATAACCTGGACCCTTGCCATTCACAAATTTAAATGTGACAACCAGGAAAAAAAACCTAGGAGCCTGAAAGGCTAGTGGGACAGATGGATGGATGGATGGATGGATGGATGGATTGGGGAGAGGGAGAGAGAGAGAGACTTATTCTGCCCTTTTGTTGTAATAGCTTATTTTCCATCCTTTCTGTTAGGAATCTATATGGTGTATATAATGTTAGAACCAGTTGTCCAGGCAATATATATATACTGTAACTTTAAGCTGTAAATGTTACGTTCTTGCTGAGTCATGCTGTAGTGGGATAATGACCAGTTGGGAATATATTTAAACAAAGTATTGTAACCTGGTCTGTTAGAACTGCTGCTGCTGCTGCTATGAACTGCTATTGTGACTGAACTGCTATGAGCTGCTAATGTGAAGGAGTTGCTATCTGTTGATGGATCTGCTACCATCGTGGTTTGTTAACCAGAGTGAGTTGTTTGGACTGATTTACTGGACTGATTTATTGGTGAAGACTTGGGATTTGTTTATGACTACGCTACTGCTTTTTCCTACGATAAAGTACACTTTTGCTAAACCAGTTTTCTTATTCATTGCTCTCA
>WNWU01013815.1:17168980-17371547 GCA_012654045.1 Ptyas mucosa
GTGCAGTTACTCTGCTGGTTGGTAAAACAACATCAATATCCTTAACACTTTCTATTGATGGCAGCTGGCCTTTTCGGTTCCCAGGCTCCCTGCTTGCCAGCTCTAGTCGTCATAGAGGAAAAACTGGGAGATAAATATAGCATCGCTTGACAGAAAGTCTTACACAGTAAACAAAAGCATTCAATATAAGATTTATTTTTAAAAAAGCTTTCAAAGCTCTTGAAAGGAAATAAAGTGTCATTAGGTTTATGATACATTGTTCATAAAGCTCCTGCTAGCATTAAAGGATACCATATGAAATCAAGCATAGATTTTGAGTGTTCAGTTTAATTTTTTGCACTAAATAAGACTTTTCAACCCTAATTAAATGTAATTAGTGTCTATGAAAGGTAATAGGGAGGTTTGATTTATTATATTCCATTATTATTGTTTGCACATCTTTAATGTGTTGTAACGTACCCAGGGTCTTTTGATTTGGCAGGTCTAAAAACTATAAACTAAATTGTGCTAAATGACTAAAAGGCATAATGTACTAAAATGGATGAAGATATCTGAGAATTAGTTTACTGTAACTGTTGCTCAGTCATTTATGATTTTGTAATCTGGTGGATTCCATTTTGCCAGTACTTTAATTCCTTCCCCTGCCTTCACAAAATGCATCCAAATATATTTATAAGCTTCATGAAGAGTCCTTGATGGTTTCTGAGCTTGGTTGTTTTCTTGCAGTTGTTTCATTACCCAGACTAGGTAACATCTTCAGTGCTACTAAGGAATGGGGTTTGCTCAGGGATCTTAATATAGGTTCCTCATCAACTAGAATTCTTTTATTTCAGGGAGAACACTGGGAGCCTTTTAACCTTGAGGGATCAAGCCACTATAGTTTGTATAGTATTGTAACAGGAGGCCAATAAGGAGTTGGGTCCAGATTAATCTGACTCTCATTCAAATCTCAAGCTGAGTCTGTGTACAACCCTCTAAATTATTCTTCCCAAGCATGAGTTGGCATTTGGTTAATTGAAGGAGGGAGTGGTTTTCCTAGTCCTCTAGTTATATGCCAAAAAGGGATGTATCGTTCATCCTAACTGATTGAATTAATTTGTCCAGGACTCCTTCAATATCACATCTTTCTTTATATTAAAAAGGCATTATACTAAGCCTTTAAATATCAAACCATTTTTTATTTTTTATAATCCTATTTCTGGACTAAGCTAAAGTCCATTGATAAGAACTGTTTTCAGGTTGGCAGTTAAAATTTCAAACCAATCCAAATATGATCTTTTGGGTTTATTTCTAAAAGGTATACATGAATTTCTAAAGTTTCTGTGGGTAGATCTTGAATCTTTCTCACATCCAGCCAACAAAATGATATCAGTATATAAGTTTTGGATGTTTCTCCCAACAATTTTAAATTCAAATACCCATTTCTGCCTATGATTCACTACATAAGATGACATTATACTACCTTAATGTACTCCTCTCTCATCCTGACCCATTTATTGCTCTACAATAGGTTCTAGCTGTTGTTTTGTGGTCCTCATATAAATTCTCCAACAAGGTGCAGCCATGTTTTTAAAGGTTATCCAGTTTCTTGTGGTTTACATAATCAAAAAGCTTTTTTCAATCAAAGAAGCAAAAAACAACAACAACAACACAATTTTTGGAATGTCTTTATCTTTTCCATTGTCCACCAGATGTTAAAGGTATAATTCAGAAGCTGCTGGATCTTCTGAATCCAGTATGTATATATGGCATCAAGGAACACTGCACTAGAATTTAGTTCAGATGAAGAATTCTATCAGTTCTTCCAAAATTAATACTTTCTAAATATGGATTATAATTTCCATTATTTTCAGCTAGTATATTTAATGATTTATCATTTTAATTTAGTTAATTAATTTTATTCCTCTTGTAATTCCTTTGGAAAGAAGACCAATTAAATGATCAGAAATCAATGCAATAATTTATATTACAAAGATATGGTGCTATTAACATCTATTTGTGTCATAATTAGAATACAGCATCATCTAGGATACAGGATACCAATCAGGACAGGATGTAAGTATAGCTTTCTTTCTGTGCAAATATACACTACCCAAAATTCCAGGCCCCTGATGTTACATAAAAAGTAATTGTCATATGTCGCATGGACGGGATATAGCCATGAGTCTGATCTTGTCCAAGCAATTTGCAAGAATCCCTATTTCCATTCTGCTAGCCTCTCATAATAATAGTCCTCTTTTAACACATATACTTAAGAAGTATCTTTTTCATCCTTACATATTAGATCCATTTTCAATTACATCTATTTACTGGTAAATCTCCATTTACACTGCAAATGAAAAAAAGCAGACATATGGTGCTTTTTTAAAACTTTCAATTTGTTTGTTTGTTATACAGAACAAGCATCCACTATAATCATAATCAACATATGCAGATCAAGCAAGTCAGCCAGCAAATTAACATTCCCATTCAGTTCTGTTTAAAAAGAGTCATGGATATGAAATCAAATCTTTTCACTTTTTCAGTCTAAGCAAAGGAAAAAATTAATATCCAAATAGTGTAGTGGGTACATGAAAGGAAGGAACATCAGTGCAAGATTTTTATCTGATCTTTCTCCTTTTCCATCAGTTGCTACAGAGTGAGTTATTTATTGAAGTCTTCTTTAATCTCTTAATAGTCATTTCAGACTACATATTGTACATTAATAATTATTACTGATCATTAAAAACTCTTGTGCATTTAGTTTCATACTGGTATAATTTAAATTACTAAACTCTCTACCAAAGTGTGGAAAAATGAGTGGTCATTTACTAATGCAGTTTGATTTGAATTCACTCAATTTCTTTTAATCAGTCTATACATTCTCATCTTCAATATTGAGAAATGTTATTAAAATTAACAATGGCACCATCTTGAAACCACACTTGAAATTAGTTTGGAAATCATGATTCTTTAAAAAATGTATCGTTATCAATGTATAATCCTTTTGCAATCCAATTACAGAAAAATAAATGTAGCAACTTTTTCATGAAGAGATGTTTCTATAAAATAATGGAAAATATTATACCTTCAAGTCACTTCAAGTCACACAATAAATGAAATTTTTTATTTCAAGAGTTATAAAAAGGATTAGCAATCAAAGCCTATTTTATTTTAATTTTAGCTGCCCAAAACCACTAATAACCTTGATGGAATATCTTTTTTTCAGTTTGCTCGCTAGCTGATGACTAAATAAGCACTTTGTTACTAGAATTCCATCCCTTTATTTTTTTGAGCAATTTCTACTAACAAAACATAAGGAGTTCTATTGAGCTGAAACACTTGACCAATAAAATGAATGAATAACATACTGTATAACAAAGTACAATGGAAACTTTCTAGTATGAATATATCATCTCTTTATACAACAAAGGGAATATTTGTATATCTTTTTTCTAACGTATCTTTTGTATTTAACTATGGTCATTTGAGATTTTTTGAGCAGATAAAATGTCATTATTTTGCTAATCTACAATATGTCACTAGGGAAACATTTTCATGCTGTAATATAGGCCTAAATACAAAAGCTTTAGAAGATAGGTGATGTAATTTATTATCTATCAGATGATACAACTCGTTATCATTATATAGTAAAAATAAAAAGCAGGAAAAAATGTTTTCATAGACCAGATATTTCTTTCAAAATAAACATCTTAAAGAACAAAAAAATTCAGAGAAAGATGGAACAACAATTCAATAATCATATTAATACTTACTTTAATTCTATTGCTTAAGACCTTAACTCGTCACTAAACTGTCAAAACACAGGTAAGTTTATTTATAAATTTTGTTTTAAAAAATCACAATTAGTTTCTAATTAGATAACTATTCAAAGATATTATTCTGTAATAATTTCTAATCTTGTCCTTAATTTCCATATTCGTATAAAGGACCTAATATCAAACAGGAATTAATCACCAGGCCCTCCCATGATAAAGAGTTTAGAACAGTTACTGAATCAAAACTTCAAGAATCACCAGATCTTTCTTTTTCCAACAAACACCATTTTAAAGTTTAGGGAATTTTATGTCACAATTAAATCATGAACAAAATCTTTCTAGATTAAAAAAAAGTTACATTGTCAAAAAATAGTTTAAACAGAATTTGGATGAGCCTATAAAGATTTTGAAAACAAGTCACTTTATATTTGAAAAAAGGAAACGTGAAGATAAATTTGTTGCTATCCAAAAGAATTTGAATAACTATCAATAAATCTATTATGGCAGGAAAATAGTTTAGTCAATTTGAATTTTTTGAATATCTTTGGTATACATTCACAACAGATATAAACAATAATCAGGTAATAAAATTAATACATTAAATAGGTAGTCGCATTTGAGGTCTCCAGACCTTACTAGCATATGAGAGATAATTGGGAGTGGTGAGGAAATGGGAAGGCTAGTTGTCAAAAGATATGATATTTGTAGTTTGGTCAAATGGTTAAGACACTAAGCTAGAAAGCAGGAGACCATGAGTTCAAGTCCTGCCTTAACCATGAAAGCCAGCTGGGTGATCTTGCGCCAGTCACTCTTTTTCAATTCAGCTCACTTCAAACGTTTGTAAGTAAGCATGATATATTTTCAGGATATTGTCTTGCAGATGAAGAAGACAACTCACTATTTGGGGTTTATTTGATTAGTCCTAATAAAGGTATTTTATAGTAATTTCACTTCTTGCCTTGTATGAATATGGTTTTTAAAATATATTTTAATCATACATACACACATATACATTTGTGAACATTTCTTTCAATATTTTCTATTTCAACAAAGGCATTTATGATTTTATCATTACTTTCACAAATGTTTCAAAATGCAAACTATATGTTGTTTTGATTTTAAAAACTAAAGGCGGTGTACTAGTCATCAGCTCATTACCCGAAAAACTTACATTTTCCAAGCAATTATTTTTCTTTGCTTACTTAATAGAACTTTGCACTAGCAAAGCAAGCTGTATGTAACAATTCTTTTGTATTTCTATTTATATTTCTTCTCCAACTGCAACCTTCTTAAACCTGTTCAATATCTATAACTTAAATGTTTTCCTAATTATGTCAAATATTCTTCTTCAAGCCTCTATGTTACAAAGCAATCTTCTTCTGAGGGCAATTACTAGATTTAAAATGCTATTCAGATATTTCTGGAGGGATTTAACAAACAAGATAAAAACATGCAATTAACAGATAATAACACAACAATAATACCTATTATAACGTGCATTCCAAGTCTTGCCAAATTCTTCACAGTATGGTAACCAATTCCTTTAAGTCCTCCAGTTACCATGGCAACATTACCATTTTGAAGAGGAAAAACTGCCCAAAAAGACAAAATAAAATAGTTAGGAACTGTTTTGCAACAAAAAAATTGCTCATCAAAACAGAAGTATCACTGACCAACATTTCACATGTTAATTACAATGATGCTTGTAGATGCAACTGTTTCCCAAGGCACTTTATATAGCAGTCCAATGATAAGAAAAATATTTTTTAAAAAAATCAATATTATCAAAATTGATATTGTTTTGAAATTTTTCTCAATCACATTTTAATAAATGGCCCAAAACCTGACTGTTGCAGCTGCAAATAATAATTATAATAATGTAATGTACCATTTAACTTCATGATTTTAATATACAATGTCACATTAAATAAAACCAGTGAACTACATTGAAATGGTATATTAGGTATATCAGTCACTTTCATGAATAAAGGCAAATATATGTGTCCCAGTATAATGTCTCAAGATCGAATCTGATGGTTACCGGGACCAGAGGTTTAGTCTTCTGATCTTTCAGATTCATGCTGGAGCCCATCTTCAAGTAAATTCTCTCTATTGGAATATGTGCTTTGGGCTCTTCTATGAGTTGTATTGGTATCTTGAGTAGCTTTGGAGCTCAATTTTTAATATGAACTTTGGCAGTCTTTATACAGGGAAAAATTAATGAAATGTCTAAACACATGGAATTGGGCACTCAGAAGTTTGGATTAGGAAGCTTCTGGTTTGGTTCTGCAACCCAACAAGACAGACACAGACTTCAGGGGATTATTAGAACTGCAGAAAAAACAATTGCTACCAACCTGCCTTCCATTGAGAACCTGTATACTGCACGAGTCAAAAAGAGGACTGTGAAAATATTTACAGACCACTCATATCCCGGACATAAACTGTTTCAGCTCCTACCCTCAAAACAACACTATAGAGCACTGCACAGAAGAACAATCAGACACAAGAACAGTTTTTTCCTGAATGCCATCACTCTGCTAAACAAATAATTCCCTCAACACTGTCAAACTATTTACTAAGTCTGCACTACTATTAATCTTCTCATTGTTCCCACCACCCACCTCCTTCCACTTATGACTGTATGACTGTAATTTTGTTGCTTGTATCCTTAAGATTTATATTGATATTGTTTCCTGATTGCTTATTTGACTATCTATGACTATCATTAAGTGTTGTACCTTATGATTCTTGATGAACGTATCTTTTCTTTTATGCACACTGAAAGCATACGCACCAAGACAAATTCCTTGTGTGTCCAATCACACGTGGCCAATAAATTCTATTCTGTTCTATTCTATTCTTGAGGGATTATAGTGCAATAGCTGTAAATCATATGCAGATAACTTACTATTTTAGCTATGAAACAGTAACTTCAGCAAAGATGTTTTATCAGTTATTGAAAGTGAAGTGAAGGACAGTGATTAACATTGAGCTTGCAGCAGGGATGAAATCCAGCAGGTTCTGACAGGTTTTGGAGAACTGGTAGCAGAAAATTTGAGCAGTTCAGAGACCGTCAAATACCACCTCTGGCTGGCCCCAGAGTGGGGTGGGAATGGAGATTTTGCAATATCCTTCCCCCAGGAGTGGGGAGGGAATGAGGATTTTGCAGTATCCTTCCCCTGCCATGCCCACCAAGCCACGCCTACAGAACCGGTAGTAAAAAAAATTGGATTTCACCACTGGCTTGCAGAGATATCTCAGTTGTACAGATCAGGATATTAGGATTGTAATAAAAAGAGAGGTGCAGATTTTTTTTCCCCCAAGCCATGCTGAAACGCAAAACTGAAAGTAAAGCAGGGTCTTTGCTGCAACGTGACAAAATGAGACAGAGAGAGATTTCTTTTTTTTTCCTCACCAAAAAAGGTAGGTGGAAAACTGCAAACAATGGGAAATTTAGGGCAAAAGAGGAGGTTCAAGATTTTAACACATAAAAGAAAAAAAAGTTCTATTTAACTAGGGAATTGTAATAATTGAGATATTATTAATTGTATATTGTGTTGAAAGCAGATATGGTTAAGTTGTGGTTTGGAAGAATATATGAGGGAAATTATTTGGTTTATTATTATTGGTAAATATAATTACCGGTAATTGATTTGTAAGAAATTGGATTGCATGGAAATAATTGGAATATTCATGTTCATATTGATTAATATACAAAAAAGATAGTTATATAACTAATTGATTTATATTAAAATGTTGAATTTGTATTGAACAATTGTAATATTACATAATTAACCAATGTGAGGATGGATATAAAAATAGATGACAATGGGAAGGGGTATAATATAGAATAAAAGTGAAAAATTGAATTTGATTAAGATTAGAGATGAGGATGAAGGGTAATATTGGTTTTTTAAAAAAATAGATGAGGAATAAATATGGCAAAAAGGAAATATAGAAATTGTAAATTTAAGTGAAATGACTAAATACTGTTTAAATTTGTGAACCGGCCAAGTACTCTGTTCAAAGAAAATACATTGTATGTTTGTATGTGTGTTTCTAATTATTGCTATTTATTCATATTTGTTCTCTTTTATTGTTTAAAGTTTAACAATTCATTCTTTATCTTGATATCTTGATATTTGTTTGGGGTTGGTTTTCTTTCCTTTCATCTTTTTTATTGTACAGCAATCTTTCTCCTCAAACCTACCACCTCTCTCTTTGAGAAAGGGGGGAGAATGAGAGAGTGTGGGGGAGAGAGAGAGAGAAAGAGGGGGAGAGAGAAAGAATGAGAAATAGAGGGGGAGAGAGAAATGGTGATAAGATAGGGCAAAAATGTAAAATGTGAGGACAGTCGTAAGTTCGAGGACTGGTCACAAGTGCGAGGACCAGTCAAAAATTACTTTTTCAGCCCTCTGAGTAGTCCATATGCACAAAAGGACTACTCAGAGGGCTGAAAAAAGTGATTTCTGACAGGTCCTCGCACTTTTGACCAGTCTTTTTTTATTTTGAAATTTACCAGTAGCTGCTGCATTTCCCACCCCCGGCTTATACTCGAGTCAATAAGTTTTCCCAGTTTTTTGTGGTAAAATTGGGGGCCTCGGCTTATATTCGGGTCGGCTTATACTCGAGTATATACGGTATTCACTTTTCTATTTCAATTTGTATGTCAAGGCAATAATATAGCATATATAATAATATGCAAACATTCCCATCTCCGCTCAACATATTTTTGGTATTACCTAAGAATTCTCTATGCATTTTTAAATTCATTAAACAACCAAGTAGAAATACTTACCTTGCTCCCTAATATTGAATCACTAAACAGTCCATTGATTTTTCATACATGCTTTATTTCTATCATATACCATATTCATCCCACTCACCTTTCTACACTCTAGTTGCATCAAATGTTCTCTAATTTACATCAATGTTCTTTAACATATATTTTAAAAAGAATGACTTCCTCCCATTCATACATTTCACAATGACTTACTAAAGAGAAAACTTTTACTCCTTTGCCAGCTTTAAGCCATTAAGAATACATTGTGGAGGCAAAAGAGAATTATATATTGAGGTCATTTAATGCACAATGCCTGTCTATTTAAATAAGTCCTTCACATCAAAATATAGTTAAATTACAAAGTACTTAATAAATATCTTTCATGATTAGCTTGGAGTTTGCAGACAATTTATTGATATAAAATATTGATAAATAGGTAAATATACTGTTACAGTTAACATACAAGTAATAAAAGAAAATATTTATAGCTCAGGGTTGATCTGTGTAATGATTACTTGGCAGTTCTATTTAATTTGATAGAGTATAATGAAAAACAACAAACTATTGCTATAATCACAAATCACCTAAATTTGCTTCTTTCAATGTGCTTTTTCATTATATGAAGAGAATTAGGTTATAATTTGAAATTAATTTTATAAATTCATAAATGTTCAATATTACCAGGGGGTGGAAAAGTTTAGTGGATAAACTAGAGAACATATGTTGTAGACTATGAGTGTTGTGACAACCAGAAAAAAATATTCCTACCCCCTACCGTTATATTATAATATAGTACTTAATACATGCACTTACTCAGAGTACATTATGAAACTCGTGGTTGTCATATATAACTGAATGGCTAAGTTAGAGAGCAAATTTCTCTGTTTTGCTACCTTTTCTGGGAAAGTCCCAGTACCTATTTCCAGACATTATTATAATCTGTCACTTTTAACTCTGTAAAGTTCAGATTTTATAAAAGCATGTAATTTATAACTCCAAATTTTTAAACTGCCCAGATATATATTTTATGTATTTGCTTAGTTCATAAACTATTTTAATTGCCCAATTGATTCCAGGCAATGTTCAACATATATCAGAAAACTGCAAAACAAATTACCCAATTAAATGATTAAAATTTTGGTAATGTTGAAAGCATATTTAACCCAAGGTTTCAGGAGATTATCTAGAAAGAAAGCACAAATAAATAAGCAGTCCTCACAAGACTGCCTCATATCAATAATGGAGTATAAATGATACTAATTTCATTTTAGAAAATAAAGAATCCCTTGAGCTCAGTTGATGATTACATGTCTGGATATCATTTGCAATTTCCTTCTTCATTTTGTTCTTTAATTTCCAATGTAGCATAAAATCCTGAAATTCCGTTCTGGTTTCCCATCCATAAGATGCAAAGATAACATAGAACAGATACTGCCACTTTCAGCAGGATGAGGATAAGCAGTTTCACACCGTAAATTTCTCAAGAGTCGCCTCAAACCATGAAATAGATGGGTGGGTGGGTAGGTCGGTGGGTGGATGGATGGATGACCCTTATTTGTATTCTACTGAGCATTGGAATTGCTCTGATAGTGTTTCTGATAATACATGGAAAAAAATTAATTATCCTACTTCAAAAAGTTTTTATAGCAATAGTACAGATAACAAGGTAAATATACATTTTTTTCTTTTAAAAGAACCTACATTCAGAAAAAAAGATTATTCGAACTGATACAGATTTTGTCATCCAGCTATTTGTCTTAAAATTATGAACTGTATTAAACATGGGGGGGGGATCTGATCTTACTGAAGAATCAGCTGCATTTTACAATAATCTTTGAGAAGGATGAAACAAGACTGAAAAAAAAAAAAACCAGAAAGGAAAGATATTTTTAATATTGAATGAGAGCATTCAAAGCTCTTCTATGTTGAAAAAGTAGATGAAATGTACTGTATTACATTGGACAAAAGCAGGAAGGATCTGAAGATCAAGGTACAAGATTGCCAGTGTTTTTTATATACAAGGAAAACAAATGAAAAAAACACCAGTTTCCCTATAAAGTGCCTTGATAAGAACATTTTAAAAGCCTAAATTATTGTAGCAATAAGAAAGCCATTTGATTTTTTGAAATAGATTGAGTTTGTATATGTGAAACTTCAAATCCCGTTTGTGTGAAAATGTTGTGTGTTTTTGAACATAATAGATCAAGGGATCTATTACCATACACCTTCCTTTGAAAATTAAGCCCATTTCACTTATTGTTAAAAGATGAAAGACATCAATTTACTATGGTTTTATACCAGAATAGAGGCTGTTGAGCCATCTAAAGTCTAATAAATTAGGCAGCATGCAAACATAAATACTGCTGCATTAACAGATTTAGTAAAGTTCAACACAGATATTCCTGTCATTATCTATCTATTCCAGTGGATATATTGCATGTAATATAATTTTGCAACTAACCTACTATTTCTGATCCTTATCAGCAAGTATATAATCAATACAGAAGTTGTCTAAGCAACATATGCCTCGGTAACAATCAGCATAAAATGTATTTGAATACAAGACAAGTTTGAATCGCCTTTGCTCATCAGGATTGCAGAGTACTCTGAGGTTGAAATTACTGGAACATCTGACAGCTGTACCTAGGGGGACCTTTGCACAAGTTCGTCTGGTGCACCAATTGCGACCCTACTTGGATCAGGAGGCTCTCCTCACAGTCACTCATGCCCTTGTCACCTCACAGTTGGATTATTGCAACGCGCTCTACATGGGGCTACCCTTGAAAAGTGTTCGGAGACTGGACTTGGTCCAGAATGCAGCCGCACAAGTTATAGTGGGCGCGCCTAAATACACCCACATTACACCAATTCTCCGCAAGCTGCACTGGCTCCCTATTGGTCTCCGGGTGCAATTCAAGGTGTTGGTCATTACCTTTAAAGCCCTATATGGCTCAGGGCCAGGCTATCTTCAAGACCGCCTTCTACCACATAGCTCTCAGCAACCGATAAAATCCCACAGAATCGGTCTCCTCCGGGTCCCATCAGCTAAACAATGTTGGCTGATGGGCCCACAGGGGAGGGCCTCCTCTGTGGCTGCCCCAGCTCTCTGGAATCAATTACCTCCTGAGGTCCGGACTGCCCCCACTCTATTGGCCTTCCACAAAGCGGTGAAGACCTGGCTCTTCCGGCAGGCCTGGGGCCGTTGATCACGTTATAATGATCTTGCGAGACCCGGCCACGAATTGGACTGCATGTGTTTTAATGTTTTTAAAGTTTTAATGTTTTAATGTTTTTCTTTTAACTTTTTTATGGGATTGTTTACATTGTCAGAGTCCCTTGGGAGTTGGGCGGCATAGAAATGCAAATAAATAAATAAATAAATAAATAAATAAATTTGTACCTACCATATAAGAATGCTAAGAAAGGGGAAGGGAGAGAGGGAGGGGGAGATGGTAAAATGCATAGTCTTACTATTCATTTATTTTTCCATATTTGTGACACAAATCTAAAGATTATATCTGTCAATCTAAAGATCAGCTAGGCTCATAGATGCAGGTACAGTACGTGCTAGCGTTGTAAAGACATACAAGAGAGATTTCTCGTAATTAGAAAATGTAACTTTTACACATGGCCCCAATTTTTAGCCAATAATCATGGGGTGACATGTTTTCGGTAGCTTCATTCCTTATCTGTCAGAGATGATCTAGATCAGCATACAGTTTCCAATGTATATTTTATCACCATTTACACCAAGACTAACTCTGAAACACACAATGCAGGAAGGTCCACCAAATATTTGAATGCTAAAACACTTGTGCAAGCCTTATTTTACTCTGAGACAAAAAAAAAAGTTGTGATTTTAAGTGGGTAATGTCCATGACCATTGAGTCCCTCTTAAAATTCCTTTTAAATAACTGAAAAACCAAAAAGCAACAGTGAGTCTTTCAGGTCCGTAGATTAATACTTTATTACAGCTTAAGCTTTCATGTACTCAGAGCTATCACATATATTAAATTTTATCTTGTATTACAAGTATATAAACACACTATGGCTTAATGTGGGAGATGAGAGAGAAGGAAGAATGATAAAATAAGATGAAAATGAAAGCAGAAGTGGAGATCTTATTAATAGTATCAATGTCTAAATAACAAATCTGCACTATTTAAATTTCTTTTGATTATTTTTATATTCTGATTTTATGTTCAATATATTCCCTTTGTATTGCTTCTATTAATTGTGAATATAAAGTGTTTTTGTTAAAGGAAAAAAGCTGAAATCGTATAGCATTTCCTTAAAAATTCAATGTTAAAGTACTTTGTAACTGACTATGAAGGTACAAGGACTTCTGAGCAGAGATCTGATTCCCTTTCTGGTCAGGCAGGTATAATCATTTTAAGATGTGAACATGAACAAATGAACAGAAAATCTTATAGTTGTTCAGTTTAACACAGCAAAATAAAATACAATTTGTTTCCTATGCTTCAGCAAACTATTACAATTCAGTATGCATTATCATTATTAAAGAAAATATTTTGGGTTCATCCACTTTTGTTGGCTTTTTTCATGTTAACATTTCTGACACTGACAATTTGTTGTTTTTTTATTGTAACACAAATAGTCAAGTTTGTACATAAGAAATTTATTTTGAAGAAAAAATTCAGAGGCATAGACTAAGTACTTGTATAAAAAGATATAGTGTCTCAAAAATCAGGCCCCAAAGACAATTTATTATGAACTGGACATTGGTGAAGAGGTATTCTATTCAGTTAAAATTTTAAGAAAACATTTCATGATTTTTACTTCAAAATGTTTATTAAAAATGAAGTATGATTATAAAATTACATAATAGAAATGGAAAGAACAGGAATAGTATACTTTAGTACAATTTACTAAACATTACAATTATATCATAATTAACTAAAAATATAAAGGCTCATAAAATTCAAAAAATACATTTTGTATTGTGACAATTTTTCTTTCATTTTTTCCAATTATACAGTTGGAATTTTTGAAATGCGATAACCTTTTAAATACTAGATTTACGCAAGAAAATATTGTATGAAAAATCTATATCCACATGTAAAATTTATAATAACAGATTATTGAACAATTGAAAGTTGTACATTTCACCTGGTATCTAAAAATGCTACTAGCTACTAATACTGTGACTGTATAACTCAAAGATTAAATTCTATTTTACACTATAAAATTTGCATTTCCAATTATAATCTTTTTTTTTAATGTGCCCCATGTTGAAATATAACATAAATAGATGTTAGAAGTATTCTAGCATGCACAGACTTATCTGCACATTTGTTTCTTTCCTTCTATTACTGGGCATAAGATGGTAAATGAGATAGAAATGAAAGCTCTTTATCATACCGTGATCATTTTATAGAAACCAAAGCTCAAAGTGGGATCCATCAGCTATATCTGAATACAGCAATGCTAAAACAGCATTTAGAAGACTCTGTCAGACCTTTCTACTTATCTAACAACTATTTAGAATAGGAAATTTCACAATTATATCCATGTCTGCTTTAATAGGTTGATTATGGGTTGAGAAACAATCAAGTGCCTTACTTAATCTACTTATCAACTCTTATTTATAAGAGTACATTCCAGGGCAGAGTTTGTTATATTGGTGACATAAACTGATACACAGAAATCTATGTATCGTGTCTAAAAACTCTTCTATGCTGATTTTCTAATCATTTTTGGAAAAGAGCACAAAGATGAGAAGCATTCAAGAACTGTTTCTGTTGAAATTATCTAACAATAAATGGTACCTCAAAAAAAAAAGAGGTAAGCATCAAATTAGAACTAAAAAAAAATATATCAGCAGAGAAATTTCAACTTCAAAACAGTAAGTGTTAAGTTATTTCAAAAGATTTTCTAAGTCTATCCTTCCACAGCCTGGTAATTCTCAAGTATGACTATCACTCCAGCAATACACCCATTGTTGAGAACAGATGTCTGAAGCACTCTACAAATGTCTAGAACATTACTTTTAACATTTATAAGCAAAAAACTACAATGTTTGAGTGACATGAGACACCATGATATTGAACTAGAAGCTAGTAGTAAAAGCTGGTAAATTTCATGTCAGGTATGACATAATAAGAACTATTACCATTTGGCACAGAAGTTCCCATGCAACAGAAGTTTAGAATTTATGGAATAAATTAGCAAAGCAGATATATCAATGTGATACATCTGGAATGGTGCCTAGAAGCCACTTTATATAGAGAGGTTTTCTTGAAGGTACAAATGAAAAAAGCACTAAGCTTTGCAAATGATTGCTTGGCATAGTACAAGATACAAAACTAATGATTTGTAACAATATGGTGATATAATTTAATCTCATATTCATTTGCTGATAGAGCAACCTTAATTTTTTTGCCGTTATATTAATTTTGGAAAGGTTACATTTAGTTTATAGCACAGATAACAACATTGCTTTATCATATTCCTTACCACAAACACAATATGGAGCTCCTGAAAAGAATATTAAAATTCAACTACATCTGAAAGTCTACAGGTTCCTACAGCTGCATTGTAGCATAGCATACCTAGTACATGTGCCAAGATTTCACTATAACCAAATAAAAATAAAAATCCTAACACTTCTATTTCAGGACACTTAACAAAAAAGAAATAATCTGGTTGTCAGAAATAACACATGAGTCTATCAAACATAAGATCCTTCACATCATAAATCTCTGATAAATTGATATTTAAAAAGCTTTAAATATTTAAATGTGTGAACAGTTATATCTAAACTTTTAAAAATCAAAAATCCTACATCAAAAACACTTTGCATATTGACCCTAACTCATGTATTTGCTGAAAATATTGTTTAAAGGGATTGTATCGCAGGTGATTAACCGTTTATAAATTACTATTTATACATCCTATTTCTAAATCAATGATAAAATATATCTGTAGCTTTTCCTGACTCTATATTTGTAACTTTTATGCCAGTTTGTCTTCCTGAATCACAAATCACCATGATCCAGACTCACTCACATATTCCATGTACAAAACCTACCTATGTTTAAGTTGTACATTTTTAAAATAGTTATTTTTTGTTTGTTTGGTAATTTAAGACCATTAGCTTTTGTCTGAGAGTCTATTGCTTCTACATGAAGCCATTATCACGCATATTTAAAAAACTGCTGCTCCCATTTGCTGTGTTACTTGAATTGATCATATGATCCTGTTCCAATCCCCACTCTCCTTCATCCTCTTCATCAGGCTCAGCTTCAGATCCACTATGAGTGTTCTCATACAGAAAAACCTGCTCATCTACGTGAGCTGGGGCTAGCCGATTTCTTTTAGCACTGACAACATTGGCTGAAGAACTAAAAAGACGTTCTGGAAAGATCCTTGTAGCTACAATGCACCAGTATTTCTGAAGCACCTTTGGCAAAACAGGAAACAAAGCAAGTCTATCAGACCACCACTTGAGTGGATCTTCACTGAGCCCAAGGACTTTCTGTGACTTGAAATTACTCAATTCCTCAATAATCTGAGCGTGCCACTCTTCTTGATCTTCAACACTCCCCGTCTGGCAAAAGATTTCTGCAAGCATATTATTGATAGCACTGGTAGGAGGCGGCGTGGAAGCAATTGCCGCTTTTTTCACTGGTGGCTCTTCTGACACTGCAAACAATTTTTCTTCAGGCCTCAAAGTATGGTCTTTTATTTTTTCCAGGATACTTTTTGCTTCCTCCAGCACTCTGTTCTCAACCTGTTGTTTTTCAAAAGTCGAAAGAAAGGGCAATTTCTTGTATCTTGGATCTAAGAAAGTTGCAACATTGAGAAACATGTCTATCTCAGGATTATGCTGGTATGTTGCTGATAGTTCCTTGGCAATCACCTCCTTTGCCATGCTGATTTCTTTTAAGTCATTTTCTTTTATACTTAATGTTGTATTTAGCAGCATGTGAAGAAGAGGTTTCACCATGCTTATTCTTGGGTACTTGGAAGCAGATATCATCTCAGCTACCTGCTTGAATGGCTGAAGCAAATCCACCAGCCCTTCAATTGTATTCCATTCATTAGCTTCCAGCATGAGGTGGTGATTATTGCTATCTTCCACAAGTACTGCAGCAATGACAAACTGTTGCTCTTTAAGACGTTGCAGCATGGCAAGTGTGCTGCCCCACCAGGAAACACGATCACTCAAAAGCATGCAATGCAAACTGTTCTGCTGTTGCTGCTTCTCACTCAACATGTACATGGCTACTGCAGAGAGCTGAAAATATTCCACCAGTTTTCGACATCTAGATAGGACACTGCTCAATTTAGGAAGCTGAAAAGCTTGCTGTATACCCGCATTGAAAGTCTGACCTAAGCATGGCATCTGTACTGAGATGTCTAAAAGAGAGCAAGCTTTCACTACATCTTTCCCATTGTCCGTTGTAGCCCCAAAAACTTTAGTATTAATTTCCCATTCAATAAATATCTCATACAGGACTCTTGTAATTGTCTCTGCAGTGTTTTCCTCTGGCACTTCAAATGTTTTTAGGCAACGAGAATTAATAGCCAAGCTGCCAGAAGAACCAGTACTAAGAAAATGAACAGACAATGTTACATAGGATCTATTCTGACTATGACTTCTCCATATATCAGTTGATATGCCACACCACGGAATGTCTATCAATTCTTTTAACACAATCTCCCTAACAGCAACATATTTTTCAGGAATTCCTTTTGTGCAGAAGTACTTTCTGCAAGGAAGTTCATATCTGGGGTCAGCTGTTCTTAAGAGACTCTTAAATGTGGGTTCATCGACAATAGATGGAGGATGTAACCCTTCACAGATTAAACTAATCACTGCTGAGGTCAGCTCTTGATGCTTTTTATTCTCATAATTGTGACTTGTTTTCATAATTAAGTTGTCCTGAACAACCTGCTGAGATGATTCAGGCTTCAGTTTTGAAAATGCAGTTGCAAAAGCCTCTCTCATTTGCTCAGTGTTGCTTTTCACAAATTCACAAAATTCATCTGGGTGATTCTTTTCAAGATGGTAAGAGAGGTTGGATGTATTTCCTGAATAAGCAATCTGTGCCATGCAAATGCGACAGTAGATCTTCTTCCATTGTAATATACATCCCTCTGCATTGGTATCAAAGCCAAAGTACTTCCATACTTTACTCTTTGCTCTTGGGTGGGCCACTAACTTTAGGTCTGATGGGGAAGTTTCCAAAGTTTTATTCTCCATTGCTTCTTAGCCACTGTCCCAACCCCTTTTGATTCTTCACTCATTAATGAGCACCTGATAAAGGCAGCAGATAAACATAACATGAGAAAGGACTGGTTTGTTCAACGGTACAAAATTAATGCTTCAATAAATATACAAAACCTACCTTATTAATAACAATATTGGAATGTTCCTCTTTGGAAACTGAATAAACACAATACTATTTTTACATGTTTTGCAGGTAGTAGTCAGATTTCATGACAAAACATTGGACCAAACTTAATTGCCCTCTGCACAAGAATATGGGATATAACTTGCTAACATTTTGTTATTTTATTCATAAAATTTATTGCCACCTATCTACCTCAAGGTAATTTTGGGCAGCTTACACGCACAGTATTGTAAATAAAATAAG
This sequence comes from Ptyas mucosa, assembly GCA_012654045.1. Classification (NCBI taxonomy): domain Eukaryota; kingdom Metazoa; phylum Chordata; class Lepidosauria; order Squamata; family Colubridae; genus Ptyas; species Ptyas mucosa. Next base: position 17,187,148 of record WNWU01013815.1, read on the forward strand.
TGCAATAGCCTCCATTGCATGTTTAATTTAAATATGCAGAGAAAAGATCATTACAACACTCTGATGCATCCAAGGATACAACAAAATGTTATCCAATCTATTTCAACACTAAATAAATGCTCGTCTCTGATCAATCTATGCTACCAGGAATCCATGACTTCAAGAATAGTTTGCTCTACAGGTTCAAGTGTCAGAAAGCTTCTATAGATGATAACTCCAAAAATAACTGCCTTTTCCCCCTGTACCATGAATAAGAGTGCATTAGGGTCTGATCACACTGACCATAAGAAATACTCACCATGGTAAGTGAATATTTGTGATCCTAAACACATATACTGCTTAAGACAGTGAGCAAAGAAGCTTTTGATAAACTGAGAATTTGTGAAATTTATTTTTCCCTTTATGAGACTTTCCAATTGTCATAAGCATGGATGTATTTTTCTGCCTATTATTATGAAAATGCTTGAATAGCTCTATTATGTTTTTGTTATATTTCACAGCAATATAACACAGAAGCGAGCAGCATTTTAACAAACAGAATTTGGAAGCCCATTTGTTGAATGTTCATCTAGAATCTAACTTAAAACAATGCCTTGTGTTACTGAGAAGTTTATTAGAAAGATGAGTTGCGCTGTATTTATTGTGATGCTTTCAGAAATTCAGTTTTATAAAGTTGCCTCAATATGTCCAAATATGTAAACTGCTCTCTGTGGCTAGTAGTAGTTTTGAACTGTTTGCTTTATTTGATGCACATATGAACAAGCAAGATGGTTAAAATTCTACAAGCAAGAAGTTTAAAGAGAAATTTTAAAAATTCCTCTGAATGGTCACAAGTTCTCCCCATAAGAGTCTCCCCATATAAGTACTATATCCCAAATTAATATCATGGGAGATGGGTCAACCAGTGATCTCAAAAAAGCTAAACTGGACTGAATCTGGTTAGTCAAATGGGGAGACTACTACAAAATCTAAGAGCTGAAGAGCTATAAACTAGATTTAATAGTTGAAAAACAAGTTGAGGATGATAATTAGAAACCACTTTTATTACTTTCATGAGAATTGCAAGGCTTATCCCAAGAAATTACTAAGTCATGTTTAGCCTTTATTTTAAATTGAAATAAATTCATCTGAAATAAATTGTACACAGGTAGTCCTCAACTTACAACCACAATCGAACCCAGAATTTATGTTGATAAGTGAGAAATTTGTTAAATGAGTTTCCCCCCATTTTATGAGTTTTCTTGCCACATTTCTTAAATGAATGGTTGTTCATTGAATATGGCTTCCCCATTGACTCTGCTTGTCAGATGGTCATGAAAGATGATCACATAACTCCGGGACAGTGCAACTGTCATAAACATGAACCCAGTTGTCAAGCATCTGAATGTAAATCATGTGACCATGGGAATGCTGCAACAGTCATAAGTGTGAAAAATGGTCATGTCACTTTTTTCAGTGCTTTTTTTAACTTTTAATGGTCACCAAATAAACTGTTGTAAGTCAAGGACTACCTATAATGCAACGTGCTTAGTGTATATGTGGTGATCTCATTCCCCAGTTAGTTTTGGGTAGCTCATTATCATTTACATAACTAGAAACTGTGCATTTTCCATAAATGTTTATATCTCTATCAATAAAAAACATACAGAAGCATACACCACAAAAAGAGCAAAGGTGGCGCAGTGGTTAGAATGCAGTACTGCAGGCTAACTCACTGCTCACTCAGGAGTTTGATTCTAAACCACTCAAGGTTGACTCAGCCTTCCATCCTTCCGAGGTTGGTAAAATGAGGACCCATATTGTTGGGAGCAACATGCTGACTCTGTAAACCGCTTATAGAAGGCTGTAAATCACTATGAAGCGATATATAAGTCTAAGTGCTATTGCTATACAGTTAAAATCAATGGCTTATAGAATTTAAAGAGTTATTGTTGTATACAAAGAAAAGTATAGGCAATAAATATGTATACGTGTAAATATGCATACGTGTAAATATGTATATGTGCAAAAATTGTTTGTACTCAATCTTTATTACTAAATATGGCAAATCATTTTGCACAAATACCCATACTTCTTAAGTATGCACGTTATTTTATCACTCATTTACCATTGTCCAAAAATATGGCTCAAGAGACAGGAAAAACTGCACTACTTGGTTTTTCTAGCTCAAGAGATTCACTCTCACTGTCAAGGTATCTTTAAAGACTTCTCATAAATGACACATTTACAGTAATAATGAGGCCATTACTATTATCAACATTCCCCCTGGGCACTTGTAATTACTCTGCCCTGATATATGAATCAAAAGAGGAAAACAGATGTTTTAGTTTGCTTTTTTAGAAGTTATAACCAGCATCACAGCTGGCACTTCATAAACTACTTGATAAATGGAACTAATAATAGCATTTTCAAACAATAGCTGTCAGTAGCATTTCGGTTGACAAAATTTACCTGACAGGTAATATTAGAGTAATAATAAATGAATACAAGATGCTACTCTCAATAAATGGATATTGTAAAGCATATGACATTAAGGACACAAAGGATCTCCATTAGATCCTTTGTGCCCTACAACCACAACAAGTTCCCTACTGGTTAATAAGGACTATCCTTTGTCTTCTTTCAATAAGAAAATGAAGGTTCAATGCACATTCTTTCTTCCTTTTAAATTAGGTTAAAAAATACCTCATCTTCCCTAATAAAACCAAAGTCTTGAAATCAACTTATTTTCAAAGTTCAAAGCTAAGCATTTTCATAAATGCAATAGAGCCATTTCCTAAATGTAATAAAGTGATATTATATTTTCTCATAACCTTTAAGCAGAACAAAGAATGGGATATTGCAAAATAGTTAGATGTTCTGTAATTCAGAATACGTAGTAGTGTTTTCTCTTGGAACAGAGACCTAAAAGCAAGACTAATGAGACAATAAAATACCTGGCAAAATTTGAAGGCAGAATTTAGAGTAAGGTGGGGAACAAATAAGTTGAAACTTATATTTATAATTTTAATTCTATCAAATTATAGCCTTTCATCTATGAAGTTTCAGAAATAATATTGCATCTTCAAGAAGAAGGGTGAAAACCGAACATTAGCATTTGATCTGATTAGATGAAATTATTATTACCTAAGCAATAAGAGAGAGTGAAACAATGTGGGTAGAACTACTGAAAAGGGGCAATTTTATTTGCTGTTTTCCACATCAGGGGAGTTTCCTCCTTCCTGCCCTCGGAGACAAAGAGGTGTTACTATTGTTTTTTTCCCCCTCAATTGTAAAAGTTCTGGTCCTTTCTTAGTAAATCTTTTACTGTTGTCAACAATTTGGAATCAAGAGGAATAATGTTGCCCATCTTAGTGCCCAACTTTGAAAAATGGAAAAGGACAGAGAAGTAATGGTTTTTAAATTTTCCCGGTAAAGGGTAATTAAGCCAGTATATACACATAATGTGTTTCAACAAATTCTATAGTCTGAATAGATGCAATGTTTTGCTTTTAGTTTTCAAATCCAGTGAAGAGACAAATCACAGTATTCAGTAATTTCATATACCATAGTCCCAGGGATTACAAAACAACCATATCAAAATTTGTTCTGTTTATCTTCTCTATATACTAGGATAATTATGCATTCAAGATAAAATAAGAATAGATCTTATAAAGATTTCTAAGTTATATGTTGAAATTAAAATTTTAGACATTACATATTTAGATTAAATGCAACATAAAAATATCACCAAAATACTTTTTAATAAAAGTGAAATAATATTCAGGTATGGCCTAGAGTCCAGGGGTGTTAAAAGTGGTGGCTTGCATAAGCCACCCCTACCCTGGCTCCACAAAGGCAAAAAACATCACAATGTCATGTGACGTATCACAATTAAGTTTTACACCCATGGCCTAGATCATTAGTGATATACTACACCAAAATCAACATATTTCACTCAACCTAACTAGGTGGAATCTCGACTCTACATATTAATTTAAAAGAAATCTAAAAATTCAGTCTAGATCTAGTGTAGTGTCTATTCACATAACATAATTGTGATAAAGTCTGGCTTATCTGTGTGTCCAGTATATGCTTTTCCTAAGCAAGGAAGATATGAATCATTTACCTACAGATTTTTTTAAAGATCCTGAAACTCTAGGGTGCAAAAGAAGTTAAAGAAAAAAAGCTTACACTGAATAGATTATGACAATCTAGAAACAACAGAAGCATGATCATTCAGTAGAGGGTGATCAGGTGTATTCACAGGTAAACCAGCTTAAGATATATTGTGGATGGGTATCTCAACCACAGAATACTGTAGGTCTAAACAAAGACAATTACATCAATTAATTGCACTTGTACAGATCAAGAGCAGTTTAGGTGTGCCTGATTTAGACTATTATAAGTGGCGTTTTGCTTGCAAAGTTTTAGTACAAAATGTAAATATTGTTTTACTGCAAAATATTGCTATCAAAATGAAACCACGGGTTCAACCCTATCTGCCCTAGCAAGGAAGTTACCTTCCGACTTAAATCTCTTATGTTACAGCATTTGCATTTTCTAGTTTGCCAGGATTTTATCCTGATGAGAGTAACTTTAAGCAATCTTTACGTGCGTGCCTTTCTCCCAACTCTTCCAGCACAGAAACTAAGAAATGGGAAGCTTCAACCGCCGTTTCTTCTTTATGAATCCTCGTCCCTGCACTTTTCTTCACCCAATAAAAGCCCAACTCATGCAGATAAAGCAAAGCGAAGGCGTCGAGAAAGGATCATGAGCGCTCGCCCCACCTCCGCGTGCAATCTACTAACCTGCTTTGGAAACGGAGCGCCAACGGAGGCGTCGAAACAGCTGCTCCAGGACTACACGGAAGCCGATAAAATAGACCCAAAGGGTAGGAATTAGCAGAGACAATAGCGACATGGCTGCCAGGCCCCGCTGAAGGCCCGACGCCGCCTTGGAGCCCCTTCTCTACCTTGGTCGGTGAAGAGCCACTTCCCAACTCACCAGGGAAGCCGCGGAATCGGCACAACTCAGTAAGCAGCCTACTAGGTAGCCACACCCAGCGGAAGAGGATTCCGTCCGTCCGTCCGCCCTCAATGGGGCGATCGGATCCTTTCTGAGCATGTGCGCTGGTGATCGGTATTCTCATCCCTTCAGGCGTGGTTTCTCTTTGCTGCCGCCTTATCGCCCGCTTGTCGGGGCGTATCGAGAGATGCTGCGTCCTTTCATTCCTGGAATTGTTAGGCAGGCGGAGCATTTTTAAACGGCGTCCTATAATTCCAGCTGTCGTAACAATAATCGGCGATCTGATCCTGTCCCTGCGTTACTTTCAAGGTTGATTCAGTGTAAAATTGGAATAAGATGTAGTAGTGGATTGTAGTATGTTGAAAGGGACCTACGTTTCTGAATTAAAAGTGACACGAACATGTTCAGAAATTAAGTTCCACTGAGTTAAAGGGGAGTAAGGAGACAACTTGAACATTTTAAAACTACAAAGGTAGGTAGGCAAATTCGATCCATTGTAAAATAGAAATGTAAATATTGGCTGAGTTTAGTGGAAGGATGCAGACAGTGAAGAGGTGAAATGATTCCTCTCACATAATAGTTATTTTTAAGCTTTAATAGTGTTGTCTGCCTCGAATGTGTCAAGACTCCTGTTAATTTGTTTCTCAGGTTCCTTCACAACCCATATACACCATTTACCACTCTTCAGAATGGAAAATGTTAGGGCAACATTATATTGCTATTCTTACCCTTAGGAGGCAATGCAGATAGTCTTCGACTTATGACTACAGTTGAGTCCAACATTTCTGTTGCTAAGCAGGACAGTTGTTAAGTGATTTTTGCCCATTTTATGACCTTTTTTGCCAGTTATTAAGGGAAGCGCTATAGTTGTTAGTAACCCTGTTGTTAAGTGAATCCGGCTTCCCCATTGACTTTGCTTGTCAGAAGGTCACAAAAGGCAGTCACATGACCACGGGACACGGCCCACCGTCATAAATCCAGGCCAGGTGCCAAGGGTCTGAATTTTGATAATGTGACCGTGGGGATGCTACAATGGTTGTGTGAAAAACAATAAGTCACCTTTTTCAGTGCTATAATTTTGAACGATCACTAAACAAACTCTTGCAAGTAGAGGATCACCTGTAGTGACCAAAATTGTGGAAACCTTTTGAGAAAAGTATATTTTTGAGGTTTGATGGCTAATAACACCACTGATTTTTTTGGAATAGTACCATAAAATTATATGTCCTCTCAACTTCAATACATGACATCAATAACTGAATTTTCCCGAAAGGTTTCCACAATTTTGACCAATTTTGACAGGATCTCTGTCTTTTCCTAATCATTATTTCCACTATTAAATCAATCAGACACATTTATGACACTCAACAGAACCCATAAAACAAACCTCAGTGTGCCAATGTTGTGATCTAATTTCAAATAACCATTGCCTGTGTTACAGTTTGGATCATGCCATTAGACTAATGCACTTTTTAATGTATTTATAACCTGTTTTTATAAACCATTACTTTTTTAATGAATTTGAACATTTGGGCCAGAAAATGCATAAAATATGTGCTACCTCCTGAAAAATCCATGATTAGTCACCAACATTGCACCAACAGAACTAGAGGATAATTTTACATTGTGTTATCATTAAAATAAACTTAAAAGAAAGTGTAACCTCATGCATCCTATGCTATCACTAGCATATAGATGATCGATAAAAATATGCCATTTAGAAGAATCCTGGAATATGAGTCGACACCTGAAACTAATTAAGATATTTTGAATCACATCCTTGGTTCTTATAAACCAGTGCTATATAAACTAACAGCAGCTTTCCCGTATCCATGGGAATACCCTCTCCCTAAAAAAAAGAAAAATGAAGAAACTTATCAATTGTATGTGTTGTAAATGGGAATGCCATATTTATCAGAGGGTCTATGTTATAATCAGACAGCTTACTTAGCAATAATTTTGTGCTCAAATAAAACCCTAAAAGAATTAGCTGACAGTGTCAATACATGGGCATTTTTTGGCAGATAATGATCTCATCTGCTCAAAAATGTTCTTAACCATCCTAAAAAATGCAGCAATTACTAGAAGTCAGAAATTGAAAAAAGGCACAATATGTACTGCTTTGTCCCTAGGACAAACATTGCACATCCCAGGAATCTTTTCAGACTTCTTTTCAGCCATCATTTGGCAGAAACAAAATCCGGAATGTTTTTGTTATATGCTAAAGCAATCCTGCACGGTTCCCAAACTTGTTTTATATAGTAAATAGGAAAAATTGGCATTGGGTAAGAGAGGAAGCTTTTCCAGTGGCTAGGGCCACAGAAATCCTGTAGGACAGATTTAGTAAAGAGTGTAACCGAATCCCTTGTGTGAGTGGATTGGTTATCCTGATTATACATTTAGCAGCTTTATCAGTTACACTACACATGCTTTAGCTTGATATGTGAACTTGGTAACTAAGAAAAATAAATGGTAGGAGCATATATTTTTAATTACACAGAAATAAATAAGATATAAAACACAGTGTTATGTATATTGATTATAGTTACATCCAGTTAAGTAGCCATGAACCAAGAACGAAATACATTAATTTATTCTCCATCAGAATTTCTATTAGTTCTTCCTTTGCAGTATTCAGTATTTGGTTGTCCTCTGAGCCTTTCTATATGTTCATTGCACTGAAGAAAATAATACAGGTCAAACTTATTAATCAAAATGCTATTTCTTCCCTATAATTCCTTGGAATACTTAAAGACTCTATCATTTCTTGTCTCAAATACTACAATTTGATTGGAGAAGTTTAATATCTCTCATGTATGGACAAATTACATTATATAATAGCCTATGTGTTTTACTCATTATGTGGACTATTCTAGCCTGAACTTTATTTCTTTTTTTAAAGAAGTACAATTTTATATATTTTATTTTATTATATTTTGATTTGGCTAGATTGACATACTGTATCTCAATTGACATACTAAAAAAAACCTGGAAAAATAAGCAATATGGCTTCAGGAATTATTAGTGAAAATTGCAACAGGAAATAGTGAAAATTGCAACAGAAATTGCAACAGGGACATTTTCCATGCAGTAAGATCAGAGGAGGAACTAAAGAAAGAAAAGCAACAGATTTCTTTCAAATACAGAATTTTTATTACAGGGATTTTTCTTTTAAAGTATAATTCAGAAATATCAAATAACACCATAGAAATCTGTTCCATAACATAACTAACTATGGAAATACTGTATATGACTTCTACAATGTCTTGTTCTGCCTCTTTGCACTTCTAATTCTAAAATACTTTAAAATTCAGTAATGTTCTATAATGTATTATATAATATTATGCATTAATATATTATATATTAATAATCTTTCCTAATAATAGCAGTTGCATCTTTTCAGTCATACACGTTTATCTAAAATATTCTTACTGACTAATATCAGTATAAAGATAAAGGTGTCCAACCAGGAGTGGGATCCTACAGTTTAACAACTGGTTCGCTAAGCGCACGCTTCCAGCTGACAAGCAGTGCCTTTAACACTGAGCCATATGCACCTGATTTCAGTATATCTTCTAAGTGGGTGAAATTAAAATTTCTAATATCTAATCTCTGTATAAAACTCTTCCTGGATTGCAAACCACTTATTCAAGACTCACTAATAATAAGTATTGGTAAACTTAGATAAATGAATTTATTTTGTTTCTATTAATTTCTCCCCAAACTTTCTCAATGGAGATTTGGCTTTTTTTAATTGTATTTTATGACTATATCACTATAGTACAAACGTAAGGCAAGAATAGGTTGTCCAAGGCAATAATTCTCACCTTCGTGAGGTACATATCTAATAAACTCTTTCTCCAAATGCTTTATTCGTATGTACAAAGGGATTATACCACATCTAATTGATATACAATTATCACAAAATTCAGGTATCTCTGTGACTTTTTATTTCATAGAAATAAATATTATTTGATCCTATCAACCAAACTAGAATTTGTAGGACTAGGAGGATGGATTTTTTTAACAGTCTTAAAAATTGACTTACCATAGCAAAAAGACCGAACCGGGATTGCCCCCGGTTCGGTCTGGTTCTATAGAACTGGTTCCCGTTGCGAACTGGTAGTAAAGGTAAGTAGAACCCACCCCTGAAAAAGACCAGTTAAAAGTCAAATGAATATAATTTCTTTCATTCATTCATTCATTCATTCATTCATTCATTCATTCACAGGAATCTTGAGGCAAAGCTACTTTTCTCCCTTTTTATTTTGATGGTTAAAGAGCCAATTTTACAGTCTGTTTTTTTCCCATAACTTGTCTCTTATCAATATAAATTTCATTTGCTGCTGGACTGTAGATCCATGGCTTGGGTAGTTCCCCATGGATTGATTGATTGATTCCCTTATTGTGCTGTGCTAATCCAAAATTAAAAGCCACATTTTGGCTTAGTGCAATGTGTTAACCCAGCTAACAAAACTCAAACAAATTATTTACAATTGAGATACCAGGGTACTGAATCATTAAACTGTTAATCAGGAAGCAAGTAGATATACTGGTATTTACTAAAAAAAAATTATTGAAACTATTAGCTCATTCCATAGTGGCAATAAAAAGAGATAAATACAGTAATAGTTAATAGAGAATAATCAAAAGAAAGCACTGGTGGTATCAGAAAAAGACACGTTTTTCTCTTTTTTCAAATATTGCATGCAAATTTACTAGTATTGGAAAGGCCAATCACCAATAACAGATCTTTTATGGGTGTCAAGCCACAGCCTATGTAAATAATGTGTTCTGGAAGGTCAGGTAGGCCATCTGGACTATATGTACCAGCTAGAAGACAATCTGTGGTATTTTAGATGAGCAGGCTGAGCTGGAGGGTAGGGTTAAATGCATCATCAGTTTGAAATCATTGCACAGCCACAAGAGATCGAGTCCAGCTGCCCATAAATTCTGTTGACCCTTATCTAGCACCAATTTAACTTGGACCATTAGTTGCTCAGATTCTTCTGTATGGTGGCAAGAATAAACTCTTAGTGCTTGACCTCAACTTCTCTTCCCTGGTTATTTGTGCCTGACTGATATTTTGAGAATTATGAAATCCCTCATCATATTATACAAATTTTCAAAATTTCTGAGAGAGATTCTATTATTAACATGCATAAAGAGTTAGCAAAAGGATTAGGTTGCTGGGTTCTTGATCATAGCAGATAGAGCTACAGATGTTTGAACTCCAATTAGGCCACAGTAAGACCATTCTATTTTTATTCTATTTGTTTAAGTAAATGAGAAATGACTTAATGTGTTAATAGTGTGACTCATCCCTGCAGCATGGGGTATATAGCCATGCTTCCACTTCCAACAACACAAATAAATAAATAGCAGTTCTTAAGTCCACAGAATATCTTGCAGGCATAACTCCCTCCTTTTACACTCTACATCTGGGACATCTTCTGCAAAATAGCCTGTTCTCAGTTTTCTAAGATGACCAAAAGGGTTCTGGCCATCTTAGAAAGCATCTTTTCAGACTTTTAACATATTTTATTCAAAGGAATTTTAAAAGTTTAAAAGAAGTAAGCTTTCTCGTGCTACAGCTCACTTCATCAGAGGCATAGAGTGACTAAACTGTGTAGGATCTAAACTGAGATAATGTAGGAAAAGACAATTTGATTATTTATTTATTTATTTATTTATTTATTATTAATTATATTTCTGTACCGCCTTTCTCCCGTAGGACTCAAGGCGGTGTACATTTTAAAAGATCATTCATAGGTTATGCAGATGTAGGTTACAAGAACCTTGTTTATTAAAGCGTGATTGTTGAGAGTTTTTGAGAAAGTCTAATATCTTTTGAGAATTGGCAATGCCTTGCTGGATTGTGCTGTTAAAATTTGGTTTTTTCCCAAAATGACTACTTTGAGCTATACAGTTGGTTGGTTGGAAGGTTAGAATGCTCTGATATTACTTTGTGCTTGTTTTACGTCATTGTGTAAAATATAGGTACATTAATTTTGGAAAGCAAAATTTGGCCTTTTTATTCTTAGATAAATCCATACAGAAATCACTGGCAGATGATGGCAGATATTAAATTAGAGGACCAGCAGATGAAGGCATCTCTAATCTTGTGGCTGAAATAGTGGAGCCTGTGTTGTACTGTTGATGTGGACCCAAAGAAGATAACATGGCTGTATATCTCTCGTGTCAGCATTATTGTCCTGTTGTTTTTTGTTACTTGTTGCTGAGTATTGTTTTTTGTTACTTGTGGCTTCAGTTGCTGAGTATACTATAGGCCTGTTCTGTTGTTGACTTTTTTTGTGTCTTGTCTTTAATTGGAATTAAGACAGGCAATCAGGAAACCAATGAAATCAACAGATAATTCAGTGGAGCAGATCAGTTCCCAGGAAACACCTATTAAAAAACGAATTCCAAAGGCAGACATCATAAGGAGTTACCTCCAGTTCAAGTCAGTCCAATAATCTACTAGACAACACCCTTGTACTTATCAAGTAATGGGCGGCAAGCCCACAGCTGCCAAAAAAGCCAGTCAATCTGAAGCAGACTCTCACAAGCAAATTCCAGATGCTGCCTGGGTTAATACACAATAACCTATATTTTGATTTAATGATTGCTTGTTAAATAAAGTATATAAACTGAGTTCACATTTGTATTAAATCCAAATCAATTTGCAGTTTAGCACAATGTATGAAAACTGTCATATTTTCTGGAATCTATTGGTAGAACATTCTATGCAACAACTATGGCATAAGTAAAGCTTATTGTAAACATTCACTAGCTTCCTGAAATTCAGAGTAACACTGATTAAAAATAATCATTAAAGCATCCATCTAATATTCATTCAATAAATGAATCTGATTTTGAAAGAAAATAGCAGTGATAATATGTATAAGATGTTCCTTCCCATCAGAAGCAAATCCATGCTTATAAATCAAAACAAGTTATTATGAAGCTCTCAAAGGCTCTGAAAATCCTGGATAGCAGCAGAACATAATTAACGGGTAAAGGCATCAGATATTAATTGCGTAGCCTCTTTCTTCTTCAAGTGTCAAAAATAAATTAATTAAAATAGCGAGTGAAAGAATACATAGAAAATATGATGATGGATTCAGTGGGTGAAAGTGCTATGTGGACCCATGATATTTAGAAAATTTCTAAAATCTCATTTCCAAGTGCATGGTTTCCAAACAATTGTGATATTAAATAAAGCATTCACTCACTTCCATATTGATATTTATATGTCATTCTAAAAAATAGAAATGACCTATGTATTTTTTTCCCCACAGGGGGAATAATGCAAAAATAGCACTACTCAAGGATTAGATAGTTGTATTTATTTGGTATTTCTTTGGTTTAAGTGTTTTTAACAATATGACATAGAAAATAGTGTTGCAGAACTGAGCATTTCTCTTGAGCTTCCAGCTTAGGTAGTAATGGCCAGAATTCTAATAATTATCTGGATTTTTGGAAATCCAAATAGTTTGCCCAATTTAAATCTATACTCAGGACAATCTGTTAACTAGGAAAGTATCAGATAGTCCTCGACTTATAACTACAATTGAGCCCAAAATTTCTGTCACTAAGTAAGACATTTGTTAAATCACTTTTCCCTCATTTTATGACCTTTCTTGCCACAGTTAAGTGAATCACTGCAGTTGTTAAGTTAGTAACATGATTGTTAAGTGAATCTGGCTTCCCCATTACCTTTGCTTGTCAGAAGGTCACAAAAGGTGACTGCATGATCCCTGGATGTTGCAACCATCATAAATATGAGTCAGTTGCCAAGCATTCAAATTTTGATCACATGACCATTGGGCTGCTGCAATGGTCATAAGTGTGAAAAACAATCATAAGTCACTTTTTTCAGTGCCATTGTAATTTTGAACAGTCACTAAATGAACTGTTGTAAGTCAAGGACTACCTGTCTGTCAGGGCTGTCAAACACCCAGGCCGCAGGCCAATGCATCACACATCCAGTTTAGTGAAGGGGGGGGGGGGGAAGTCCCGATATGTCACATGACACCACCATGATGTGAGTTTGACATCCCTGCTGTATGTCATTGAAGTGATTTATATCAATCTCATGATAACATTATTGCACAAATTAGTTAGTTTGCATCATTTTACATTATTACACAAATTAGACAAAATGATGCTATTATGAAAAATAAATTGATACAAAAGGCACAATTTGCATGAGAACAAACCAATATGTGAAATACAGCATTAATACTGTTTGATAATGACATCATTATGCTCATTACATAAATCATTTGGAAATCTCTTCACTACATATGAAATCCTTTGAACTGAGGCCAGTTTTAAAATACTATTATTTATTTTTCTATAAGTTTTATCTATTAATGATACTAAATCCATATACAATTGGTTTCCAACTGCAAGATTAGTTTAATGCAAGCTTACTCCTAATAGCCCATACACTTAGAAAAATCTGTCACAGCAATAGTTATACAAGGTAGTCTTCAACTTATGACCAAATAGGGCCCAGAAAACTTGTTAAGCAGTGCAATTATTAAGCCTATGGCTGCAACCAATTTTATCACCTCTTTTGCTGTGGTCATTAAGCAAATCATGCTGTTCCTCATTTACTTTGCTTCTCGGAAGCCAGCTGGTAAGATTGTAGACTGCAATCATAAGAACCCTGGAGTGCTGCAACCATCATAAATACATGCTGGTTGCCAAGTGTCCAAATTGTGATTGTGTGACTGCAAGGATGCTGCGATGGTTGCAAGCGCAAAGATCAGTCATAAGTCAATTTTTTCAGCACCATTGTAACTTTAAATGGTAACTGAATGGTCGTAGGTTGAAGACCCCCTGTAATCATACACATATAAAATAGCAATGAAAGGGTCAATTTTTACATTATGAGCATTGCATAATTGACTGTCAGATGCAAGGAACCAGAACCACACTGCGAACTGATCAGAAAGTTTCTTTATTGCTATACAGGAATCTCATTACACTAACTGTACTCTCTCTAGAGAACAATCCCGATGGATTCCATGCAAGCCAGTCTCTTAATTCCATCCTCCCATATCAACTGCAGATTCCACTGCTTTATATTTTCAAGTAATTTTATTAATGTAATTCAATTTACATTTAATTCAATGTATTTCAATTACAATTCAATTTATCAGTGCAACACAAGTTTTCAAGGCATGTGATTTTAAAATCCTCCTGTAAACAAATCTGGATTCACATACATTATCCAGTAAATACACATCAACCTCTTCCCGTTTTAGTTAAGAAAAATAATGTACAGCACAGAAAAGAAAAGAAAAGGAGAAAGAAGAGGCAGAAGAAATTAAAGACATTAGTTTTAAAAAATAAAAAAATACAGTTAAATGCATTTTTCCATGCCTTTGCAACTTTCAAATCATTCTTACTTTACCACTTTGATACATTATTGCAAACATTTTACATGCACCCTCTAAGCTTCAAACCTCTTTCTTTAAGAGGAACTCATCAAGTCCATCCAATGATCTTCTATCTTTCCTTCTTCTCAACTCATTCACTGTTCCTTTTGCTATTTGAAGTTTATACACACTTTCAATATGGCCAAAGTATCTCAGTGTACTTTTTTGTTTATAGTAGTCATATATTTGATCCACATTCATTTATCACCCTATTCTTATCAACACTTCTTAAGTAATCCATTCCTACTAAATTCAACTTGATATGAAGTTTCTTCTCATCAATGCTTATAGAAATTAGAAAATGCAATAATATGTCACATTCACATCTAAAGTTATTCTCTCAAGTATTTTTTTTACTCCTGGCAGCTGCTGTCTGTATTATTCAAGAGTCATTTGTCATTGCCCTCTTCCTAGAGCTGACAGAGAATGATTGACCCAAATTCACACAACTGGTTTCATTTCTACATTAGGATAAGAACTCACAAGTCTCCTAGTTTGTAGCCCAGTGCCCTAACAACTATCAGTGGTTCTATCCATACACGCTTACAGATTATAGTATAAACTTGCTAGTCAATTTTTACAGTATTGCACTCAATAATTTCAATGTAATCATTTAAAATTACATTCTGCTCTTCTTCATCCTTTTTCCAAATTTGATAGTGTAATTAAATGGGGTGATCTTACTTCACTAATTCATTTTCTTTTTATGATTCATTTAAACTACAGAAATGCAATCTGTTTAGAGTGATGATGCAAATGATTACATACTTATGTTAAACATTGCCGTGTTCAATTATGGGGTTGTGGTTAGATTTCAATATTGCAGACTAACTCTGCATTCTACTGCCAAGAGATAAATTCTGACCGGCTGAAGGTTGACTCAGCCTTCCATCCCTCCAAGGTTGGTAAAATGAGGACCCAGATTGTTGGGGCAAAATGCTGACTGTATAAACCACTTCACAAAGCATTGTGAAGCAGTGTCTAATTGCTATTGCGATGCGAGTAATACATAGTGTGCTTTAAATGATATCTGTCCTTATTTAGATACCATTTATGCTTATTATGGATGTCTCTGTTTAGCTCCTCCCCCTCCAAAGTCCTCTTCTGAAAATTAGCTAAGAAAGCACCATTTAGGCTTCATCTGTGGATTTCACTCTTTATACAACATAAGGTGCTCCATCTCTGGAAGTTTTTAAGAAGAGATTGGACAGCCATTTGTCCAGAATGGTATAGGATCTCTTGTTTGAGTAGGGGATTGGACTAGAAGACTAGAAGTCTTTTCCAGCATCTCTCTTTGATAAGTTTCCAGTAGTACTTTGATTAGGAAATTGTCATGGGGAGCTATATTACTTATTCGCTTTGCATGATAGAAACTAAGGTCATACTGCTTTTTAAATTGTCTTTAAATGAAATACTGTACTTTTTATTATTTTATTGTTCTGCTTGATTGAGTCTAGTTTGTTATAATTTTTTTCTCTACTGTTTTATTTTCTTACTTTTTTACAGATAGTCCTCAATTGATGACCGCAATTGAGCCCAAAATTTCTGTTGCTAAGTGAGACATTTGTTGAGTTTTGTCCCATTTTATGATCTTTCTTGCCACCGTTGTTAAGTGAATCACTGCACTTGTTAAACAATTAATCAATGCAATATCTTCTAAATATGTGGAACAATTTCCATCATGCCAACCATCAATATTCAGCATATCCACACGACGATGGTAACTAGCGTGGCTAGTTTAGAAATTATCTCAGAAGTAGAGTAATGGCAACCTGATACCCAGAGTTCATTTGATGATCCTGTTGGGTAATTAGCAATGTCAATGCTAATTTTGCTTTGCCTTCTCCAAATAAAATGAAATAGGGCTTCAAAGATACCGTGAAAATCTCAAAAAACATAATCAATGTTAACATTATATAAATTTTCCTTCCATGAGACATGATTTCTCTTTCCCATTTCAAAGAGAGGGAAACTAAATCATGAAACCTTGCACTTAATACATTATCTGGGACTGACATTATCTTTTATAAGTTAAGCTATTGACAGTGCTACTGAAGTATATCTTGATCACATCAGACAAGAAATGAGCTAGAGCAGGCACAAATACATGTCAAGCTGCTTACCAAAATACTTTCAAATTGATTTTAATATTTTTATACTGTTTTCAGAAATGGCCACTTTCTTTCTGAAACATTGTTGGAATTATTTTGAAGCTTGACATATGATGCATAAACAACTAGCTAACATAAATACTTATACTTAGCCAATTCAATTCAGTTCAGTTTATTACAGTCATAGACCAGAGACCAGAACAAATAAAAACACTCAGTGAATATCTAATTAAAAATTCTAAAATAAAATAATAAATAAAAGATAAAATCTACGTTAAAATCAAGTCTGTCAATTACTGGATTTTATACTTAGCCAATGTTTTATGTTAGAAATAGTGGGATTAGGTTTAGCTCTCTGCCCGGGGAGCGGGGGTTCAAAAGCCGTTGCTACCGGTTCACTCATTGGCGCGTGCTTGCTCACACATGTGTGCAATGCTTCTGTGCATGCGCAGAAGCGTCTGGGCTGACCATCCTGCCACCATCACTACCAGTTCGCCCAATCTGGGGCGAACCTGTAGCAACCCACCACTGTCTCTGCCTCAACTTTAAATATCTTGTAAAGAATGCAAGTTAGTACTTCTTTGGCTTCTTATCACAATGTTTCCTACTTTGGAATATCTCAGTAGTACTAAGACATCATTTAGTGCACATTTATCTAGACATTGGGGGACATGAAAGAAGCCTCCCTGAAGCTTGCATTACTTCTGGCAATCGGGCGTCTCCTGGGCAATGTTGTTGTCACCAGCAAATCCTTTCAATCCAAAGCACTCTTTGGTTAGCTTTGTAGGTGATTCTGACACAAATACAGACAAACCTTGTCGTCAAGATCAACTGTATTTTTTTTAAAAAAGTAGAAACAAGTTTATTTTATCTCATGAACCATTAAGAGTTTTTCAGGATTATAAATATAAAATCTGATCAATTAATCAATAAATAATTCTTTTCTTTTCAGGAATGTAGCTGATGGTATATGATATAATTTACTTCAGCAATGTATGGCTAAATGCACATTCCTTAACACTTCAGTAGCTGTAATGTTAAGCCAGTGAGAGTCTTTTTGTGCCCATATTTTATCTTTACTGATACCATGTTTCCATTAACCTCCCACTTAGCTAAAATCCCCACTAGGCTCAACAGAATGGTATTGCTGTATGAAATAAAAACAAGTCATTAAAATAGAGTCTGATTATCAACAGAGCTTTAATTCTTGTTCAATATATATATCTCATCAGAGTGGCAGTGATAACTTGTTATCTTTCTAAATGTATTAAATTAAAAAGGGCTTTCAAATAAAACTATTCTACATGTTGCTAATTGTGTCAATTTATTTCCCCTAAAGACTATTATAATGAAACTTTTATTATTGTAGTTTCAATCAAAAAATTTGTCAGATACATTGTCAAATGTTTATTAATAGGGACTTATTAAGGGTACAATCTATAGAATAATAAATGGAATATTACATAAATGTTTTATGTATATGAATTTCATACACATGAAACATTACCCATTACTGGAAATACTTCAAGTCTTTTTCTATACAGTTCCTAGAAATAATGCATAAAAATATTGCACAGAATTATTTCCTTATGCATCTCTTAGATTAATTTTGCTATTTATTTAACTGATTATTGTAAAGGTCCTTTCATATTCTGTATGCAAAGCTGTAATTCCAGGGCCCACAATCCACAACCAATTGTCATGATCAAAGCAGTGTAATGTGTAATATATTATACTCAAATGTTAACAAATCAAACTTCAATACTTTCCAGTGAAGAAACTTGCTATGTCAGGAGTCTCAGAACAGTATTAACTACATTCACACAGGCTAAATTACAAAGCTTTTTGTTTGATTTTGACTTAGCATGTGTGAATCTGTCCTCTGTGGTTTGTAAATTACGGATCATAGCTTAATATATGTATAAATTTCAAGTTGTGGCTTAATCAACAAACTGTGGTTTAAAACTTTAATGTCATCATGAATATAATGGTTTATTGAACTAAAATTACATCACACATCTGAGGACAAGTGTAATGGCATGTTAAGAACCAGGAACAGATTTAAATTCCAACAAATTCTGGACATTCCTCCATTATCATTTAAGAAAATAATCATCAATTCACATAGGAAGTATGGTAAACATATGTTTACTTCTGTCATATTCTCATTGTTTGCTAAATAATAAATAATAATAAAATAGGGATCATGAGTAAAAGATTAAAAAGTCTCCATTTTAGGAACCCTGGGAGAGAAAAAGAATTCTAAGGGGAAAATGATTTAGGCATCCTTATCATATTTTCCTTCAAGTAAAAAATATCTGGATTTTTTTTTTTTTGCACTCCCATTGTTTTTATGCATCCACAGTTCAGTAAACCTGGTGGAAGAAATGCCTGATGTCAATCAAATGAGAAATCTATTAAATTTTGTCCATTACATATAAAGTCTGCTAAGGCAAGGTTTGGCAAATCAAGAGTTCAGTTCCCTGCAGATCAGTAGAATCTTCCTTGCACAAATAGTAACATCATTTCTGTGAATACCAGGAATGCTCCAGGCTTAAGCCAAACTAAGTAATAACATTTATCTACTTTAATAAATCTGACAACTTATTTACTGAACTGTAACAGCTCATTTGCATACTTTGGGAAACCTGTCTTCTAGGTAAGTTGCAACTTAATGTATAACATGAGGTGATATCTCTGAAAGTATTCAAAATGCTGCTAATATATGATAAATTCAAAGTCTTATTTCAAAGACTCATTTATAGGAGTACAGTACTACAAACTGAGCTACAAAAGGTCAGATCTTGATAAATCAAGCTCTATTTTATGTACAGAGGCATGAATCACTATATAATATTGCTTATTTTATAAAATACTCCCTGCACAAATATTGAAAAAAGTTACATGTCTTAAAATAAAATTTAATAATATTCAGTTTTCAGTACAAATATTTGTTAAAAGCTCACCAGGATGTTCTAAACTCTTTAAAAATTCCTGGCAAACTATTTGAAGGAAACTATATCAGCACTTGCTAACTTTGCTTCTATATTCTATATAATAAATAAGAAAAAGAGAATGACAGGAAACATTCCCAAAAATTA
Organism: Ptyas mucosa; assembly: GCA_012654045.1. Classification (NCBI taxonomy): domain Eukaryota; kingdom Metazoa; phylum Chordata; class Lepidosauria; order Squamata; family Colubridae; genus Ptyas; species Ptyas mucosa. The sequence continues at coordinate 17,206,819 of WNWU01013815.1, forward strand.
ATTTTACATGAACTTTAGAACCTAAAACCACCTATTCAATTATTTTTCATTATTTAAAACCAGGTGCTACCCACCTTAGTAAAAAAAAAAAAAATCTCAGAAATTAGTTCTATTGAACTAAATGGAACTCAACTCTCCAAAGTTGTGCTTAAAGAGTATTCAAGTACTAAGTGTGCAAATATTTTAGACCGAACTAGTAAAAGCACCATGATGGTTGAGAACTTTTATTACTGATATGTTATAATTGGTAAAGATTGCTACTAGTCCAATTGATGATGGCATAAGTAGAATTATCTTCTGCAAATCATTCACCAGCTGTAGTCATAGGAAAAGACCACTAAAACTCTTAGCTTTGTGGTACCCAATATGGCATTCTGAGAAGTACATAAGTCCAAAACTATGTCACTTGCTATGTTACCAGATTCCCAGTTCCAATCAATTTAACATTAAAAAGTAATAATATAATAATAATAATGCTGAAAAGCAAAGCAACATGCTCCTTTCAGCAGTTTAGATACCCAAATTGATCCTGTATGTCTGTGAACATGCATGTGCATGTGTAGTCTAATGTTTTGTTTTGAAAAATGCCCACCTCCTGAAAAAGTAGTAGATTGCCTTGACCAGGAAGATGACGTAGGGTAGGTAGTACTTTCATAAGTCATTGCATTTTTGGTAACTGATAATGTACTTGTAGTAATTCTGTTTTTGAATATCTAGCTTCCCAGCAAATTACTTTGCGAGAACACTCAGAGATAAGTGAGTGATGGAGTTGCAAATCAGAAGAGGACAACTTTGGGAACCTTTTTCCAAGTTATACTCCAGCAAGAGAAAGGAACTAGAAGTTGGAGTTTTGGGAGGTGTCAGTAGAAGGGAGAATATCAAGAACCCTCTGAGTTGAAATCAGAATAACTGCCCTTTCAGGGAGCCAAACTAGTGCTGCGGTAGGGAAATAGTGATAGGATAAAGTTAACCTATGTACCTTAAGGAATGTATTAAAAACTGACTTTGTAGTCTCTACTATTTTGTATCTTCCCCAAATTCCACTCAATTAGGTTGCACTTTAGACTTTCAGATCCCTCAATTGTGGCAGAACAAAAGTATACCAAAGGAAAAGATCATCACAAGGATGTTTCATGACAGAGCTATAATTTGAACATTACACTAAAGGTTAGTCAGCAGAAAGAATAGCTCAGTGGAAGGACAAGATAACAACTTCTAAGTATTCTTTTTAGTGCAATTTGTGAAGTAAAACCTGTCAAAGTATGCAGCTGGTAACTAGAATTGGAAAAGTGAGGGATACGAAATAATCCACTTTTATAAATTATTGACATCTCATCAATGCTATTCTACACTAGCACTAAATGTTCCTCACCTGTCCTACTAAATACCTAAAACTGTTTACTAATCCAAAATGGATGATCTCATTTGTTTCAAATGCTAACAACTTGAAAAAAATACTTCGTTTTTAGTTAAGCATTTTGATCATTGCTACAGGCATGTTTCAGAGAAGATATATAAGATCTGATCATACAATTACATATTATCAAAACAAAAAGGTTATTTAATGGTTTCCTTTACATTTTACATTGTTTAGAAGTTTTCTAAGTGTTTTCTATATATCGATTATTCCAATACATACTGCAAAATACACCTTCTTCCAACACTTACTCATCTAATAAAATCACGTTTGGCAGCTGTCTGTATATTTTTGCTCATTTAGCTGCTCCCTCCATATTAAATAGCCCTTCCCTTTTGGCATTAGAAAATGTATTAAGACCTGGATATTTAACCAAGCCTAGAGTTGATTTTGACTGAAGTAGCAATAAGCTACTTAGATAAGTAGGTAAGTAAGAAAGTATGTTAATAAAGTTGACTCTAGGAAAATAAATTTCCAGTTCTGCATATTTAACAGCTTTATAGTAAGATGGAATTCAACTTGATTTTTCCTGTCCCTGTGGCATCATGTAGAAAAAATAGGAAGACTCAAAAACTACTATATGCAGCTCTTAAAATCATAATAGAGCCTGTCAAGAGAAAAATTACTATGTCTCTAAGAAAATCATAATTATAGGTAATGGCTGATAGTCTAGGACTAGAAAAGAACATCACTAATATTCTTTTATATGTCACTCTTCCTCCAAAACTCAAAGGATCATAAATAACATGATTTTATTTCCTTTTTTCAGTACAGCTCTGAAAATAAGATTAGACCAGCTGTCCACAACTATATCTGAACAACATATGTGTTGAACTTTAACTCCTTGTCAAATCTATCAGGAAGATATCAGGATGTAGAAATTTGATTAGATTGATAAATGTCTAGCAATATCATTTAATAAACTACACAAATTACTTTATTGCTTCATTTTTCCATTTCCTATCGTAGATTCCTATCGTATATTTATGACATTGCTGGGAAAAATCAGGAACTAGAAAGATTCAGATATCATCTTAGATTGTTTCTGGTACAAGATACTATACTAAATTCATGTTGCAAAAGTTATGTAACTACTTGACAGATATCTACTCTTATTAATCCTGCTTTGTACAAAGATTAATTGAAGTGAAAAAGGGAATAGTCTAAACAACATGCTTTTCTCTCACACTGGTGCTTTTCTGTATTAAAGGTAAAAATTGGGTTTACAACTTCAATTCATAACTTCAAGAATATACAAGAAAATTATCATAAAAGGATAATTCATCCTTTTAATGATACACTAAAAGGATACACTAAAAGGACACACTAAAAGTTCCAAAGTAGTTCACAAATAACATCAGTTGCAATTCTGATTACATAATCACTTAAATACAAATTCACATCGTTCCTTTTATGTTTCTAAAAGGTACATGATAAAAGCAGAAAACTTAATTTGATATATCTGCACATTCAAGGTGTATCTTAACAGCAAAAAGCTTTATACAATACTGAATTACGTACGGTATGTTTATAAAACCTGGTTTACTTATCTTATTTCTTTAAAAATTCTGTAACACTGAACAATTGGCAGAATGTTTTATAATAACAATAGTAGTAAGTTCTTATGCATGTTTACTCAGAATTAAGTTCCATGAAGTCTTATGCAAACATGCACAAAATAGGATTCTAAGGACTGCAATGCAATCTTATCTGGGTATAAGCTCCAATTAATGCCAAATGCTTTTTTCCAAGAACATATAAGATTGCATTATAAAAATACATTTTCCTTTAATATGTCCCACTGCTTTATCCTGGACTTATACCAAAGTAAATATTTTACAATTATGTTTTTTTATCTTGAAAAACCATTTTATTGAAGTGCAAAATTGAAAAATAGCTTGATGTATGAATTATATTTTTAATCCTTAATATATTATGTTGTAGAAGAAATTTAAGAACAGCTTACCTAGTACTGAAGTAATAAGATATATGCATGAAAACAGAATTTCACAGCCTGTGCAAATGTGAGACTGCTTGATCATGTGTCATGTCTATGAATTTATATTTTTATATGCAATTAAAAAACACAAAAAATATCCAAGTATTAGTTGTTAACGATAATAATGCCTGGGAAAAACGGAGGTAATCTATGAATAGTTAAACTGAGAGATGGCAGATGTTAGCTTTTCCATATAATTTTCTCTTATCTTACAGTGCCAGTGGCAAAATCCATTAGAAAATTGTCTTCGGAATCCTCACTTAGCAGGAACAAGAGCTGTACAATATAAAATGCTCTTGTATTGAATAACTCCTGTACATTTCCAGGTGGATATATGCAGAACACTTCTGGGAATTGAATGCCTAACACTTGAAAGGTCTTATAAAGACATTGGGTGATGTTTCTGTTGTCATTAGTATGTATTATTCTTAATAACATTCAGGCAGAAGAACTTGTGTCATTGGGAAAAACTGGTTTTCACAAAAGATGCTGTAGTTGTGCTAAACATCTGCTTGTGACCTTCCACATGCTCATAGTCTTGAGCAGCAGGCATTTCAGTGGAAAGAGGGAAAGGATAAACAAACAGATTCAGCAGTGAAGTTGCCAGGCATGTAAACACTGGTGACATTGCTACTGCAACCATATTACTTGGCACAATATATTACCAATAATGTCAGAACTGATCCAGCCATCCAACTCAAAAAAAAAAACTATGATGTACAAGTAATATGGACCAATATTTAATGACTCTTATTTCATATTTCCCAGCTCTCCCATTTCTCAAGGCTGTATAAACAGGGATTCTAGAGGTAAATCACTTTTAGATAATCCCGTCCAACATCAGATCACAATAGTTACACTTTGACCTTTGGGGATTTGAAAAACAATTTCCCCTTTTGACCCCCAAGATGTCTCTCTTAATTAATAGATATGCTGCGCAAGAAACAGTATCTGTGTCTCACACAGCACATACATAAATTAGGAGACATAGTCCTAGAATATATGCTGTGGTTCTTAAAACTCTGTTCTGTTAATTCAGCGTGATATTTTATTGCTTTTTCCATCCCCCAAGCACACACGATTTCATTTCATACCCGCCTTGATTATTTCCTGTATCTTATTTTTTCACCTCACACCTCTTAGATGGAAGACTGGGTCATGACAATCTACTGCTATCACAATTACTTCCCCTTATATTAATGCTCATGATCTTTCATGCTTATGGAAAGATGCACTTTCAATGTGTTTCTAACATTTTTGATATCGAAGGACATACATTCATTGACTTTGCAGTTGAAAACCCTGTTTTATCCACCTCCAGTTGAATTTGGTAGCAAAACTCCAAATTTATTTTAATGACATGGTTTTCATCTACTACAATAGTAAGAAAAAGTATAGATTTTTTTTTAATTCTGATAGTTTCAACTTAAAAGGAAAAGAAGCAAACAGAAAACACTTATGCCCCCTCCTCCATCCCAAGACCCTTCAACAGGCTTTTAAAAGTACATATGCAAAGCAAGAGTAGGAGAATTATTCCATAATACTTATGCCATAAAACATGGTGTGGGGGAGGGGGGAGTTCCTGTTACACTGGAATCTTGAATGCAAAAGATACAATTTTCAACTGACCTTCTACCTTTTGAATTCACAAAGTGTTTTGTTCTTTCTGCCAAATGGACTTAGCTTTATGGTCTGTTTAGCAGTGCAGTTACCTTCTGCATACCAATTTAGGGGCTGTGAAGACACTCTAACAGTCCTTGATAACAGCCTTGCACCTTTTCAGTCACACATACATTGATTCTGGATGTTTTAACAGGAGACTTTAAAGAAAAAGGAACATAACAACAATGGGAAGCTTTTTGTTTTGCTAAGATATCTACCTTGCTTGTTAGATTCACATTTATTTAATGTCATCATATTCAGGTTGAGATCCAGAGTTGCAAGTGGCAGCAGGAACTGTTTTGCATTTTCCTTAGGTTTAAAAACCATATGGAAAACACAAATAAGGGAAAAGACAAAACCTTGCCATATCCTTAAGCAAACAGATGAGAGGGGGGGGGAAGGTTGTAGATGATTGTAGATACATAGGGAACACCATACGGTCAAAAGTGCCCTATACTGCAATACTTTCTAAAGGACCAAATAAACTAATATTTGGATTTTATTTTTCTGTACTTAATCAAATATAAGAAGTTTTGTTTCTTTTCCTTTCCATTTGAAAAGGAGAGACTCACCAGGTCATCCTGATCCCTGAAGGTCAATCTTGCTCACTTCGACTGTAGTTCTCCCTCTAGGACCCCCAGAATACTTGGTTGTCTTTTCTCGCCTTTATTGCCACCACCCCCTTCGTCCTCCACCTTCCTCTGGTTCTCCCCCAGTCGGTCGCTTCTTCCTCACAGTTCTAGAAGGCAGTGAGAAGTCGCCTGTTAAGCCTTCGCCCAGCATCCGCAATCAGATCCCATGATCGCAATCCACATCTCGGCAGATGTACCAGAGAATCACATATAGGATGAGGAGGATGGCGAAGATGAACAAAGCCACCAGAATCGCCTTGGTCACAGGAGAAATGAGGGACTGCATGACACCCGGGGAGAGCAGCAGCCCAAGGCGATCAGTTGGCAATCAAGACCACGTTCGGGAAGAAATGCCAGGAATGGAAAGCCCGCTGATGAATAACCAAGAAGGCGCGGGTGGAAACAGCTGCTGCTGCAGCAGCAGCCGCCAAAGCAAACGGAGCTTCCCCGGCTGTCTGAAATAGCCCAGCTAAAACCCGGGCTGCATCTGCATTGGTTCGTGCCAAGCTGCCAACCAGAGGGTGCGAAGCAGAGCCGCCGGGCGGGCGAGCTCCACACCACCTCCCTGTCAGGGCGCCCGAGAAGAGATGGACCCGCGGGCGCTCGTTCACAAGCCTCCGCTCCCCGGGTTCTGCTGCTGCTGCTGCTTGGATCCGTCGGCTGCGAAGAAGCCGAGAAGCACTTCTTCGGGGAGCAGAGGGGGCAGGCGGAGAGAAGTTAGCGCTCCAAACGGCGCTGCCATGGGCGCCGCGCGCTCACCGCTGTGGCCCCGCGGGTGTCGGAGGAAGGGAGGGGGGGGGCCACGAAGAGGATCCGCTCTCTTTCCCTCGCCAGCTGCGCTCGCCTCCGGTTCAGGGACGCGTTGGAGAGACGCGCCAGGATTCGTCGGCGGCTCGGCGCGGACCTTTAAAGTTGGACGGCGACGCCGAGGCCGCTTGTAAAGAGCGGCAGCCGCTGGGAAAAACGAGGCGCCCCGAAAGCTGCCTGCCGAAAGCCATGAAAGGGGCAGGAGCGCGGCTTGTCGGGCGAGCGGGAAAGACGGAGGAGACGCGCGCCTCGAAGTTCCTTCTGCTCGCCCTGAGGTGCTTCCCCCTCAGTTGAGCGGCGGCGTGCAGCGGGAGCTTCTCAAAGTCTGTCTGTGGCGCGTTTTCTGCAGAGGAGGAAGCCGGCTCTCTGCAGAAAGGGAACCTGCCTGATTAGTATTCCACCCAGCAGAGCCTGTTCTCTTTTTCCCGCCTCCTTCCCACTCGCCCGCCCGCCCCCCGCGCCTTGTCTCGTCCTTCTCCTCTCGCAAACGCCAGTGCAGCTGGGGAAACCTCGCCTGGTACTGACGACGCGTGTCTTTGCCTGGGTTGTGGCTGTAATTGCAGGGGAGTGTGAGGAAAGCTGGGCGCCTATGGACGTAGGGGGAGACCTGGGTTTATAATCCCCAACCTCTCGTTGAGTTTAACTCGGGTGTTCTTTCGCTTCAGTTTCCATTAGGCATCTAATGTAACTGCGGCCAGAGGAGAAGAGGAAGAGGTGCTTCCCCCCCCCCTCTCTCTGTCTGTCTAATACAATAAATAAGGGATAGAACAAGAATGGTGTGCTCTGGGGAGTTGTTCAGGCAAGTATTTCCGAAATCCAACTACATCCGTAGGTTGTACTCCAGATTAATCCAGAAAAAGATGCCCTCATTGGTCCAGTGGATTCAAGATGCAGGCTACTCATCACAGGTTGATTGCATCACCCAGTGAGATGCTGCTTGTGCTGTATGCAGACTGAATACCATGGTGTTGTGTCACTTCACCTAATATCAACAGCAATATTTTCCACCGAGGAAGGTTCCTTCAGTTGAGTTATTGTGCAAATCAGCCCTCTGGAAATTACCCAAGCTATACAGTAGGGCTACTCTGCCCCCTCAAGAAATACACTACGGTTGGGGATGTAAATTGTGATACAGTTGGGAAATAAATATATATACTGATAAAAAGAGGAGAATGTATAGAAAGTGCACGTGGCCTTAGACGTGATGATCATATCTGTGATGTGGTTTGTGGTTGTAAGGTGTGGGATAAAGAGGTCCAGTTTAATACGATTAATCTTAACTTGGAAAAAGCATCTCACTTGGGGCTTTTTATGTGGACATTTGTATCCCACATGAATGTGCACAAATTTACATCAAAGGCTATATAATTTCACCTGAGGCTTTTTGGTGTCATCTAATCTATACTCTTTCTAGAGCATACCTTGCCTTACTTAGTGGTTACATTTTGAGGTTTTGTTTACTTGCTTGTTTTTTAGCACCAGATAATGAACTTTTTTTCTTCCTGAGTTTCTAATTATTTGCTTGTGCATTTTAGATTGTTGATTCATCATTATATTTGCTTTCTGGTTTGGAGACTGCTTTTATATTACTTTAAATTATATTTTATATTAATTATCTCCTAATTTGGTGAGGTAAGTTGATACATTTATATTTAATTCTGTTACCAATTTTTTAAAAATTCTTTTACATGTTTAGGAAACTACGGATAACTCAACAAATGTTATGAATAACTAAAAAGTCTCATTTACCTATTGGTTTAGGGTTTGGAACTGTCAACATGTTGCTTATTTCCCCCTCTATGGAACTGTTCACTTATATAATGTGTATATAGAGACAGAAATTTTATTTGCAATAGAATAAAATGTGATCAGAAATGTTTAGAATAAGTCATCCAAAGAATGGTAAAGTGAGCAATATACCACCCATATTTTAGGTATATATTTTCAATGATATACAAAAGCTGTAAAACAACATTTTCAACAATTATTTGAAATAAAAATACTATTTGTGTTGCTAAGTAATACCAGAAAGAAATGCACATGTTTTGGTGATCTTAAATATTATTATGAGAAAACTAAATTTAAATTATTTGAAGTATTAAGAAAGTACTTTTAAGGGGAAAAATCTGGTTCAGTCTTCTCTTTCCCAATATACAAAAATAACTTTGATCAGTATATTTTAAAAAAGTAAGAAAAACTCCCTGGTTATTTTACAGCCATTTACTTTGTAGATACATTACCTACATTTAGGATACAATCACCATTGTAGTACTAATAGTAATAATAACAGCAGCAAACTGAAGTCCTGCTGTCTAGCAGAAATTCTCTTGCATTAGAAACATCATGTTGTACAATAAACTGAAGGCAGCAAGTTTAGAAGACTAAAACCTTAAGATAAAATATAGAGTGAATACATGATAAACAGATTACAAATTTATTTCCATGCAATCTATGAACATTTGCTACAACCCCCAAAGTTCAATATATTATGTCATTTTTGAGCTCTATGGATGAAATGCCACACAGATTGCAGGCAAGGGTACAAAATTTGTGTTTTAATATATAAATCTGTTTTACAATGAAACTGTTTTCTCAGTAAGTAGAAGAGAACTAGCCAGTTCAGGTAGTCCTCGACTTACAATCACAATTGAGCCTAAAATTTCTGCTGCTAAATGAGACATTTGTTAAGTGACTTTTGTTCCATTTTACGACTTTTCACAGTTGTGAATCACTGCAGTTGATAAGTTAGTAAACTGGTTGTTAAATGAATCTGGATTCCCCATTGACTTTGCTTGTCAGAAGGGCACAAAAGGTGATCGCATGACCCTGGGACACTGCAACTGTCATAAATACGAGTCAGTTGCCAAGGATCTGAATTTTGATCACATGATCATGGGGATGTTGCAAAGGTTGTCATAAGTCACATTTTTCAGTGCCATTGTAACTTTGAACGGTCACTAAACAAACTCTTTTAAGTTGAGGACTACCTGTATGTCACTTCCTCTTATCCACATAATTGAAAAATATTTTTAAAAACGTTAAAAAAGGTCATCAGAGTAATTAGGATGCTAGGCTTTCTATAAAGAAAGGCTACAGCATTTGTCTTTTAGAAAGAAGGTAGATGAAGAAAGTATAACGTGTATAAAAGATACGGAGAAATTGAGAAAGATTTTTTTAAAACTTTTTTTGAATTGCGAAAAGGAAGAAGTTCTGTAGGTAATCATAGTTAAGCTACGGCATTTGCTACCAGTAAATGAGGTGATGGTCATCAATTTGATTTACTTTAAAAGGCAATTTCACAGATTAATTGTTAAGGAGTTCAGTGCTACTAGCTTTTACTCAAACAAATTCTTGAACTAAAATACTCAAGGCAAAGATTCACAGACAGTTATTACATTTTTTCCATTGCAGATATTACAAAGGCCCTTAATAACAAGCAGCTATAATACTTTTTTTAGGCTTGCTGTAAGGAGCAACTACTAATAGGTGTATGGAAGGAGGGGGGGAGGGTGGCAGGAAGGTTAGATATATCTTTCCCAAGTTCAAATCCTGCTTGTTTCCTCACATCTTTATGTCATAATGGACTCGTAGCCATTCACTTCTCAAAGAAAAGTGGTTGTCACCTGTACATTATTGTTGTAATAGGTCAGTCTTGTGTCAGGATATCACAACAGCTATGAGACATAGCTAGAGAAAGGCAAAAGAAAAAGAACCATTAGTGCAGTAATGAGGTACAGGTGGTACACCTTTCATCTTGTGCAAATGTGCGTGGCCTTCAGCATATTGCACCATGTATGGTAGAGAGAGAGAAAATGATTACACCTGGAAATCATTATCAATAGTGTTTGCTTTTTATATTGGGTAATTATTTATTTTAATTGCTTTCCTAATTGTTCTAATTAATATATTCATTAGATGTCTTCATCCTTGACTCATTGCATGTATACATCCAACTGGTATTAGCCATGAAAAGCTTGACACCATCTCATGTCGTCACATATACAAATCTCTAGAAACAGATTTACCATCTTTCCAAAACCAGTTGCTAAGGAATAGTGAGAGCAGTATTGCTTTCAGGCCTAACTTGTGAGATTTTCAAACATCTGGACAGCCAGAGGTTGATATATCTATAGCTCAGTCTGACAAAGTTCTCCTTCTGTTCTAACATATTTTAGGAAATTAAATTTAATTATGAAAAATAAACGGTAAAAAAAAAATAGAAGTGTAAGCAATTGAGAGGAGGATGGAAATGTAGCAAAGCAATGCCAGATATAACATAAATGAAGAGGAGATGGATAGAGAGGAGTTCTTTAACAATTTGCTCTATCTCATTAATGGCAGCTCAGTCCAGGCTGCAAAGAGTCTAGGAAAAAGGTATTCAAAATGTTTAACGATGTTATGTCGCAATGAATTCATTAATAAATGAGAACTGAAGGTTCTTATTTTAGTTTCCAAGATTCTATTCTGTTTCCTTAACATAAAACCACTAATATTCATAGTAAACTCTAAGGCAGAACACTCTTAGTTGAGAAACAAAAATTTGTGGTAGATTAGATATACTGAATGGACCAGTGAATGGGTGGGAGCTGCTGTCTTTGAGGAAAGGTTTTAGGTGAGCTACAATTAAAAACTGTAAATTGGAATAAACAGGAAAAATGCATGATTCTAATGCAAACTGTAATAGAAAAATTGTGTAGAAGTCGGGAAAAAGCTGAATTTAATTTTGAAAAAAAATGAGAAATTGAGCAAAAGTAAACCTGACAGACTCATTTATTCTTACAGTAAGTATATTCAGAATTGCAGTTCTTTTGTGGTGGATTAATTTTCTTTGAACTGAAATATTGTTGAAATTAGAACACTGTCAGTTGCCAGGACTACAGCAATTATTTCTAAGCATTGCACTTTTGCTACTTGACTTGAATTTCTTTTTTTCAATAATTTTATTAAAAATTACAGTTGCAAAGATAAAACTAATACAAAAATACAAAAATAAATATAAGGTGCAGAAAAAAACAAAGAAAAATAGAAAATAAATAATAATAATAATAATAATAATAATAATAATAATAATAATAATAATAATATGGTAAAATAGGAGGGGGGAAAGAAATATATAAAGAAATATAGGTAGTCCTCAACTTACAACAGTTCATTTAATGACCGTTCAAAGTTACAACAGCAATGAAAAATGTGACTTATGACCGTTTTTCACAGTTATGATCTTTATAGCATCCACATCATCATGTGATCAAAATTCAAATGCTCAGCAACTGCTTCATATTTATGACCTTTACTGTCTCCCAAGGTCATGGGATTACCTTTTGAAATCAGATTCTCACAAGCAAAGTCAATGGGGAAACCAGATTCACTTAAAACAAGTTACCAGGTAAAAAGGGGGAAAACCTCATTTAACAAATGTCTCATTTAACAACAGAAACTTTGGGCCCAATTGTGGTCAAAAGTTGAGGACTATCTGTAACTTCTCCCTTTAACCCAACTATAAAGAATTTTAGTAACTTATCACCTCCTGTTAAAATACATCAAATGATCTCTTCTTCTCATTCATCTCTCTTCTATAAACAAACCCCTAATGCTCCATCTTTTCAGTGCTGATCAGTTAAAGTCAGGGTTCAGGAGAAGAGCCTTTCTGCTAAATCTCGATTTCAGGTTTTTTGTCCCTTCTCACAAAGCATTATTTAAAGCTTTAACAAGCCTCTTTTGTAAATCCAGTACAGAAAAATTACCCAGGTCACTCTCTTGGTTTATTTGTATATCCTTCTTAATTATTAAGACATTCACCAGTTTTTTTGTACGTTCAGTGTAGCATCCTTTTCTATATCATTCTTGTAACCTGTCATTTTTAAATTCATTTTCAGATCAATCTCAGTCTTGTCAGGTAAAACACTTTCCTCTTTTATAATATCTTCGAAACACAGTAGATCTGTAGAGGCCGGCACTCTTAAAATTAACAACTGGATTCATTATCCAAAATATTCTCAATGTGATAAAATATTTTGCTTCATTCTGTATTCATAAGTCAAATCTATGGGTTCTTCTCCTTTATTGTAGTCTTCAGTTCCTTCTGGTTCCCTCATTCTCATTTTATCATGCTTTTTTTTAAAAAAAATCATTTTTTTCACAGGAATTCTTATTAATTAATTCCAAAATTTTATTTCAAATCTATTTGGCCCTTAGTCCATTTATAACTTTACAAAATCAAAGTTCTAATTACCCTTTTGCTGTTTATTAAAAAAAATAAGTCCTTAAACTTGTATTTAAAGCACTGAAGGAAACTCAAGTTGATCCAAAAGTTCCTAATAGCTAACAGGTACTTAAGAAGCAATTTCTAAAAGTGATTAGAAAAGGAAGTATGTGAAGGTAGGGCCTTTAAAGGTGCCAATCATGTTTTGAGTAAGATGGCTGTTCCCTTGTCTCTCAGAGCCCATTGAATACTGTGTCTTGCAGTCTCCTCGCAAGAAGCAACTGTCTGGTGCATTAATGGGCAATTTCAAATCCTCTCCTTGGCTGGGGAGTAATTATGAAAAAGAGCTCTACTTTCCAGCTCTTCATTTTAGTACAAACATTCACAACCATTTTCATTTCATTGGTCATTTCTTTCCCAGAAGTCTGCTACCTGGATTTTTGAGAGTTCACTGAAGGTTAAAAATATAGAATCACAATGGAAAATAATTTCAATAAAATAATTATTGTTTATATTCTGCTAATCATGGCCTCTGTTTATGACACTTTTTCCCAAGCACTATGGATCAAAAATGGAAATGAAAGTGGAAGTTTCCCGTCACTGGATGGATTGTGATGCAGTCATGCCTTTGGTAATACCACTGAAATCATGGGCAACATTATTTTAATTTCTGTAGATCGGCTATAAGCATGTTTCATTTTCATTATTTCATTATTTGAGTAAGATTAAAAAATAAACCCTTTTTCACCCTGTCCTTTCACGAAACGATTCGGTTGAGATCGGCATATGTGGGACTGATTGGGGTAGATTGTAGGGGGTGACACTGAAATATAATTTTATCATATTTTTTATCCATATATTATTGTATTTTATTCCAGTTTCATTTTAAATTGTATTTTATTCTAATTCCATTTTAAATTGTTTTTATCGGATTTTAGTAATAATTTGTGTTTGGAACTCTGCACTTTGATATGGCCCATGGACTAATCAATAAAGTAAACTAACTAACCAACCCTGTCCTTTCAGATAGGAAAGTGTATTTAATGTTTCTAGAGCACTTTTGAACAGAAATTCATATCTGAGATTTCAATTCAGAGTCTATGATTCCTTGTTTCTAGAACAGTGTTTCTCAACTTTGACAGTTTAAAGATGCATGGACTTCAACTTCCAATATTTTCCAATTAAGTATGCTGTATGCCAGGGAAGTTCAACCTTTAAGACTTGTGGATTCCCTAGCCAGCATGGGGATTGAAGTCCACAGGCTTTCAATCTGCCAAAACTGGACACCTCAGCTATAGGCTAAGCTATGCTCATTGGGGAATTTTTGGAGCTGGAGTCTACATATCTTCAAGTAGCTAGGTGAAGAAACACCGCTGTAGAAAATAAGAATGGATGGACCATTTGAATAAATGGTTGTCAGTCCTCTCCTAAAGCACCAGCTTTAGGACATTCTTCTGGCTATCCCTGCCATGGTGACCAGTGTCTCCCAACTTAGATCATGTTTTTTTCATTAAGTCCAGTTCAATTCCTGCTGTGGTTTTGCTTCCAGGTATTAACAAACATTTGCATAGACCATCCAAAGCAGGCTTGGTCCTGGTATAAGTAAAAATACTGGTGGATTTTTTATAGGAAATTGATTGGAGCAAAGCAGATGCTGAAAATAAAACTTTAGAAAAGCTACTGGTATTCTGGAGAAAACTGTAAATGGCAAGGGAAAATTAAAAAAAAAACAAATAGTTGAAGAAACAATAACAACAGGAGTCTAATTGATGTGTTTTTCCTGAGCAATTCTACTCAGATACTCAGAAAATTCAGGGTCATCCCAATTAAGTTGATTTGTAATAGATTCTGGTCAGATTAAAAAAAATACTTTTTCTCACAATGCTTAATTAAAATTGCAAAATTTACTACAATAAAACAGCAGTATTTGTGTGTGAGAAAAAGAGAGAAATTGAGAAACAGAAGAATTGAAAGAGTTAAAATGGATTTTTTAAAGGTTTATAGACCAATGTCATATTTACTCAAATTATTTCCACTAAGTATAATTAAACTTTTTCCCCACATAAATGTAGCATGGCTAATGCTGCAATAAATTGTTTCATTTTAAATCAGAATGGGTAAAGCAGAGCTATGCAACCAGTATACTAGATTCTTAACTGCATGTAGTACATGTATTGTTTTGTAGGAGGCATTGGAAGAAAAGTGAGGTCCAGTTCCAATCTGGGAGAAAGATGCTGAAACAAAATGGAGGAAAGCTGCAGGAAAGAAGATCTCCAATTATTTGGTAGCCAGACACTTCAGTGACAGCAGCATGTTTCTGGAGTGGCTGACAAAATGGAGTTGAGAATAGATGGGCTTTTATACATTCTTTGGGGCTTTGTGATTGAGATACCTGCCCCTGTGCAAGAATATGTCCTTTAATGTTTTAATGGCTGTTGCCAGATTCCTATGGGGTTATGTAAGGGTCATAGCTGGCTCTACAGGCAAAAGGGAAAATGCAAATCCTAGGTGTTTGTTTTTTTTTTTTGTCTGAGCTAATCTTGTCAGCTTTTACTTCTTACCTATTGTGTTGCTTATTTGGAGTTTCTGGCTACTCTTTGCTTATAAATAAGAGTGGCCCTGCTTTCTGAATGGATACAAAATATCCATTCCTAAAGACTAGCCTCTTCAGGTTTCTGCTTGAGGCTGTTTTCCTATAGCACAGAAATGTCAAACTGGCGGCCCACAGGCCAGATGTGTCACAGGCAGGCCACCCTACCCAGCTCCACAAAGAGGAAAAACATCACGATATGTCATGTGATGGCAACGTGACGCCACGAGTTTGACACCTGTGCTATATTAGACAGTGGAGCAGCTTTCTGCCTTTAAGAAGATTTTTCTCCTCTTCTCCTTCAGGGGAAATATTCTATTCTGCCTCTTTTTAATATTAAGAATAAAGAATATTTTATTCTGGGGAGTGGGGCTTCCTATAGAGATAAAAACTTTAAAATTATTTTTGGTATTCACAACTAGAACTTTAAAAAAATCACATTCTCTCTTCAGCTGAAATGATGGAGAACATGATTTAGAAAGGCAGGATAAATGAGTAATAATCCTACTACTGATTCTTGCATCTACAATTTTTGGCAGTATAATCTGCTACAATGTGATTAGTTTTTGTAGCAAAAATAAAAAAATAAAAGTCTGGTAACCACAAGCAACAATTGATTGTTCAGGAGTTATTATATACCTTGATTTGACGAGGCTGCTGTAGCTCAGACTGCAAACCACTTGAGCTTTCAACACTTTCAGGAGAGATACACTCGATCTATCCGCAGTTCCTTCTTATGTAAGCTAAATTGAATTTTAACATTCAGGGTTGGGATAGCTTAGAATATTAGTAATTGAAACAATAATTATTATACTTTATGCCTTATGATCAGATACAGGCATTGTGGTCAGGATGATATAATGCTGATTCATCTTAGCCAAACATGTCTAAATCTTTTATTATTCTGAACACATTTCTCTATATGTATTTCTAATAGTGAATGCATGCCTGTTGAATAAATAGTTTAACTAGTGGACAGAATTTACAAACCAGAATGTCTCTGATTTAGAAATCTCCAGTGTACACTCAGAACTTTTTTTAAAAAATGGTTTAAATTAAGCCATTAATCCTAGGTACCAATCTAATTTAGATCTTTGAAGCTACTATTTCATTCATCTCTTTATCAAATAATGGGAAAAATGGATACAGTCTATGTTCAAGATAAAACGCTTTTACTCATACACATGTATACATGTACTGCATATAGATAAATACAACAGTATTTATGTTAGTCATGAGAGGAAAAACAATACAAAGTCTATAAAGAAAATATTACTGGATCAACTGACAACTTAGAATTAACACTAAAATTTGAGCTGATTAAATGCCATCAGGTGGTTGAAAACTAGGAAAAGGGAGAAATGGATTTTACCAGTCTTTGAGCCAAGATAGCGCTAATTATCTTCTTAGATGCAGTGAAGATGAATCTCCAGATATGCAAATATGTATTTTATTAGTCCAGACTATTGATCAGTTGTAGCAACCCAATGGGTTTCTTCCATGTTCTTCCCTAACCCCATTCATTTGCAACCTGCTATTTTTTGCCCCACCCCCCAAATTAAGGATGGGACTGGGGAGCCTCTGGGAGAAAAATAGCTTCCATTTACTCACTGAAGCTCCAGAGAAAATAGCTCCAAATCATGGTCATGAAATACAGTCATTTTAAACTTAAGTTCAACAGTACAGTTTTGGTGTCTAAAGGAGTTTAGGGACAGAAACAGGAATAATTTAGTCTCCAAGGACCCACACTCCCAATTCTATCCTTAAAAAGCTCAAACAGTAAAAAGAGGTCAAAAAAATACCAATTTTATAGAAAAAAAAGCAACTGAAGCCTTGAATCAAGGGAAGTTTTCCATTCTCATACTAGAATATTCCCTATTTGAGGATGGGGGGAGGTTAGAGGATAAGAAACAAGTCAATGATTCTAATCCTTTTGTGTTTGAACGTGTAACTTTGAATTGGGATGACTTTTAAGCATTATGCTAAGCATAGACTGTTGGAAAGCAGTGGATTGGAATATCTGCAAAGTGGAACAGTAATTAGTGAAAGTAAGTAGGATCTAGACTGAAAAACAAGCACTGAATGGAATTAAAAATCTGATTAAATATAAAAGATATAGTATAGTATGTTTCACAACAAATGAGACTATCTTCCAATTTTATTACACAAATGGCTCTCAGGTACCTATTCAATATTCAGCAGCTTTCTGCTGAAAAACTTAACAAAAACCATCAATATCAAAATATGATATGTTCATAGAAAGCTGAAATAATAGTGAAGATAATAGTTTTAATGTATAATAATGTATAAAGATTTATACATCAGAAACTGAAGGGAAAGTGAACAGAATCAAAAGAAGTATGGAAAGAGGAACAAATATTTTCCTAACACCAATTCAATCAATCAAGATTTCTATTAAGTTTTACTTATCTTTGAGAATGAATGTGAATGTCATATACTGTATATTCCTGGATTTCTTCAAATTTAACAACATCTGTAACATTATATATATATAGCATGTTTATATATAAGACAAGATACAAATGTTAACTACACTTGAAGTTATCTAGGAATTTGGGATACAGTTCCATAGGTACTCATATACTCCACGATACATCAACATATTGATGACTAATTTAGCTCTTGGCCCCAAAGGCTGTCATCTATTGGAGATCAATCAAATGGTTATCTAGCTTTTTGGAGCTCAGATTTAGTGTTATATTTCATATACGTATATAAATTTTAGTAATCTATATGTTGGAAAATTAATGAATGTTGTAATTTAACATGGAGCCATCATACTTTTTTTTCTAATCTTCATGTCTGCAATATGTCCTCTTGCAAAAATAGAGTAAAACTAATCTTACTTAAAGTTAAAATTTACCCAAGCATTCTACACCAATAGTCATAAAGTGATCAGAATTTCTCACCGAAGCTAAATTAAATCCTGGAAGGCTGAGCTCTGCCGAAAATAGATAATTATGAAAGTGTTACATCTGCATAAAGCAAAGACTACTAGGCTTTTCTTAATAATTGAAAGTGAATAGGTTAAGTTAGTAATTCCCTATATTAGGTGTAGCATTTTCTAGGAATATTGCTGAAATATTTCACTAAATATGCCCATACTTTCTTTCAATCATTTGTTTGTGAAATTTATAAAGTTATTTCTCTCTCTTGCATAAACAAACCCAAAACCACTGCTTTGAGCAAGATGAAGAAAACTCTTCAACTTAATCTTGCATGATCAAAGAGGGTTTGAATATTTCTAAAAAATAGTAAAAAATAGTAATTCTTCAAATTATGCAGCAAACCAAATTAATACTTGAATAGAACAAACTGTTTTTCTTAAACTGGATATTACTGTATACAGAGATAACCCGGGAGAAAAAACAAAATAAAAAAATATGTGCAAGCTTTTGGAATGGGTATGTCAGTGAAGGCTAATATATCCCATGTTTTGAAATGGTAGTACTATAAAAAATTAAACATGACTCCCATAAATACCTTGGGGACAAGGTTTAGCTTCCTTTGATGCATACAGAAGGTATCTTATAGAGCAATGATGGCTAACCTTTTTGCCATTGCGTGCCAAAAGCGGGGGGAGCGTGGTGAGGTCACACACACGCATGCCCACATCCATAATTCTATGCATGCCCCCCCCCCCCGTGCTCCCCCCGCTTTTGGCATGTGATGGCCCGGTGGGCCTGGTAGGCCTGTTTTTTGCTCTCCCCAGGCTCCAGAGCCTTTCTAGGAGCCCGGGGAGGGCAAAAACGGCCTTCCCCACCCCCCTCAGAGGCCCTCCGGAGGCCGGAAACAGTGTGTTTCCTGACTTCTGGTGGGCCCAGAAGGCCCGAAAATCAGCTGGCTGGCGCACGCATGCGTGCTGGAGCTGAGCTTGCGTGCCCACCGATATGGCTCCGCGTGCCACCTGTGGCACCCGTGTCATAGGTTCGCTATCATGGTTATAGAGGATTAAAATTTGATTCATGTAACTTAGTGTTGGTTTTACAGAATGCCAAACATCATGATTTGTTGATGAAAGTCAGAAGTTACTCATTGGCCACATCAAGTTATAGATGTCATTTACAAAGCATACAAACCATAATGGTTGGATTCGCACATCACGTGAAGCCAACACCAATCTAATAACAATATTAGCTTAGTAATGCATTGCATAATTTCATTCTTATTGGTTCTACTTCTCCGAATTTTAAAGAGGAGGTATTTTTATATCCTATTTGAAAATGCCCACGATGAAGCCTGAGACTTGCATGCAAATTCTGTGCTCTATCAGTGCGTTGTTCCCTTTGTGACAAATCAATGCATGCTCCTTCACACTTAAAGGTACTTTGTCCTTATTGTGATTGGCCATTGGGCCAAACCAGTAATTTCAGTATGTAAACAATAAACAATTATATAATAATAAATGCAAAGGATCAACTTTTATGACAGTAATTCAATTACTTTTTTAGGCTGTAGCTCTTTATAGTCTCGTGAACGATCAGTGAAATTAAGATAACTAGATTTATGGGGTTAAATGATGTATAACATAGAATCTTACTTATATGTATCAATTAATAATTTTGTTGTTTTTATTTTGTAATATAACAAACCATGTGTTCTAGATATCTAAATCATTTTTTTTCAAAATTTGATAGCATATTCTACTATAACAGTGTAACCTGAGAAGGTACAGCTATTTAATGTTTGCTTTGCATGTGGTATAATTAGGCACTTGGTTCCAATTCTCTGCCTTAGAAATTACTTCTTAAAATAAATTAAAGATATTACTTTGATGTTTTCAGTGCAGAATTTAAAAGCGAAAATCTTCTACTTGATCAGTTTGTTATAAATGATTTAAATAACATTACAAAATCATGACATGTTTGCAAAATCCTTTTTTCTCTGTGCCTTATTTTTCTTTTTCTTTTTACTACTTAGCATTTTAGTGAGTCTGTCTTTATTTCCTTTTAGAAATTTCCTGCGATATAGAAATGATTACAGCTATCCTTGACTTATGACTGGTTGCTTAGCAACCAAAGTTACAACGGACTTCCAAAAACAATGTACAACCCAGTTTTGAAGTTCTAACATCCACCCTCAGTGAACATGTGATCACATTTTGGGCACTCAGCAACCAGCCCACATCATGGCCAACTGCTATGGACATGTGACTGCGATTTATGCTGCTTTTGCCAGAAACCAGCATTTACTTTTAGTTTCTGGCAAAAAAAGTGTCTTACAATGGGTTTGCTTAACAATTGCAGCATTTAATTATGACCAGCGGCTTCATTTAACAACTGCTGCAAAAAAAGATTGCAAAATCAGATGTGGTCATCTGGTGACCTGTTTTATGATTGTCACAATTTACGACCATAGTTGCATGGCTCAATCACCTTCGTAACTCAAGGACTATGCGTAATGTTTCTTTTATTGGTTCACGTTGAATTTTATGTAAAGCTAATGAAAAAGTACACTGTTCCTTAGTGAATTTACAGCTTTGCTGCAAGAATTGAAGGTATATATTGGGCTCAGGAATAGAAAAATATGGATTTTGGGCTGGAAAAGCAAAAAGAGCTTTTCAGAAGGAAGGCAATGTCAAACTTAGACAAAATTATGAAGAATTTTTCTATAGCAATAAAAATCAGAATAATTAAAATAACAGTCAATGAACCAAAGTCAAATAAAAAAGTAATGGAGTAATATTCAATGAACAAAAATTCATATATTTTAAATAAATGGTGCAAGTGGTGATTGGATTAGAAAAAATGATTACGTTTCAGAGTAGAAAGGGCAGATAATGGATAGTCTGGATACATTGTATCAAGGAGGGATAAATTAATAATATCCTTGAAAAAGCTAAACTCATTATAAAGAAAGATGAGAGGATGACCATTTTTCCATGTACTCACTAAAACTCAAGCCTAATTTGATGGTATCTAATAGCCATATAAATCATATAAATAAATAATGATGAAAAAATAGTGAAACTATCTATAGAAACAGGCTGGAGTTGACCAAAATCAACATCAAAAAGGAATTTTTTAAAAAAGAAAACACAGAATGCTATTTTGCATTATTCTGCAACATTAGAGAATTTTAATTTCTTTCTGTGTCTGATTTATCTTACAGTGACACCTAATGGGCTTTGTCAGAAATTGCCTACAAAGCTTTTTACAGCCAGTTTATGATTCTTTCTCCACTACTGAATTGAGATGCTATCAGCCCATCCTTGAACTGACAGAAAACTATATTGGCATTAAATTTTCTCTTTGCATTTCCAGATTCTTCCTTACATTTATTGCCTGTGTTCCTCATTAAATTTACTTGACTTCCCTCTAAATAATAGGTAACAGCCTAATAAGTTTTATGCACCATGAAACTGCCTTGGAATGCTAATACCACTTTAAAAAGCTCAACTAAAGATGGCCTATGAGAGTGTTCTTTCTACACTGGAAGCACAATGAAGGCAAACTTCAAGAGCACAGCAGAAGAAAAAGTTGCTGAGCACAGGTTTGTAGTGTGGTTAGGTCAGTGGTGGGATTCAAGTAATTTAACAACTGGTTCCCTGCCCTAATGATTTCTTCCAACAACCAGTTTGCCAAACTGCTCAGAAAGTTAACAACCGGTTCTCCTGAAGTGGTGCGAACTGGCTGAATCCCAACACTGGGTTAGGTGCAAATAACCTTTTTATCAGGGGTGAAATCCAGCAGGTTTTGACAGATTCTGGAGAACTGGTAGTGGAAATTTTGAGCAGTTTGGAGTACTGGCAAATACCACCTCTGGCTGGCCCCAGAGTGGGGTGGGAATGGGGATTTTGCAGTATCCTTCCCCTGCCACGCCCACCAAGCCACATCATGCCCACCAAGCCACAGCCACAAAACCAGTAGTAAAAAATTTGGATTTCACCACTGGTATTTACCATTAGCTTATTTAATGATTTAGCATCAGCTTTCTTCTGCAAGAACCGTCTAGAACAGGGGTGTCAAACCCTGGCCCATGGACCACATGCCTCAGGCACAGCCACGCCCACCCCAACTCTGTGAAGGGGAAAAATGTCACGAAACGTCATGTGATGGCAATGTGATGCAGTGAGTTTGACACCTGTGCTCTAGAAGATTTTCTGGGACTAGAATTCTCAGATAGCAAAGATATTTCACACCAGTTTCATTAAATTATGTAGCAATTATAAGCTTCAATCTTATAAAAAGTTTCTCTTTTTATAAGATTGTTTTTGTAAAACCATTTAATAACTTTGTTGATCTCCTATGTGATATTTGTACAGAAATAAATAATAAAATGTGGAACTGGATACTTTTCATCCTCACACACTATATTAAATCATAACAGATAAACCTTTAATACATTTTCTGCAAAAAGGTGTTATGCACCAGAAACAAATTCCTTGTGTGTTCAATCAAACTTGGCCAATAAAGAATATTCTATTCTGTCCTATATTGTTCTAAATGAAATGAAACAAAATCTGATTGCTCTCCATCATAGCTAGATTTTAAAGAAATTGTTCTATATAACATTTTTAATGATAACATGGTAATTGAAAATATAGCATGGTTTTAATTGTTTTTTTAAAAAGATAAACAAATCTAAACTACGCTCACTTCAATAAATTCAGTCACTTTTTGGATCCCATCTAATATGTCAAGGCAAAAGCTTTGAAAAGTAAAATATCCTTTTTTGTAAATGATAATATTTAGGACAAGTAACAGAGATCTTTTAGATTGTAAACATTATACTGCAGAATAATTTTCTTCAATGTGATGCTCTCCACTACAAGTCTTAGGATTCTTAGCCAGCATGGCTATTTCATTTAGAAATAGGATCCCATCTGGAGCACACCATGCTGGGTAACAATGCTCTAATACAAGGAGAAACATTTTGTTTCTGCAGCAGCTAAGTAGATGACAACAGGAACCCCCGAAGATAGAGCCATCTCCTGCTTTTTTTCCTTAGCAGCTGATACTCAGAGATTACTCACTCTGTTGCTTATCTACAGAGCAAAGCATTAGATTAAATATCATAAATTAAAATAGTATTAAATATGCAGAGATTGAAAAAGGTCTTTTTAATCAAAAGTAAGTGAAATAACTCTTACATTTCATAACAGTCATGGAATTGCATGATTTGAAATGTCAGAGAATGTAAAATGTCTATAAATAACTTTAATAATGGATGACTGAGCACTATAATCTATACAAAAGATTATAGTGCTCTATACATTTTCTCGGCATTGAATATATCCTCCCTTCTTCTACTTATAACTTTTTTTGAAATGTTAGTGTAATAATAAAAATAAGACTAATTTAATGCATCATATCTTCAAAAACAAATACTATTTTTAAT
Source organism: Ptyas mucosa (assembly GCA_012654045.1). Classification (NCBI taxonomy): domain Eukaryota; kingdom Metazoa; phylum Chordata; class Lepidosauria; order Squamata; family Colubridae; genus Ptyas; species Ptyas mucosa. Next base: position 17,230,489 of record WNWU01013815.1, read on the forward strand.
TCATTTGTCTATTACTGAGCAGAAAAGACTAAAATTAATATTGGGGATTAAATAATCTAGAAATTATATAGTATTTGGTGAGAACTAAGTATGTATGTGTGTGTATGTATGTGTGTGTGTGTGTGTGAACACACACACATACACACACATACACACACTATATATATTTAGAAAGATATATAGATATAGCTATAGATAGATAAGAGCCGAAGTGGCGCAGTGGTTAGAGTGCAGTACTGCAGCTACTTTAGCTGACTGCTAGTTCAGCAGATCAGTGGATCAGCAGATCAGTGGAAGGCTGAGTCAAGGTTGATTCGGCCTTCCATCCTTCCAAGGTGGGTAAAAGGAGGACCCAGATTGTTAGGGGCAATATGCTATTTAGTATACTGTCTTTGGTGTAAGCTGCCCAGAGTGCTCGGAGAGTGGGCGAAATAGAAATATGAATAATAAATAGATATAGATATAGATATAGATATAGATATAGATATAGATATAGATATAGATATTCAAAACATTCAGCCAGGCTAGTTTAAATATTTAATTTTGGAAACTGGAATAGAAATAATTTGCAAGTACAATGTTGTAATAAAGCCCATTAAAATCAATAGATGTTACCCTGAAATGTGCATAACACTGCTGACTCAAAAGTAAATCTATTTAAAAGCTAAACAACATTATTTCTAAGTAAATGTATATAAAGTTGTACCCTTTATATTTAAAGTGCAATCTTTCATATGCCTAATTAATTTCCTTAAATAAATTAATCTGCTGTAGTACAAAATTATAGCTGGCACAAGATTTAGATGCAATTTAAAGTTCTGGTTATTACATATGAAGCGTTATATGGCTTGGGTCCTGGATATATTTGACACATTACCTAGAATTTGCTCCTCCAATATATATCAGTTTAGATAGATAGTTGGAAATCCCCACTTTTCAGGAGAGGACTGGGTTGATGGCTCTCACTTTTTAGGATAAACGGTTAATATTCAACAAAGCAGTTACTTTATTTCTCTATCATAGAGCTTTTAGAAACCTATACCTAGTTATGAATGTATTATGGGGCTTTTATTGGCAAGTTTCTAATGGTGTGTATTAAAATTGTTAACTATTTTGATACCATCTACTGGCTTGATCTGAATTGGAGACTTAAACCCATATTAAATAGGCTATAGCAGTGATGGCTAACCTTTTTGCTGTCGCGTACCAAAAGCGGGGGGAGTGGGGGGTGTCACAGGTGTGTGTGCCCACATCTATAATTCAATGTGCCCCGCCCTCCCGTGCATGCGCACGTGACCCCCCACTTTCCCCTGCTTTTGGCACGCGATGGCATGGTGGGCCCGGTAGGCCCGTTTTTCCACTTCCCCAGGCTCCAGAGGCTTTCTAGGAGCCTGGGAGGGCAAAAACAGCCTTCCCCATCCCCCCGGAGGCCTTCCGGAGGCCGGAAACAGCCAGTTTCCAAACTTCCGCTAGGACTGGAAGGCCTGAAAATCAGTTGGCCGATGCGCGCATGCGCACTGGAGCTGAGCTAGGGCAACAACTGGGTTGATGGCTCTCACTTTTTAGGATAAACGGTTAATATTCAACAAAGCAGTTACTTTATTTCTCTATCATAGAGCTTTTAGAAACCTATACCTAGTTATGAATGTATTATGGGGCTTTTATTGGCAAGTTGTTTTTTCCTCCATTCTATAGTTGCTCATCTCAACAAGTGACTCTATGCAACGTATATCATAAAACATTTTTAAAAATCTAAATCAATACAAAATAAATATATATGATTGCTCAGCAGAATTATTGCCATGGGTGTTAATAAAGCCAAGAAATTGGGCCCTTAACAAACTTGCAGCTCCAGGTCCAGGCACACAATCAAATATCTATGGCCTTACCTGAAGAGACCCTTGATCTCTGAAGGGAGACCAGAAGGTAGTGGCTATGGCAGAAAAGGCACATCTCCTGGGACATTCCTTGACTATTTGAACCCATAACATGCTCAGTCTGCTGGATCAAGTTCAATGAGTAAAAACAACTGGGAGAAGATGGTGTCTTAGGTAACCTGTAACACTAACAGTCAATGTAGTTTATGTAATAGTGATGTTACATGTGTTCAATATCTGACATTTGCCACCTGTGCAGACACATTCTGCACCAGTTGACATTCCTAATGCTCTTCAAGACACACACATGTAAGTGTGTTACAGTAATCCAGATGAGAGCTCATGAGGGCATGGGTGATATGAGCAAAGCCTTCTGATCCAGGAACAAGCTCAAATCATGCACAACTCTAAAGTGTGCATAGCTCCCCCGCCCAGGCCATGTCTGCCATTTGTTCTTCTAGTAAGAGCCTTGTGTGCAAGAAGGCCCCCCAGATTGCACATTAGGTCCTTCTGGACTATTACGTACCCAATCCACGACTAATGGTGGAACCTTGTCACCAAAAGATCCAAATACCTTAATCTATTCAGGTTTCCATCTACTTTATCACAGATAAAGTGATCCCTTGGGAGATAAATTCAGTCTCACAGAAGAGCAAGAAATTCAGCCTTTAAAAAAAAAAGAAAGAAAATAAAATTGTATATCAACAACTGAGTTCAAGTATACAAACATGCAATGTAGATCAAGATAATAACAATATTATTAAATCATGGTATTATCACGGCATGTACACTTGTTAAAAAAGAAATTCTGAAAAGAGAAGATCATTTTTCCAGACAGACCATTGCTACAAATGAAGAATGTCCAAAATCTCCAAAGAGATTGTAGAGCAATAGCTATTATTATTATTACATCATTACACACTTGCATTATTACAAATCCTTGAAAAATTCTAATGAACAATTATGTCTTCATGAGTAATGCTTGAAATACTGATGAAGGCTGAAAGATGAAGGCTAAAGAAAATAATTGTCAGCACAACTTAGAAAACCATGCAGAAATTCCTGGCTACATAATTACATATTTCTGCAAGACAGATGACATTTTGAAATAAATGGTCTTCTGCTTCAATTTCCTAGACTTCTACAAGTTGGATCTTTTGCTGTGCAAGCCCATATGGTTTCTTAAGTGAAATTCAGTAGGAAAGGAACATTAGCCATCATGCTAGCCATTCTCTGAGATCCAATTTTGTTCTTGTTAATTATCGAGACATTTCAAAGTAGCAATATCAGCCTAAAATATATGACATCTGATGCTCCTTGTAATTTATTAAACTGTTCTAAGCTATTATGGCTGTTAAAATGGAAACAGATCCAGTTATTAGTTGAAAGAGGTCAACTGGAGGCCAAGGAGAAGACATGAAATTGGCCAAATATTATCTATATGAGCTGCAGTAGAGATTACTTTCTTTAATTTAGTAGTAATATAAAATATTTGTTTTAATGCCAAACATATAGATGTGTTTTAATATAATGTGATGTAAGACTGACTGCATTCCAGCCCAGATGGCTGCCACAAGTTGTAAATCAGCACTGCACCCGCACCAGCTCCTCCATGCCCCGCTCCCTCTGACACACACACTTTGCCTTCCCACCACACATCATGAGCAATCTGGTCAAGGAGAGTGAGCACAGCATCAGCAGCCTCAAAGAGGAGTATTAAGCATAGCTGGGCACCCCCTTGGGTAATCGGAGCTGGGCTGTGGGGTCCCGGTGCCTGGGAGCTTGAGGGTCAGGCTGGGAGCTTGCCTTCTGCCCCGAACCCTGGGCAGCCCATGCCACCATCCAGGGGCCTTCCACATGGCCTGAGAGGTACGACAAGGCTCCTCTGGTAGACAAGGGATTGGCGCTCGCCCTGGTCTTGCCTTCCTCCACTGGAAAAAATGGATCCCCCGGCCCCACACGGGCCACCACAGACACCCCCTGATGCGAGTAATGCTGAGCTGGCCACACCCACCCCAACCACACCCATCCAATCAGCTGTGACCACCCAGCCATGCTCACCTGGCCCCGAGGTCAACCACAACCCTGATGTTAAAAAGAAATCGAGTTTGACACCCCTGATATATAACTATTGCTAGTTATACATCCAGAACTTTCCTTATTTTCTTCTGTACAGAAATGGCAGAAACATGTTGCTGTGTAATGCATGATTTTTTCAGATAACATAATTTTAATTACATTTAACTGCATCAATACGAATGATATTGAACAAACCCTGAGATCCATGTAACTTTAGCTCTTCTTTTTAGTGACTTAAGTGTCTTAGCTGTCTCTTTTGCATTGATTTACTCCAGATCTTTAATGGGGAGACTATAACCTATGAAAAATTCAGCATTATGTTGCATTTTTATCATATTAACATGATTCAAACCGTGTGAAACTAGACATCTTTGCATATCTGTCAAGAAAAAGAAAGTGTAGTTGGCAAGTTTGTTCTTGTTATGCAAACAGATTTCAAGAGTTTGTCAACTTGAATAGCTATAGTAATTATTCCTTGTTTGCTCTTTGATGGAGCTTGAGGTTTTCATGTATCATTAATATTTATTAAAAGTTAACAGGCAGCCACTGACACTGAAAATTTTGCAAAATACTATTCTTCAACAGGGACATTCATCATCATAGATTCAGGCAAATTTGTAGTATATTGAGTTATTGTTCTCTTATTAATTGATTGATTGATTGATTGATTGATTGATATCTTATTGATTGATTGATTACATTTGAGATCTAGCATTGCTACTCAATTACCTTGGATTGCCTGTATACGTTATAATTCTTGTAAATTCATTGAAGCTAATTCTTCAATAGATTTCAGCAAAGCAAGAAGCAGGAATGCCTATCCCTGACTAATTGATTCTGATAGATAGATAGATAGATAGATAGATAGATAGATAGATAGATAGATAGATAGATAGATAGATAGATTCTCCAATACAGACTACCCTAATTTTGATGTTCTCCAAATGCATAGACTTCAACACTCAGAATTCCCCAATAAGGTCATTGCAGAAAATTATATGTGTTGAAACCTCCACTACACAGTGGATTCCACAACTGAAAAAGTCTATGCTAAGGTATTCATTTTTGTACAAATATTTTTGTATGCAGATTTTCAAAAGTATTTTTAGACGTAATATTTCTAAACATACTTAATCCAAAGCATTTAAAGATTGTAAAATACATTTTATATATTCACTCCATAAATTTCCCAAACATAGTTTTAGCAAATGATAAGAAACAGTGCTGGACTTCATGAATTATCTGCCCCAACAAATTCTGCTTTGTTGTATTATTCCCCACCCCACACAAGTTGCAAGTAAATAACAGATCTCATGACTCTTCCTGGCATAAATTTTTACAGTCACAATTTGGCTAAAAAGGAATTTTAATTGTGGGGCTCTTCAACACAGGAAGACACATCAACTGACCACACTGATGATATTTTAATGATAGACTTTTCTATCTTTAAAAAAGTGAAATGTCCATATACACTGGAATATCATATCTCTTCATTCACGTTCATATTTTTAACATTTAAAATTATGTTGTAATTTGGTCAGAAATTATCTAATTTGGACAGACTAGGTAAACAGTAATCTTTTCCTGGTTTCACAGCTTTCTAAATCTTCGTTTCTCTGGCTCCATCAACAGTTCTTGATAAACTCTGCATAATACGTTGTTAGGTATATAACAAGAAAACTTCAAGGTTTTCTTCTAGATCAATTTTGACCAGAACCGATGAGACTTTTAGTTTGTTGAATTATTGATTGCAGCTTCTTTATTCTTGTTTCGCTTATGCTTTATACCTTTGTACTTGCAACCATAATAACTGTTTTTCTGCTTACCACTTTATTCTCTTTCTCCTTGGGATGTTTTGTCAGCATTGAGAAACTTAAATTATATGGGGTTTGTAACTTTGTAACCCCTCCTCCTGCTATTCTTGTTCTTCTCTTTTATTTTCTCATCTCTCAGCCATCTCTTATCATACTGATCTCTCACAAGCATCAGCCCCCTTTTTATATAAGTTTTCTTCCAGATAGCAATCACGTCCCCCTATTTAATACTCCGCAGCTCCATCTGCTTACTTCTAGGCAGGGGTTTGTCTATATCCTACTGGACATGCAGTCTGTGAGAAATGCTCACAAATGATTTGGTGAAAGGCAAGCAAGCATTGCTTTCTTATCAGGAAAAGAGTTCTAATACAGACTTGTGTTGTGAATATAACACATAATATATGAGCTGAGACTCATTTATCAAGAAAGTAGGCAGGCAGAAAAAGAGAGATCTCATTAAACAGAGAAAAGGAAAATTGAAAACCAGTGAATTATATATAGTAGGTGAATATAAAAGTCAGTAATATGAAATGATTAAAGCCTATTGGTTTGTACAGAATGAGGAAAGGTGTGCAGAATTTAGATCCACTGAGGGCAAGGTGAAATGGTATGTGGGAATGACCTTGGGAGATGGGAGGGAGAGCTGCCAACTAGACAACCAGCATGAAAAAGATACTTCAGCCCACAGAAGGAAGAAGGGTGTGGGGAAAGGTTCAGAAAGGACTTCTGCTAGTTTTCTGGGGAGTAAAAGGAAAGGAGTGGAGAAATACTTTCAATCTTGCAAGTTTATATTAATGTTACCTTACAATACAGATAGAGCTAGTACTCCTGGTTGTTTCTTTTCTGGACTACCTTGCAGGGCTAACACTAGGTTGCTTCAAGGTCTTTGTGGGCACTCGTATTATATATCTTAACTCCTTATAGAAGCCACTTTTTCCCTTGAGTTTACCTAGTAACAATGTGTATCACCACTCTGTTGTCACTTCCTTAATGTTTTCTTACGCTGTGTGTTTGCCTGAGCTCACATGTTACACCTTAAACTGAGTCCACATCTCTGACTTTACCCAAATAGTAATAGATTATTAGATTTTCAAACAAATTTACATCATACTATTTAAAATTATGTTTAAAATTATCTAACTAATATTCTAGCAAAATATATCACAATGTGTAAATTACAGGGGTATTGATTCTAGATTCACATATTATGTTATCGAACACATTATTTTGATGCTATTTTGGTATAATATACCCATCCTCTTATTGCTCTTTCCTCATTTCTTGCATTTTTTTCCATGGCCTACTGTTATAAACTAATTCCTGGAAATTATAATTATGGGTGCTGCTAGGCAAATGTGTTCCAAAGTTGCAGTATTTTAATTCTGCAGTAGGAGTGATTTCCACGGATGGATGGGCAGAGAAACAAAATGTGTCTATAAATTTATCTGGAGAAATAACAACTCTTCGAGTGCCACAGAGGATGCTGTCTTTTCTCAGACACTTACTCAGCAATATTTTAGTTATATATGATACAATGGTGAAATCCAAATTTTTTTACTACTGGTTCTGTGGGCGTGGCTTGGTGGGCATGGCTTGGCTGGCATGGCAGGGGAAGGGTACTGCAAAATCTCCATTCCCTCCCCACTCTGGGGCCAGCGAGAGGTGGTATTTGCTGGTTCTCCAAACTACTCAAAATTTCTGCTACTGGTTCTCCAGAACCTGTCAGAACCTGCTGGATTTCACCCCAATGTGATATATTTTAAAAAGGGATAAAATCTCCATTAAGTTGATCCTCTGTCCTAGAGATTACATAGAGACATCAATGCAGTTTTCATGGCAATTTTTTTTAAACTTCCCAGTCCAGCCTAGATCTTCTGGCTGGCTCCCACCCAACTATCTCTATTTGTTTTACTGTAACTGTAGATACTGTATGTCTCTTCTAAGCTTGGAGCTGTGCCAGGTACTGCTACCTGATGAAAAAGATCCTTGGCCTGTTACATTAAAATTTCTCCTATTCCTATATTAGTTGCTAACATACAGTAGTTACCTGTATCTGTCAAACAAATTAAAGTCAAATGGGAGCACTTCTTTTAAAATACCTTTTCTATTTTATGCAAACAGAAATCAACTATTTCTGCTAGAAATCTCTTTCTCTTTCTCCTGAGCCAACTAGACGGTCTGGTTGTTTATTGGTACATCTCTTGCCTCACGATGCCTTCCATCTTCAAACAACAAGTAAGTCATCACTAGTCAGACTCTTCTGTAACTTTCCTATAACGGGGAAAAGGAAAGAAGCTCTGAGGTCAGCAGAAGTCAAGACATTTTAAATTGATTGGGAAGAACTGGGAAGCAGAACTGGTGCCATGTGGACAAGGACTTTAGTACAATAGATTAATATACTGTAAGTGTTCTTTTAGAAACAGATTCTCATATGTCTTTTATCTCAATCTGCTAGTACCTAATTTTTTTCCCTGTCTCATAGCATTAGATTTATTTATAGTGCAGTGGGTATTTGGGGTGGATACAGTCCAGATTTAGGGCTTCAATTTTCATCTATCCAGCATAACAATTGGCAAGGAACTATAGGATTTGTGATCCAAACCAGGGTAGTTTAGCCTTGCCTTAATGCTTTCAATACATCAAACTGAGTGGGCCTGAAGGGATCTTTAAAAGCAATCTTCTTTCCATATGTCTCCAAATATTGGTTTCCTAAGAAGTGTTATCTTAGTCCAAAATGAGGACAAGAATATTGTAGTGGAATCTCGAGCTGAAATGAGAGGAGGAGTGAAAAGAAAGGCTAGCCTGGAATTGCTAGGAAGCAGCAAAAAGTAGATTCTCCCTAAATCTGGCAATGTTTATCTAGCAGTTTCTGTAATTTCCTGCCACCTTGCAGTTTAGAAGCATGCAAATGTGAGTAGATAAATTGGAACCACTTTGGTGGGAAGGTAACAGTGTTCCATGCACATCAAAATATTGTCATGCGGGCCACATGAACAGAGGGACAATTCTGGCTCCCTCAGCCAAGACATGGAGATGAATACCATGCCCTAGAGCAGGGGGGTCAAACTGGCTGGATGTGTCACATACAGGCCGTGCTCACCCCAGCTCTGCAAAGAGAAAAAATATCATGACACATCACAGGACAGCAACATGACCCAGAAAGTTTGACACCCGTGCCCTAGAGTTAGACACCACTGGACAGGGGAAGCCTTTACTTTTTTCTGTAGTGAATGCATTAGTCTGGCAAGATTCCTGTCAATAGGTGAGTAGCAATAAATATACCATTTTGATCCACTACGTGGTTCTATGTTCCCGAGATTCTTACAGTAATAGTAAAGTTAATGCTGGATCTATCACGGATATAATTGTCATTATCATTAAATTATGGTCAACTGCATGGTCAGCCAAATTCTCTGACTGGATTTGGCATTTTTATCCACCAATTGAGTCCTTACCAAGCACATGGGATAGGCAGATGCGGTTGTTAAAGGTATTGTTGAAATATGTAAGGTGTTCCAAGTAGGGCTGCCTTTTGCAATTGGCCAATGGTGATTTTGTTAATGTCAAGTGATGCGCCAGTTGTTTTTGAATGACACCCATTACCACCTAAGGCACCTATTACTGTTGGTACTACCTTTGCTTTCTTTTGCCACAGTCATTCTATTTCTCTTTGCAGATCTTTGTATTTTGTTAACTTCACCAGTTTTTTGTCTTCTGTTCTGCTGTCTCTGGGTGCTGCCACATCCACTATCCAGATTTTTGTTGTTGTTGTTGTTGTTGCTGTTATTAAATCTAGGCTGTTATGTAGCAGGCACTTGTTGGATTGAATATTAAAATCCCAGAGCAATTTAGCTTTTTCATTTTCTACTACTTTAAATTAATATCGAATTAGCAACATTAAATAGTCATTTTTCTGACTCAATTCTTTGTTGTGATATTTTATATCACTCCAGGGAGAGCCCATGTTTTGAATATTTACTTCCCTTGTCTTCCTACGAAGGTATTTTCTAAGACAAAGCACTGGTTTTTAAAGATGCTTCTCAGCACTATTGTAGGGCACAGATTCATTTGAGTTGGGAAGAGGCTGAACTAGAGCAGGCACATTAATAAAAACGTCTCTGAATAGTGCAAGTTGTTCCACATTCGTAAGGCTACTATTAGTGACACTCTATTCTATCTAAGGATGAAAAATTGTCCTACCTTATTAAGTAGACTGACCAGTCAGATTCTTAAGACCTCCATTCAGCAACATCTGGGTTAAAATACCACTTCCTCAGCTCTGTTCATACCCTTGAGTAATTCGCTTTAACATCAGTGTGTCTGATTTCTGAGTAGAGAGGGTTATGAATCTATATTTTATAGCTGATGATGTCCCAAGCTTTTGTACTGCAGATAAGTAGTGAATTAGTGTTAGTTTTGAGGGGGGTTATAATTATGTAGTAGGTTGGGTTGAGATAATCAACAGATGTTTCATCAGTGGTGAAAAGTAACTGCAGGAAATAGCTGATTCATAGGTGTGAATCACTTTTAAAAGTCTTGATACCTATACCAGTAGATACCTATTGGAACTTAAAGAAATAATACCTCATCAGGTGGTCGAACAAGGCAGTAAAATAGAAAAATGCACGAAGCACTAGAAATGTTGAATAGGAGGGTAAAAAAGTAACAAAAGGTAAATGGTATGAAGACTTCAGGAGGAATGGAAATGCAAGTCATGATTACAGTGCCTGAAAATAGAAGCATTACAAGGGATCTTTTGATATCCAATGCTTTCTCATGGAAATACTAAAATTTGCTAAGGCTGCCTCTGGAACTTCTCAGAATTAAAAATGAGAAGAATGTAACAATATAGTACTGTTTCCCTGAAAATAAGACCCTGTCTTATTTTATTTATTTTTAATTTGATTTATATGCCGCCCTTCTCCGGAGACTCAGGGTGGCTTACAAGACATTTTGAACCTTGAAATAAGCGCTTGGCCTTATTTTCGGGGAGTCTTATTATTTAGGGGTGTGTGAAGCAAGACGGGGCTCCTCTTGCCATCTTACCTGATTTCCAGCTCTGTCTCCCTAACCCTAACCAGAGGAAATGGCGGGGAGTGGCTGTACATGCATTTAAATATTTTCAGGGAGGGTTTATTTTTGGGGGAAGGCTTATTTTCAGGGGACAGCTTATTTTCCAGGAAGGGTTTATTTTCAGGCTAGGGCTTATTTTTGGGGAAAGTCTTATTTTCGGGGAAACATGGTGCATATAAAGTGCAATTCCAATTGCAAAACTTTTAAATTTTGTCATTTTTAATGTGATGTTGGGGGACACGGTGGCTCAGTGGCTAAGATGCTGAGCTTGTTGATTGAAAGGTCGACAGTTCAGCAGTTCAAATCACTAGTGCCACAGAACAAGGTGAGCTCCTGTTACTTGTCTCAACTTCTGCCAACCTAGCAGTTCAAAAGCACGTAAAAATGCAAGTAGAAAAATAGGGACCACCTTTGGTGGGAAGGTAACAGCGTTCCATGCACCCTTGGCGTTTAGTCATGCCCGCCACATGACCACGGAGACGTTTTTGGACAGTGTTGGCTCTTCAGCTTTGAAATGGAGATGAGCACCTCCCCCTAGAGTCGGAGACGACTAGCACATATGTGGGAAGGGAAGCTTTACCTTTTTAATGTGATTTATAAAAAAGAGAACAGATTGAACTATGAATGGCTGGTTGCTTAAAATTATATAGGAAGAGGCAAAAACCCACATCTGTTTCTGGGACCCTTGGGAGCAAGGAACATTTGTATATATATTGTTACTATATATATTGTTTCAGTTATTTAGACAGAAACAAAGTAATACCTTTAGGAACAGTATAGCTACTAAAATTTGGCTTCCATAACTTAATTTTAGCAGGAAGATTTAGAGGGAGAGCCACTCAGCTTCATTCACTTGCCCTGACTCCACCACGATGCAAGGGATTACGGGGTCATTAAAAGACAAAAAAAAAAATTACAGGGAGAGCCAAAAAAATATCAAAATGGAAGCTGCGATTATGCAAATGAAGCTTGGCCTCTCTTTTTTTAAAACAGCAATAGCACTTAAGACTCTGAGCAGTTTACAAATGTCAGCATATGGTCCCCAACAATCGGGGTCCTCATTTTACCAATCGAGGAAGGATAGAAGGCTGAGTCAACCTTGAGTTGGTCAGGATCGAACTCCTGGCTGTGGGCAGAGTTAGCCTGCAATACTGCATTCTAACCCCTGCGCTACCACAGCTCTTACTGCACCATCAAACGGGACCTTAATTGCATGGTCACAGCTGCAATTTTTATTTTTGTTTTTCTGACACACCACTTTGTGCTACCTCTGTATGTTAGGAAGCTTGCTTATTTTAAAAAAAATAATGTTTACTTGGTTTACCTGTAATTACAATCATAGGTGTTGCCCATCATTAAGTGGGTCACCGCATGACCACACCCCATTTTATTATCTTTTTTGTAGCGGCTGTTAAGCAAATACTGTCATTAACTGAATCCATTGTTTGCAAATGGCGGTTTTTATGAGTTAACGTCAGTTTCTGGCAGAAAAAAAAGTTATAAATAATAGTCATGTGACCATGGGATGCTGCAAGGACCAATTGCCAAGTGCCCAAAATGCAATTATGTGACCATGGGGTAGCAACTATCAGAACTTTGAATCTGGATTGTAAGTGGCCCTGGGGAGGACTGTTGTAACTTTGAAAGGTCACTAAGTGACCAGTCATAAGTCAAGGATTTCCTCTATGTTTGCAATCATTGATGAATGAAATGAATAACTCATTTTGAAATTAGTCTATATTCACTGTGTATGCTTTACTAACTGCTTTTAATACGCTGAAATAGGGAATGGGATCAGTAGTTGAATTGAACATATTTTTATTCCTTGACATGTCATTTGGAGAAAGCAAATTTCTATGTTTTATCACTATAATTTTACAAAATCACAAATGGTTATAATATTTATAACAATAACAATTATCTTCTCCTTTCTATTTACATACGTATTTGAGACAGCTTTACATATGAATCATGAGGTACGATTTATCACCATGGAGGGTGGTTTCCTCATTCCAGTAAATGGGTTAAAAGTATCATAGAATAGTTCTGGATTTTGTACAGATGTGACTAAAAGCTGGACAGTGGTGGGTTCCTCCCAGTTTCGCTTGGTTTTGCCAAGCCGGTAGCGGTGATGATATGACGTCACCGAACCGGTTCTCTTTGTTCGGGAGCTGGATCCTTCCGCCCCCCCCCACGTTATTCTTACTTTTTATTTGGCCTCGCCCCCAATCTATTCGTTGCCTCCCGAGTCCCAGCTGATCGGCTAGAAGGAAAAAAAACTGTTTAAACTCTTGCCGTGGGGCTTCAAAGGGCCACCCTACAGCTGATCAGTATTAAAAGGCAGTGTGGTGGTAGACCAGTGTGCTCGGAAAAGAAATAGGTAGACTGGTGCCTCCAAAAACAAATGGGTAGACCGGAATGTTCCAAGAACAAATGGGTAGACCGGTACAGCTCTGCGAGCAGTTAAAAGTCTGGTAGACCAGTACCTTCGCTAAATCCTAAAGAATTGTCACATGACCATCAAACCATGCCCACAAAATAAACCACGCCCACAGAACCGGTAGTAAAAAAATTTAGAACCCACCCCTGAAGCTGGATACCCAGCCTTAATAGTAGTTTGTTGGTTGAATAATTTACATACCATCTATTTTTAATATTTTTTCCCTACTATTGCATAACTATTATATGCAAAAGAAAGAAAAGCCTCCGGCTTGTTTTAATAATAATAATCTTTCCTGCTTTTCATTACTGCCTGCTATAATGTGTATGGAAAAGGTCATCAGGCATTGTGCTGATTTTCTCCTTCAAGCCAAACAGCTTGACAATTTATATTCAGCAGTGCTTTCATGTTTTGTTACATTTGTGGTCTGAGGGGGGAATATCAAAATAAAAGAATGAAAGGAATGTTGTTTTTTCAATCTTTGAAATCTACCGTATCTTTGTTATAGGTTGTTTACTGAAGATTCCACTCACAAAATTGGAAGTGGCACATTAGTGTCATATTAGCAGAACATTTTATCTCTCTATGAGGTGGCAGGAAGGAAGCTGTACTTTATTTTCCCTATTGTTTTAGGAAGGCCATAGAATTAACACATCCTGTTTAACTTTTTATATACACCCTTTAATGACAGTTTAGCCTATTTACCTCAGGTATTATATTTTAATTTTATGTTGCAATATTTATGTGTTATTATTTTTTAGATTTAGTTCTATCCTCCAGGAATCAAAACTGGTATCAAAACACTTTCTCCTCCATTTTTCCCTACAACAACAATATAGTGGGAGGAGAGAAAGAATGATAGGCCAAAAGAAATCCATTTAATTTCCATGGCTGTGTGAACCCAGGTCTCATTGTTAGACCAACGCCATGCTGCTTTTTACAGCTTCCTTGAATGTAAACACAACAAAACATTTTTTTTCTTGATCTGACCAATATTTTGGAGCAAACCCACAAAATACCAAAGACCATATATAGCATTCAGCTTTAAAGAAATGGATAGGGAGGCAATGTCTCTCCAAGCATAGATTATGAACCTCAGGGATTATGTAAAACCATGGGAAGAGAGTTCCCAGACAGTCCTTGCAAGTCTTTTCCAAGCAGAATAGCTAGTCTGATGTAAAACTATGCTGAATGCAAAGCAACACAATGTTTTTAGAGCCCTCAATGCAGCCTGAATGTTCTTTTTGTTTAAGATGCTTTGGCTTCTAAACAAAGCTTTGACTATTGTCTGGTCTGAGTGTCTCATCTGACACTCACTTTGCAAAAGGAATTATGATGGAAGTGTTGCTCAAACTGTTGATTGGCCCAACCAAATTCTGGATTTGTTTTTCTCTGGTGCAAAGTAGCCAATTATCATACAAGGTGGGAAACTGTAAATCGGTTTATTCTGTACAGCACAAAGAGATGTCCTTGAGCAGGGTCGTCAAACTTGCAGCCCAATGGACCAGATGCATCACACACAGGCCATGCCCATCCCAGCCCACCCCAGATCACAAAAGTCACATGACAACAATGTGACGCCGCGTGTCCTTGGGGGACTAAATTATAAATCAACAGCCCCCAATACACAAATTAGCATACTTTTTATATACATTTGGAAAACATAGGCACATGATAATTAGCCAGCAATACACAACAAGCAGCAAAATATTTGCACACATAGTAGAAGATGGCCCTCCCATCATCTACTGTAGTGGGTGGGTTCATTACTAAAGTATTGCAGCCCTCACTCTTCTGTCTCTAACTGATAAGGCAAGTAATGAAGTATGTAAAACCTTTTAGCTGATTTATCTGCAGTAAGAAAGGAAAGTTAATCCTGAATGAGCTGCTGACCTGGTACAAGTTTCTTGATAATGACAATCACATGATCCTCCAGGACTGTAAAGGGAGAGCAAGGGGCTCAAAACAAGAGACAAAAAAGTGCAATTAACAAAAATTAACTTTCTGTGGCTCAGGGCAGCCACCCCAGATGAAAGAATGCAAGAAGAAAATTGTAAAAATGAAAGTGGGGGAAATTACAAGCATCAGGCAAAGGACTGGAAGGAAAAGAAAAGATGGGCTGTATCTTTATCTCCTAGCTTTGCTAGGAGAGTCCCAAGAGCAAATTACAGCCTGCCAGTATTTTGCAAAGTGCAGCATTTTAAGAACAGTTGTGGAGGTCAATTTAAGGCAGGGTTGTCAAGTTGGCGGCCTACAGGCCGGATGCATCACGCGCAGGCCAAGCCCACTCTGGCTCCGCAAAGGCAAAAAACGCCACAATACATCGCCGATCAAGTTTGACACTCGTGATTTAAGGCAAGTCAATACTGTTTTCTTTTGTCGCTCCTGACTTTAGCAAATGGGAGTGGCAGCCTTCAAAATGGAAAGTGAATCTCAGTAATTATGTGAAAGTGAGCAAGCTTGCCCTTCCCATTTAAACATGTTATTTTTTTTAAAAAAAAACAAAACCCTCAGATGAAATCATTTTAAATTTATAAAGCTCTGGAAGTCTATAACTGCTTTATTTGAAATATATTTAATCATAAAAATAAATGGCATATTTATTTCTTGCCCAGCCCCCAATAAAATCATTACTTTCAGGGGGGGTACAAATATACTTTGAATCTTTTAGTCCAAGCATTTGCTTGGAAACAAGAAACTCAAGAAATCCCAGGCTTCCAGGCTTATAGATTTCCTTTCATGAGATCCCTATAGCAGTTAATTTATTTAGAGCCAAGGAACAGGCCTTCTGCTACATGGTACATATTTTATGCCAATAAATATGTAAGAGTTTAGTGCAGTGGTTGAAGGATTCAGCTAGAAGCCAGGAGACTAAGAATTCTAGTCCTACCTTAGACAGTTGTGTGATCTTAAACAATCATACCTTCTCAGCTCTAAGAAGAAAGCAATGGCAAACCATTTATTAAAAAAAAAAAACCTTGTCAAGTATACTGCAGAGACTTGTCCAGATGATTGCCAGAAGTCGATACTGACTTGAAGGCATTAAATTCACACACAATCACATATGAAAATGTGACAGAAGCAGCCTGATCAAAATATACAGCAACCATGTTTTGTGTTCCTCATCCTTTATCATTCCTAATTTGGCAGGAATTGGGTTTTTTCCACAATATTTGTCATTTGAAATAGTGCCCGAAACACCCGGGTATTTTATTCTCTCTGATAAGTTTATTTCCTCTGTGAGAAATGTGCATCCTTTCATTTGACCTGTTGTGGCCTCTTAGGCCAATTCCTGTCAATGTATGATCAGAATGTGACAACTGGGTGTTGCTCAAAGAATGCTAGTCAGTTTAAATTCCAGAGGAAGGGAAGATCTAAGAGACGGAGAGTTTGGCCTGTGAAAAGCTTGGAATTCCAAAGAAATTTTTCCACCTCTTTGGTGGAAAAAAAAGGGGTTACAAATAGATATTTATTTCCAGAGGTGGCACAGATTAGCAGCCTGCATACACTTTATACAATGTACATAGCAAAAAGTTACCTTGTTATTACAACTAATAGGATATACTAAAGAAATTAACTTAAACCATAACCTTAAAATAACTTTTCACTATCTTTTAATTTAATATTTTAAAATTATGTTTGTTTGTTTCTTATTTGTTCAAAGATGGGACATTGTTCCACACTTTTCTCACACACTGGCTAGTCATGTTATTGTTGCCTAGAACAGAAACCCATGACTAAGTAGTTGGCAACATAGAATAATCACTCCTGAAGAATGAAAAAAGCATCAGGCTCATGACCTTGGTGGGAAGAAGAAATCCCTTCTGAATTTCCTGCCAACTCCAGAAGAAATACTGAGAGAATCTCTTCACTCTGTTTCTGCATAACCGGATTTGAAATTGATAAATAAAATTAATTAACTCAGCAAAATACTGTAGGGTTTCAGATGGGTGGCACCAAAGACAGATCACATCAACCAGTGGTGGGATTCTGCCGGTTCTAGGTGGTTTGGCCGAACCGTTTGTTAAATTGCTGGCTTGCCCCACCCCTCCGCACCACTATTTATTGCCAATAAATAGTGGTGGGCAGGGCGGGGCGGGGCGAGGGGTGGGCGAGCCAGCAATTTTAGATAATTTTTATTTCTATACCGCCCCTCTCCCAAAGGACTCGGGGCGGTGCACAGCCAAATAAAAAACACAATACAAACATCATAATTAAATTTAAAAATTAATTAAAATCATTACATTTACGACCAAAATTCATTAAAACCCCAAAAATTTAAAAAACTCCAAATTTAAAACTCCATTATAAAGATAGCCCTGCCTGTCAGAAGAGCAGGGTCTTGAGGGCACAGCAAAAAACTCAGAGGTCAGAGATTGTGCGTATTTCTGGGGGCAGTTCATTCCAAAGGGCAGGGGCTCCCACAGAGAAGGCTCTGGGTATCACCAGCCAACATAATTTGGCCGACGGCACCCTGAGCAGTCCCTCTCTGTGGGAGCGAACTGGTCAGTGGGAGGCTATCGGTGGCAGAAGGCGGTCTCTTAAGTACCCTGGTCCTATGCCATTGAGCACTTTAAAGGTGGTAACTAACACCTTGAATCGCACCCGGAAGACCACTGGAAGCCAGTGCAACTCGCGCAGGAGACAGGTCATGTGGGCGCAGCGAGTCGTGCCCATAACCACCCGCGTGGCCGCATTCTGGACCAGTTGGAGCTTCTGAGTGCTCTTCAAGGGGAGCCCCATGTAGAGAGCATTACAATAGTCCAGCTGGGAGGTCATAAGGGCGTCCCAGTCCAAAAAGGGCCGCAACTGGCAGATCAGGCGAACTTGATAAAAAGCCCCCCTGGCCACGGCCATCATATGTTCTTCTAAAGATAGCCGTGCATCCAGGAGGACACCCAGATTGTGAGCCCTCTCTGTGGGGGGGGGGGGTAAAGTTTCACCCCCAATAGTCAGCGATGGCACCAGCTGACTATATTGGGACGCCGGAAGCCACAGCCACTCGGTCTTGGAATGGTTGAGTCTGAGCCTATTTCTCCCCATCCAGACCCACACGGCCTCCAGGCAGCAGGACATCACATCAAGGGCATCATTTGGGTGGTCTAGGGTGGAGATGTACATCTGAGTGTCATCAGCGTACTGATGTACCCTCATCCCAAAACCATGGATGATCTCACCCAGCGGCTTCACATAAATGTTGAACAGAAGGGGCGAAAGGACCGACCCTTGTGTCACCCCCCCAGGCGAGGTGCCTCGAGGTTGACCTCTGCCCCTCGCCAACACAAACTGCGAGCAGTCGGAGAGGAAGGAGGAGAACCACCGCAGCACGATGCCCCCTATTCCTAACCCCCTCAACCGCTGTAGCATGATACCATGATCGATGGTATCAAAAGCCGCTGAGCGATCTAATAGGACCAGGACAGAGGAACAACCCCTGTCCCGAGCCCTCCAGAGATCATCGACCAATGCCATTTCCATGCTGTACCCCTGTCTAAAGCCCTACTGGTATGGGTCTAGATAGACAGCTTCAACCGGGGAAGCTGTCGTGCCACCACACTCTCAACAAGCTTTACCACAAAGCGAAGGTTGGAGACCGGACGATAATCTGCTAATACAGCCGGGTCCAGGGAAGGCTTCTTGAGAAGGGGCCTCACCACCGCCTCTTTCAAGGCAGCAGGAAAGGCACCCTCACTCAAAGAAGCATTTATAATCCCCTGGAGCCAGCCTCGTGTAACCTCCCGGGAGGCCAGTACCAACCAGGAGGGACATGGGTCCAATAAACATGTGGCAGCACTAAGCCTACCCAGAATCCTGTCCATGTCCTCGGGAGCCACAGGGTCAAACCCTTCCCAGATAATATTCTCAAGACCTACCCCCGTCTCCCCCCCTGGACTCACCCAGTTGGAGTCCAAGCCTTCCCGAACCTCAGCGACTTTATCATGCAGGAATTGCACAAAATCCTCAGCTGACCCTGCAAAGGATCCTCCCATGCTCCCCCCCCCGAAGAAGGGAGCGGGTCACCCTAAACAAAGCAGCTGGGCGGTTCTCTGCAGATGTGATAAGAGCGAAAAAATAGTTAGATTTTGCCACTTTTATTGCCACTAGGTAGGTCTTGATATAAGACCTCACCAGTGTTCAGTCAGATTCAGATTGACTAGTCCTCCAGATGCTCTCTAGGTGTCTTTTCCGACGCTTCATCTCTCTTAGCTCCTTGGAGAATAAAGGAGCCAATTGAGATCGGCATCGGTCAGAGGTCGCAAAGGCACGACGCGGTCCAAACTCCGGCAGCCACGCTATCCCAGGCGGCCACCAGGTCTTCAGTCGAGTTGTGTGCCAGGGTCTCAGGAAATGGCCCAAGCTCTGTCAGGAATCTTTCTGGGTCCATCAGGCGCCTGGGATGGAACCACCTGGTCGGTTCCATCTCCCTGTGGTGGGGGGAAGCAGCTCGAAAGTCTAAGTGAAGGAGAGAATGATCTGTCCATGACAAGGGCTTAATGTCTACATCCCCTGTTCTTAGATCATTCAACCACTGACCAGAGACAAAAATCAAGTCCAGAGTGTGTCCCCTTGTATGAGTGGGGCCTTGAACTAACTGCATCAGGTCCATGGCCGTCATGGAAGCTATGAACTCCCGAGCCGCCTCTGACGCCTCACCGGTGGATGGCAGGTTGAAATCCCCCATGACAATGAGTCTTGGGATATCAACCGCCACCCCGGCAATCACATCAAGCAGCTTGGGCAAGGCCGCCGCTATGTGGCAGGGAGCCAGGTACACAGTCAGCAGGCCCATCTGCACCCCACAACCCCACTTCACACAAAGGGACTCACATCCGGCTATCTGAGGAATAGTGGTCTCCCTCAGACAAAGACTTTCCCTAATAATCGCCGCCACCCCGCCACCCCCCCACCCCTCCCCTGAGTCCTCGGCTGATGGAATGCATGGAAATGGACACATTTCAATGAGGGGAACAACCTCTCCTGGCCCAACCAGGTCTCCGTAATCCCTGCCAGGTCCACACACCCCTCCAAAATAAGATCACAAATGAGGGGGGTTTTATTTACCACCGACCTGGCATTACACAACATCAGCCGAGTACCCAGGGCCTGAGACTCTGTGCAACCCGGGGGAACGGTTAACAAATGGTTTGGTGTTTTTTTGTAATTTATTGGCCTCGCAGCACACTGAACCGTTTGTTAAATTGCTGGCTCACCCACCCCTCACCCCACCCCACCTCCCATCCATGCGGCACCAGCCTACCCTAGCCCATCCAATCGCTGGGGGAGACGTGCAACTTTTCTCCATTCCAGAACACTGGCTGCCCAGGCTGCAGCTGAAGCTCTGATCATAATGGGCACCAGGAGGAGGACGGGCTCCATCTGCCCCATTGCGAAGCTCAGTAAGAGCAACAAGAGCTGGTTGCAGGCTCAGCCAGGTGGGCGCACACGCAGTGGGGCGCAGGCTTAAAGTGCCACCTCCAAGCCAAGGGGCGACCCAATGGTGTGGTAGGTGTGCTGCCACTGCCACCCAAACGGGAGAGGAGAAAGAGATGGAGAGAAAGAGATGAAGGAGAGAATGGGGGGGAGGGAGAGGGTGAGAGAAAGAGATGAAGGAGAGAAAGGGGGGAGAAAGAAAGATGGAGAGAAAGAGATGAAGGAGAGAAAGGGGGAGAAAGAGAGATGGAGAGAAAGAGATGAAGGAGAAAAAGGGGGAGAGATGGGGGGAGAAAGAGAGGGGGAGAAAGAGAGATGGAGCGAAAGAGAGGGGGAGAAAGAGGGGGGAGAAAGAGGGGGGGAGAAAGAAAGAGATGGGAGAGATGAAAGAGACGCACGGAGATACCTGTTTAAAAGAAAATACTGGGAGGCAGAAAACCTGGGTGGGAGTAAGTGATATGGAGTTGGCACCCAGGTTTAAGGTTATGTTTAAGGGTTTACATATGTTTAAGGTTGAGTGTTTAAAGTTACAGACCCCTGACCTATCCCATCCGATCACTTCACCCTGCAGCCAGCCCTGTAGGCCTGCGCCCGCTTCTCACCTGGGCAGCAGCGGCCTACCTAACCCGGTTGTATCACCTTGCCCTGCAGCTGGCTTGAATGCCCACCTCGGACTGCCTCCAACTGCTCCAGCAGGTCATTTTTATTTAATTAAGAATGTTGCAATGGGCATAAATGATGACCGGTCAAAAGTGCGAGGACCTGTCAGAAATCACTTTTTTCAGCCCTCCCGGTAGTCCCTATGTGCATATGGACTACTCAGAGGGCTGAAAAAGTTATTTTTGACAGGTCCTCACACTTTTGAGCAATCCTTGCACTTACAACTGTCCTCACATTTTACGTTTTGTGCCCTATCTTCTCACCATGGTGAAGAGAACTAGTTGTGAAATGACTGATATGGTTGTTAAAAATGCTGCAACGGACAGAAATGTGAGCATGGTCATAAGTGTGAGGACCAGTCAAAAGTGCGAGGACCAGTCAGAAATGACTTTTTTTCAGCCCTCTGAGTAGTCCCTATGCACATAGCCACGCCCACCTGGTCACCTGACCAGTTAGCCACACCCACCTGGTCACATGACCAGCTAGCCACGCCCACCTGGTCACATAACCACCAAGCCACACACCCCCAACTAAGCCACGCCCACAGAACCGGTTGTTAAAAAAATTGAATCCCACCATTGACATCAACCATAACAAATGAAAGATCCCATAGAATCTGGTTCCCCTTCAATTACTCCTGTTCTGTTGAAGTTAACTTTATCATTTCATGTTTATACTTGAATTTAGACATGTATCTGTTACAGTTCTTTATTCAGCCATATTAAGGGTGTATTTAGCTCATGTCTTTAGCTTTAGGCTTTAGAAAAGTTTTCTATCACTGGAATCTTCTGTAACTTCTAGGACTGACTTCAGTGATGGTTTTATAAATAAACTATGGTTTATAAATTGCACTGGTTCACATTTCACATTAAGCTGTAAACTATAATTTATGAAGCACATTGGCTAGTGTCATACATAATATATTAAAACACAAACAAGCAAACTACATTTGGCTTAGTATGATCTGTATGACCATAACCTTGGCATTGAGTCAGAGACAGATAACCTAATGTTATGATCTCTGTTGCCTCAATAATAATCTCCCTAACTGAAATTTATTGTTGGTAAGTGGTGCTAAGTTAAATAATACTGTATATTCTATAAAAATATGAGTAGGAAGCTATTGTTTAAAGGATAGTGGTATTTATATTCCTCTTCTACTAAATTAACAGAAAGGATTAAATCAGGTCTAATTGTATTATTGATAAGGCTTTGGCCATGAAATGAAAATATGCAGGATAATTAATTACATAATCCTGTCTCTTGTCAGTTCCTACCCTGTTTTTCATTCTACTAGAGTTTAGTATTGCACCAGCATGTCTTTACAAATATAGTTGGGATAGTTTTGCCAGACCCTTTTGTTAATTCCTATGGTTCCTTAACTGGCAGATTTTCTGTCCAAGGTAACACTTCACGCAGCTTTTCAAAGGAGTTAACAGAAGTTTCCATTTTCTTCATTCATTGTCATTTTTCAAACCAAACAACCCCCCCACCCAACATCAGGAAATGAACATATTTTTTAAAAAAAACTCAAAAGAATTAGCAGTAACATATTGCTTGATGGTTTTTTCCCCCTCATTTTATTTCCTGCGGTTTCTCTATTCTAGCTAAGCAGCATTTCCAGCCTACAGTATGTTTACCCCACCTCAAAGAGTTGTTGCTAAGAGAAAATACAACACTGACAACAATTTGATTAGTCAGAAAAGGGCTTTTTGTTTTGCAGAAAGTTTTTTTTTTCTTCACATAAGAATGAACATACAGGATTTGCCAATAAGCACACATTTCTTAAATTAGGAAAAAATGAATGCAACCTTCTGTTTTTGTTTAACCATGCAACTTATTTGCTCAGTAAGTGTTCTTGGAAGACTAAAGCATCTTCTGGAGGTCCATATTTGCCCCTGAAATCCCTGTTATTTTGAATGGCTTTCAGTCTTCTCTACTCTTAAAATTACTCAGTTCATTTGTAGTAAGCTACAAATAATAATGGGGAAAAAAGAACAGTTGCAGTTATTGCTACTGGGTTGTTGTTTTTTTAAAAAGCCTAGACTCTTTCAGCTTAGAGCTAATATTATATCACTTCACAAAGCAGCTGTTGGTTTCTGGACTTTGGTAAGATAGCTACCGTATTTGGTTCTTCTGCCTCCCCTGCACACAGAAGCAATTACAGAAGAAGAATTTAAAAAAAACTTTCCTCCTGCTCCAAGGAAAGAAGAAAAGCAAGTGATTCAGAATCCAATTGTAACAGTAGGCCTCAACTCTGTTAGGGATAAGCTGGAAGTCAGACTGAGGAAAGCAATCTTTATGTGGGGATTTCAGAAATGGTACTTTTGACACAAAGAGATCACTGCTTGGGAAATACTGAGCTGGCATCATAAACAATCCAACTATAGCTCATCCCTACAGACTGAAGGATACCGTTTAATTTCAAACAGTTCTGCAGGATGTCTTTTCAAAACTGACCCCCTTTCCTAGCCCATTCTACTAATGACGCAGTGGCTATGTGCATCCTGTCACGTCAAGGTCAGTAAAAGTCAATGGTACATTCAGTTATTTGTTACAACTTTTTCTGGCTTGGATTCTGAAGATTTTTATGCTACCAGTGATTGCTGAAATTAATGAAATCACTCATTATCAGAATTCTTTTTGGGAAGTAGTGGTGAGATGTTTGCTTAGAAGCATAAACC
Source organism: Ptyas mucosa (assembly GCA_012654045.1). Lineage (NCBI taxonomy): Eukaryota > Metazoa > Chordata > Lepidosauria > Squamata > Colubridae > Ptyas > Ptyas mucosa. The sequence continues at coordinate 17,254,547 of WNWU01013815.1, forward strand.
CAACAAATATCTGTAAGTCCAATACCTATTTCTCCTGGTGCTATTCAGAATATGTGTGAGAGATATCCACTTGACTCCTTTTTTCTTTTCTTTTTTAATTTGAGTTATATGCCGCCCTTCTCCGGAGACTCAGGGTGGCTTACAATGCGTTAAGCACTTGACTCCTTGGGAGCTATCATACTTGGTAATACAAAGATAAACCCACGTGCACTTATCTGGACCCCTTCAGGCAGCATTGTAGATGATCTCTGATGGGAGTGGTGCATCTATCCTTGCTCTTCTTGACCTCTCAGTTGCTTTCAGTACTATCAACCATGGTATTCTATTGGGCTGGGTGGCACGGTCTTGTGCTGGTTCAGCTCCTTTATTCAAGGCCAGTCCCAATCAATGTTGATAAGGAGCAAAAGTTCCCATCCACAGCTGCTCTTTTGTGGCAGGATTCAATACTCTCTTCGCTCCTTTTTAATATCTACATGAAACTGCTGAGTGACATCATCCTACACCATGGGATAAGATATCAGCAATATACATCTCCATCCCTGGTGATCCAAGTGATGAAGTAGCTGCCCTCTCACGATGCCTAGAGACTGTAGGGATTTGGATAGGGGACAACAGGCTTCAGATGAAACCTGGCAAAATATCTGCACGTTAAAGGGACCTGGATATCTGGAAGTTTATGATCCTTATTTCTGGATGGGGTTACCCTACCCCTGACAGACCACAATCTGATGGTTCTCCTAGACTTCAACTCCTGCTCAAAGAGCAGGTGGCCGTTGTGGCTAGGCAAGCCTTTGCAAAACGTCTCTAGGAAAGATACTGGAAAAGTTAAATGAGACATCAGTTTGCAGTCCCTATATAGCCACAAAAGAACAAAGTCCAACACCCCTTGAAGGCCAATGACCCTTACCTAATTCTAACCAGGTATTGACCATTACTTGAGAAAACTTTGTGCATTGGCTTTTAGCAATAAATCAGTTACTGTACCTTGAACATTCATGTGTGGACTTTCGCACCTGATAACTTGTTGTGCGCCAGTTGCCCTTTCCTGGATCTTGAGGCCCTGCACAGTCATTCACCTCTGGTTGAATTATTGCAGTGCACTCTACATGGGGCTAACTGCTAACCTTAAAAGTGTATTTGGGAACTACAACTGCATCATACAGTTGGGAACACTGCATCATACAGTGATGCAGACAGTTTTTGAGGCCGCTCAGACATAACATGTCATTACTGTTATGTGAGCTGTGCTGGCTGCCAGTTTGCTTCTGGATCCAATTCAAGGTGTTGGTCATTTACTATTAAAATTATTTATGGCATGGGTCCAGGATATATGAGGAACCATTGTACCCTGGTGGGTATCACCCACCACACTCATTCCAACAGAAATGGCCTACTTCAGATCCTGTCAGCCAAAGAACTTCAGCTGGCGGTGTCCGGGAGGAGCCTTTTTGGCTGTGGCCCCTGCCTCTCATTTTTTTTCCTTCCAAAACAGCCTAAAAACTTGGCTCGCCCACTTAGCCTGGGGCTACAATAGGGCCTGCTACATTCTTACCCCTCACCTATCATCTTGGTTTTTAACTTTTAATTATTCTATTCATTTTTAAAAAAAAATTAAACATTTTAGCTCTTTTTAACTTTTTATTATATTGTAATCTGCCCAGTATCGCTGTATCAGGGAGGTAGGCAACATAGAAATTTAATAAATCAATATAAATACAGAAACACACACAAAAGCTACATGAGTTGCCACTTTGCCTCCATATCAATTCAAAGTGCTGATATTGACCATTCTATCTGAGGTGTCACTTCTCCCCATTTATATCAGCCTGTTCCATGAGATCTTCCAGAGGAAGCATGATTTGGGTACCATCAGCTAGGACTTGCATTTGGTGGATTTCAGGAAATGTGCCTTCTCTGCAATGGCACCTGCCTTTTGGAACATTCTTTCTGCTGAAATTAAATTAGCTCCATCCATTCTGATATTCTGAAAGATCCTCAAGATCTGGTTATCAAGCCTGGGACTCCCAGGGAACAGGGAACATGATTAGATGCTGAGCTGGCTATTTTTATTCTCTCTTGGCCTAGGGTTTGCCTCTCTGTTTTTATACTACCTACAATTAATGTGATTTTTGAATATTTCTTTTACATCTGTAGTTGTTATAAGTGGTTTTATCCATTTGCTGTGCACCACCCTGGGTTACTTTTGATGATATGGATGATTATATACAGTGGGGCAAAAAAAGTATTTTGTCAGCCACCAATTGTGCAAGTTCTCCCACTTAAAAAGATGAGAGAGGCCAGTAATTGACATCATAGGTAGACCTCAACTATGAGAGACAAAATGAGAAAACAAATCCAGACAATCACATTGTCTGATTTGGAAAGAATTTATTTGCAAATTATGGTGGAAAATAAGTATTTGGTCAATATCAAAAGTTCATCTCAATACTTTGTTATATATCCTTTGTTGGCAGTGACAGAGATCAAACGTTTTCTGTAAGTCTTCACAAGTTTGGCACACAGTGTTGCTGGTATGTTGGCCCATTCCTCCATGCAGATCTCCTCTAGAGGAGTGATGTTTTGGGGCTGTCGCTGGGCAACACGGACTTCAACTCCTTCCAAAGGTTTTCTATGGGGTTAAGATCTGGAGACTGGCTAGGCCACTCCAGGACCTTGAAATGCTTCTTATGAAGCCACTCTTTCTTTGCCCGGGCAGTGTGTTTGGGATCATTGTCATGCTGAAAGACCCAGCCACATTTCATCTTCAATGCCCTTGCTGATGGAAGGAGGTTTGCACTCAAAATCTCACGATACATGACCCCATTCATTCTTTCCTGTAGACGGATCAGTCGTCCTGGTCCCTTTGCAGAGAAACAGCCCCAAAGCATGATGTTGCCACCCCCATGCTTCACAGTAGGTATGGTGTTCTTTGGATGCAACTCAGCATTCTCTCTCCTCCAAACATGACGAGTTGTGTTTCTACCAAACAGTTCTACTTTGGTTTCATCTGACCATATGACATTCTCCCAATCCTCTTCTGGATCATCCAAATGCTCTCTAGCAAACTTCAGACGGGCCTGGACTTGTACTGGCTTAAGCAGGGGGACACGCCTGGCACTGCAGGATATGAGTCCCTGGCGGCATAGTGTGTTACTGATGGTAGCCTTTGTTATGTTGGTCCCAGCTCTCTGCAGGTCATTCACTAGGTCCCCCTGTGTGGTTCTGGGATTTTTGCTCACCGTTTTTGTGATCATTTTGACCCCACAAGGTGAGATCTTGCATGGAGCCCCAGATCAAGGGAGATTATCAGTGGTCTTGTATGTCTTCCATTTTCTAATTATTGCTCCCACAGTTGATTCTTCACACCAAGCTGTTTGCCTATTGCAGATTCAGTCTTCCCAGCCTGGTGCAGGTGTACAATTTTGTTTCTGGTGTCCTTCGACAGCTCTTTGATCTTCACCATAGTGGAGTTTGGAGTGTGACTGTTTGAGGTTGTGGACAGGTGTTTTTTATACTGATTACAAGTTCAAACAGGTGCCATTAATACAGGTAATGAGTGGAGGACAGTGGAGCCTCTTAAAGAAGAAATTACAGGTCTGTGAGAGCCAGAAATCTTGCTTGTTTGTAGGTGACCAAATACTTATTTTCCACCATAATTTGCAAATAAAGGTGATTGTCTGGATTTGTTTTCTCATTTTGTCTCTCATAGTTGAGGTCTACCTATGATGACAATTACAGGCCTCTCTCATCTTTTTAAGTGGGAGAACTTGCACAATTGGTGGCTGACTAAATACTTTTTTGCCCCACTGTAAATTTGATTAATAAATGTGTGTGTCTGTGTCTGTAGTAGTTACCAACATTGTGGCATTTTTTTCATATAAGATTAAAATGTTGACGGGTATGAAAAATTACATGACAACAATGTAGTTGAGGCAGACTAAGTGATTCATCATAGCTCAGGGACAGTGCTGAGCTAGCTTTGGATTCTATTGTTCTGAGGTTTTGTAACCAGTTTAAACACTGGATGGATATAGCATTTGTCATCTCTGATGAATACTTCCTTTTATTTCTTCCACTAGAGCAGAGCAGTCCTAATCTTATTGGGTGTGTCCCTTTGCTAACACAATGGAGCACTACTGATAGGGTGGCATGCTGAACCTGGATGCCTCAGATAGGCTTGTTGGAATTGGGGCACCAGCATTCCATTGTCCAAACTTCTTTTTAATTCAAATCCTTTTTAATTCAGTTTTTGTAGTGAAACGTCACTTTGGCAACTTAAAGCATAATTCCTTACTTCTGCATTCAGCAGGCTGGAGATAGAGCACTGTGGCCACTGATAATATACAGGACTTTGGATGCCATAAGGACTTTCTGGCAGATCTTTTCTTCTCCCAGCTAATTACAAAGAACTGATGTATAGTTCACCAATGTATATTGATATAAATAGTTCCTTTTTCAGGCAGCAATATTTAGCAAAAAAAAAAAGTAGATGGCTAAGTACATGATATATGAAAGCATACAGATCTGAGAAACAAAACAATATTTTCAGCCTGCTTAACGCAATATCTTCTCACATAAATCAGGCACAAATTCTGAAAAAAACACTTTCCCAATAGAAGGATTGCTAATCTCTGAAGAACACAAAGTTATTAAGTGAGATTAGTCAGTTCTACAATTACCATAATATTTCTTTTTCTACAATCATTACAAATAAATGTTTTTGAAACTCAAAACATGGTGGGGATTGTGACTTTTAACACTATAAAGTATTTTTAATACCACAGCAATTAATCATAATATATACTTTGCATACGCAGGATTGACTTGCCATCTGAGATAATGTGGTTCTTGTTTAAAATATCATATTTATATGGCAACCCTTAGCTTTACCTCCTGAGCGTCCCAACTTTTATCTATTAAATGGGCTACTAGCATAAGTGTTTGCAAGAATAATAAAGACTGCTATCCTTACGAAGGCCATTCAAATAGCAGTCTAAGCAGGGAAGTCCTTTACTTCAAGCATAAAAAGTCTTAGCAGGATCCAATATATCTATATGGAAGCTTACACGAGAAATATATTCGTCCTTTCCATTTCCAATCCAGGTCTTGTGCTAGTGATTTTAGGGTGGTGGTGGCAGCGGTACAGGGGTGGGTTATAATTTTTTTTACTACTGGTTCTGTGGGCGTGGCTTATTTTGTGGGCGTGGTTTGATGGTCATGTGACAATTATTTAGGATTTAGCAGAGGTACTGGTCTACCAGGCTTTTAACTGCTTGCAGAGCTGTACCGGTCTACCCATTTATTTTTGCAGGCACTGATCTACTCATGTATTTTGCAGGCACTTGTCTAGTCATTTATTTTTTCAGGCACTGGTCTACTCATTTGTTTTAACACTGATCAGCTGTAGGGCGGCCCTTTGAAGCCCTGCGGCAAGAGTTTAAACAGTTTTTTCCCCCTCTAGCCATCAGCTGGGACTCAGAAGGCAGCAATAGATTGGGGGTGGGACCAAATAAAAGGGGTGTGGGAGGGGGCACGGGGTGTGGGGGGGCGCGGGGGCAGAACCAGTTTGGTGACATCATATCGTCACTACTACCGGCTCGGGAGAACCCGGCCAAACCGGGAGGAACCCACCACTGTGGTGGTAATACAATTTGCTATTACATTTGTGATGAGCCTGCTTTTGCCATGGTGTTTTACTGTTTGTTCACATAGGCACGTGTTCATGTAGGCGTACAGCAGTCATATTTACTTGATTGATAAGTAGCTGGGAATTGAAGTCTAACGTATCTGTAGAGAAGAAGGTGGAAAAGGCTGTAACAGATATTGCCCTGAAGGAGAAAAGCATTTTATCTTATCCATTACAGATCATCTAAATGGACAATATCAAGTTCTTGTTTTACCATTGGCTATTAATTATTCTAAGTATCTAAAGTTCATGTGGAATCTAACATTATTTATTGATATTATCTGTTTTGCATGCTAAAATTGAAAGGCAAACTTTTTTTTAAAGCTTGACACATTATAGGAAAGCAGCCTATGAACTTAATATATGGCTTAATGTGTTGTGGGTAGTCCTTGATTTACAGCTACAATTGGAATGGGAACTTACATTGCTAAGCACTGCAGTTGTTAAGTAAGTTGAGCCCAATTTTACAACCAATTTTGCTGCGGTCATTAAGGAAATCCAGCTTTCCTCATTGACTTTGCTTGTTGGAAGCTGACTGGGAATGGTAATTACATGACCCTGGGATGCTGCAACCATCAGAAATACAAGCACTTGAATTTTGATCATGTGATTATGGAGATATTGTGATGGTTGCAAGTGCAAGAACTGGTCATAACTTTTTTCAGCATTATCATAACTTCAGATAGTTACTAAACTAATTGTTGTAAATTGAGGATTACCTGTATTAGAACACAGAGAAAATGGGACTGAATAATAATCCCCAGTTCAATCCCCAGTTCAATCAACTGAGGATAAACATGTTTTAAACATGTTTAAACATGGATAAACACCTCAGTCTTGACCTCCTGTCAAATCCCAAAATTTCTCACAGCTGCATTGCAGGAATACTGAATTTTGTCCCCACCATTGCTAATGGAACAGCTTTTTTCACTTTGAGTATCTTTTTGGAAAAACCTGTTACACAACTCTATAGAACTACCACACACACAATAATATATTACAGAAGAGGAATGAGACTTAATAGAGAATTGTTTCTTTGCAGAAATTCCTAATTCAGTTCTGCAACAATCAATGATGAACTGCTTGGGTGAAACAGTTAAACGTATGAAAGCTGTCATACCTATTCAAAACAATTCAAAAGTTCTGACCATTCAATGGACAGAAAGCCATATGTATATAAGCATATTATGTCTCTTCCAGATCATGTGTGTGTGTGTGAGTGTATGTGTGTGTGTTCAGTTGATCTGGAAGAGACATATGTATATATGAATGTTTTATACCCACATATGGATTTTTGAAGCATATTACGTTTCTTCCAGATCAACTCACAACAATCTTCTTAAATTAGTTTGGATCGAGAGCTGGCAAAAGCTGAAATTTGGACAGTGTCCGAAAAAAAAGTCACCAGTCATTTATTTGGACGCTAACCACAACTGAAAATAGAAACACATTAAAAATAAGTATTTCCCGGGTGTTTTACCACGTCAAGGAATTATAAGGAGGGTCCTCGAGTCCCGATAGAGGGTACAATACAGAAGAACATTTCCAATAGCCAGGCACGTTTATTAAAGGACGAACCAGAAAAGAGTACAATATTTTTGAAGATCGATTTTTTTCTCCCCGTTTCTTGCCATCAAAGTAAATCTTTAAATTCTTGCCCCGGGAGCAAACTCTACTACCTTAGAAGCATTTACAACCATCTCTCGGCAATTAACTCTACGAGCACTCTTTCCCTCCAGCTTAGGAAAAAAAAAAATCCCAAACGCGCCACACCCCGTGGAGCTCTCGCCCGCGGGTTTCCTATTACGGGGACATGACTCAACGCTTGTGTCTTCCCTGCTAGACATCGCTGGGAGGGGGAGGTTAACAGACATTCCCTTCACCCTTTTGATTGGAGGCCGATATTTAGCTACTTCCCGGGATTGGTTGGTCGGTTCCCGGAGGGCAGCCTCCACAGCTTAGGGGTAGCGCAGTTCACTCTTGTTTTTGGCCAGTCCCTAACTTTGGGGTTGTTGTGTTGCAGTTTTTACGTAAGAATCGACGCTCCTTCTGCGAGGGCAGCGGAGAAGGAAAAGAGAGGAAGGCGCTTTCTTGGCGCTCTGGGCGCCTCTAAAAGTTTGGCTCAAAGATTTGGAGAGAAGCAGCTGCTCAAAGGCCCTCGATTCACCATGGGGAGACTCGCCCTTAGCCTCCCCTTAGCGCTCCTGCTGCTGGCGACCCTTTGCAGAGGTAAGGCCGATTCGAAAAAAGCTGCTCGGTTTCCCTCCCACACCTTTGGTCCCCACCCGCTGAGCTGGGTGTGGTCGCTCGGTTATTTTCTTCAGCCCGGCGAGTCCACCCTTCTCTGGATCCCTCGATTGATGCCGCTTTGGTTCCAGCAGCCCCGCTGGAAGCTTTATGCTGCAATGCCGCGGAGCATAAGGAAGGGGAAGGCCATTTACAAAAACTTTAAAATTTTAGCTTTCGCCCCCCCCCCCCTTTAAAAAAAATTATAATAAATCGGCCTGCCACTTCTCCACCCCGCCCAAGTTAGGGACAGATTTTGAGGAATTAGTCCCAGATGACTGAGAGACATTGATGGCTCATTTGGGTTTGAAATTGCGCATTTTCCTTGAGGATTTTGTAATTCATAGGACTTTAACAGATTTAAGACCTGGCTTCCAGATAAATCAATATTTGTTTAAATAGCATATTACGAGCAGTTCATACAAGGTCACATTTATGCCCAAATAAATATTTGGCTTAGGAACTTGAAATCGTTGCCCAGCAAAATCCACTTCTCTTTCAATTTTGCATTTCGTATTACACAGTAGCCATAGTTCAATAACCGTGTTGTGTGAACTCCATTAATTGTAAATTAGCTTTTAAGCTTTTGGGTCAAAGTGGCCTCTGAATCAAATCGTACTCGTGAAGGCAAAAGCATGAATGTTGCTAGGTCATACTGCTGTCTATGACATTTGCACTTGTAGATTTTCAGAGGGACCAGAAAAAAGAGTGAAGCCAAAGGAAACCTTGGAAAAATCTGCAGAGTGAAATGTTATATTGTGCAGTCTTATATTAAATGTTTGTACTATTGCATTTCAAGAAAGTCCCTGCTGAATTCTGTGGATTAAAAAGTACTTCTCCAGAGCTGAGATTTTAGTCTATTGCTGCAAAATGGCATGGATGTTTGCAGGAGTGTAAAGACTGATCACTTTGATGTGGCATATATTTTTATGAACTTCTCAAGTGTCCCTAAAGTATTATTCTAAGTGTGTGTGCATGCACATGTGATTCAGATGGGATAGTGAGTGATAGGTTGGAGAGGAAGTAATCACAGAATTTTACACCGAACTGTAGCATTGTGTTAACATAGATAACACAAATGACTTGATAATTTCATTGTGTTATTATTGTTCTAGTATTTTGTTTCTTGAAGTTATTTTGCTCTACTTCATTAAAAGAATGTCTTAGAAAACTAAAGTATTGTCTCATTGAGCTTTAGATGGTGTCATTTTTGGTGTCAGATTTGGCTTTTTTGATATGCTCAGGATTTCTATTACTGCTATAGTCATGATGGCAAACCTATGGCACGCATGCCACAGTTGTCATGCAAAGCCCTCTGCAGGCACGTGAGCGGTAGCCCAACTCAGCTCCACTGCGCATGTGCCTCTCAGCCAGGTTATTTTTGGGGATGCACAGGGGGCGGGCGCATGTGGGAGATGCACGTGCATGCACAGGGGTCACACACATGTGTGGGGGGAAGGGGTTACGCATACATGCATGGGGGAGCAGTGCCCCCCACGTTTTTGGGCCCAGGAGGCTGCAGGAAGGGCCTCCAGAGCCCGGGGGAGGCCATTTTTGCCCTCCTGGAAAGCCTTTGGAACCTGGGGAGGGCAAAAATGTCTCCCCCGCCATGGTTCAGGAAGCCGAATAGACCACATCCATCATGGCCACACCCACCCAGCAACCGGGCAGAGAACTGGTTGCTAAAATTTTTCAATCCCACCCCTCACGTGCGTGGGGGGTTGCGTGCACGTGTGTGTGGGCTCTTGTTTACATGTGTGGGGGCACGCACATTGCATTATGGGTGCCGGCACACATGAGCGCTTTTGACACACGAAAATAAAAAAGTTAGCCATCACTGTGCTATAGACTCAATACTTGTATTGAAAAATGATAGACAGGAATTGAGGGTAGTATGGTTGAAAGACATTGTAACTTATTAATGTGGACTAGTTATGAGGGCTAGCCATAAACCTTAAGTTGGTATGTTTGGAAATCATGACTATGATTTGGAAATTTATGACTAGGAGTCATAAAGCAAGAATAAATAAAATGCAGCTTCTGCAGAATTTTGGAATTTCCCCCTGTCAGCTACTCAAAACAGGAAGTTTTCCTAACCCAGAATTGTCTTTGCTTTTTGGGAAAAATGCATTAATGCAATTGAATGCAGCTGTTTTATTTTGCCTTTAGTAAAAATGAAGTATTTTTAGATGTTAAAATATTTTCAGTTTACACTAATTGGAAAGTATTTTTAAAAAGTTAAAAAATAAACATTTAATAGTTACTATGGAATAATAATTTGGTGGAGTAATAATTTGGAGGAAATTATATAAAAATGTAAAAAAACCAATTATTTTTACCTTCAGAGCACAGAACAGTGATTACAGTACAAACTCCATAGATTTTTCATATTATTTCTTAAAATAGCCTAAGAAACTCGCTAATGCTATCCCTTCGTAGCATTTTAAGAGAATGGGGATGTGATTTGTCTTTTGAATACTTTTGTGCTAGCACATGCAGCATTGACTCCATAGAGCAGTGATGGCTAACCTTTTTCAGACTGAGTACCCAAAGAGCGTGTACGCGCAAGGGTACGCATGTGCAAATGCACATGCGTGCGTGTGAACCTCCAAATGCAATTCATGCGCAGCTGCCAAATGTGTGCTCCATGCAGGCGTGCATGCCCCCCCACATGCACCCCACCTCTGTGTGTGTGCGCGCAATCCCCCCCACGAATGCGCGGTAGAGACCCGACAAACTGGCCGGCAGGAGGCACGCTCACATGCAAAGCAGAGCTGAACTGGGGTGACGGCTCATGTGCCCACAGAGAGGACGCTGCATGCCACTTGTGGCACGCGTACCATAGGTTTGCCATCACGACCATAGAGTTTGATGTGTTGATATCGAGATATTCATAACTTTCGTTGTGTTTTTTCCTTCAAATTGTTTGCGGTTAATGCTGGTGACCATAATAAAAATTGATTGATACAAACTGTTTGTAGTTAGTGATCATTTCCAAATTATCCACTATGTAATTTAAATAGGAAAACAAGTCATTAGGGAAGCTTTCAGGGTAGTAATTTATATGAAGCCTGACTCTAGAACAATTTTCAGTTCTAGAGTCAGGTCAGTTTTAAATCCAACATCATACATTTAAATTTCTGCAGTAAACCTTTCTAATACAAAAGTAAATGGTGTTGTAGGTCAGCAAATGAAGTAAACAAGAATTACTATTTGTAAATAATATTTTTTTACTTAAAAATAGACGTCATTTGAAAAGCTCCTAAAATATTAATGCTGATTATAAAAATTCCTTTCCTCTTTAGTCACATATTGCCTTAAATGGGTGTGGACTAGTTCATCTCTTCAATGAAGCCATTTTCCCATTAGTTCTGCATAGTTCTGTCCGGCTGATATTGTTGATCTGACTATAAATTAGGCTTTGTTTTTTCAATATTTTGAGAGTTTTGTTGTAACTGTTTTACAATATTTTTAGAGTTTGATGGTAACTGCTTTACAATTAAATAATTTATATTTTTAAATCTTTAGTTATATAACTTTGGGATTATTAAGATTTGGAATTATACATTTTATAAAATAATAAGATAAAAATAAGTTTGAATGTATATACTTCTTAAATTCAGCACACATTCCAAGAAAAAAAGCCCTAAAAGTTATTTTTCCATAGTCGTCAGGGTAATATAACATTTAATAGTTGTAAACTCAGCAGACAAATATTCTGTGTTTGCTTTTAAGAATTTAATTATAGGACAAGAAAACTGGTGCAAAAGGCCGGCTTCTATCAGAAGATAAGCTCTTAAACAGTTTGTCCGGTTTATATTTGCTTTATGTACTTATTCATAGGACTGCAAATAATGTACCTGGTTTTAAAGAAATATATTTCTACCTCCCTGCTTAATGCAGGATCATCTGCTTTTGGGTGGAGGAAGAGAGAAGCGGTTGGAGTAGACTGTATTATTATATTTTAAGCAGCGATGCAACAACAATGCGCTGTTTCTTGGAATAAAGTTTAAGCTGAAAACAAACTCCAGGGCGCTGCTACCCACAATGGGGCAGTGTATTATATCCTTCATGGTAATCCATTATAAATAGCTTAAGCAGTTTTTCATGTACTTTATCTTCCTTGCCTTTCTGCTTCTTCCCCTCTTAAATTGACTCTTGTAACAATCCTGTAATAAATTTTTTCCCCTTTCAGCAGGCAAAAAAGAAAGTCTTGGATTCAAAAGCAAAAGTAGCTTGTTCCCAATGTTGCCTAAGGCAAATTTTTGTATGTTTTGTGAACAATGTGAACAAAAAACACGTTTGTCTTTCTCTATAAACTACTGTCTTGAATGTTTGGTTATCACAACCATACATGAATCCCAATTTTGATGATAGAGATATAAAGATAAATTTAGGGCAACTTTCATGAAGTTGAAAAACTCTTGACTTGAGTGTGACTAATCAGAATTGCTCTGGCCAAGGCAAAAATTCTGATGTATTTTTGTACCCATTCCTTTATAGTCACCATCTGTATAAGAAGCTAAAAGTAGAATAAAAGCAGAATAACAGCTTCCTGTTTTTATTTCTCAGCACCGGGTATGGAAAGGCATTCCCTTGTGTTTGGAAATTATATAATAATAATTTTCTAATAATTTTACAAATATGGAAACTAGTAAGGAAACTAGTAAATAAAAGTGCCTCAAGTTGCTTGAAATAAAAGGCAAGATATAAATGAAATCCATTTCAATATTATTAATGTAAAAGCAGAGAAGAGAGCATCAGAGTCGTTTTTAATAGTAGCTTAAATAGTATAGTGGCTTGTATGGATAGTTTTTGATTTGTGACCATTTAACAACAGTTTGAAGTTATAACAGCCTCAGAAAAACTGCCTTATGATCTACCTTGAAGTTATGATGATCAAACCACCTTTGCAGTCATAGATCACAATTTGGTGCTTGGTAAATCTGGCTCACGTTTGTGATGTTTGCCGCATCTTGCAGTCATATGATCCCAATTTATGACCTTCCCGGATAGCTCCCAATAAGGAGAGTTAATTCTGGAAGCCAGATTCACTTAACAGTCACATGATTCACTATCATAGTGATTCATTTAACCATGGTAAAAATGGTAATAAAATTGTGTCGAGTCACATGATGACTTGCTTTGTGACCACACCAACGTCTAATGAAAAGTCCAGCCCCAATTGGGACATAAGATGAAGACTACCTGTATTCATTTGCAGTGTTGATTTGCAATGTCATACAGAGCACTTGGTGATCTTCAGATTATTCACCGACACTACTAAATTTAATAGTATTTAAATATAGTTCGTTATTGGATTGGAATATGGGAAAATAGATACAATGATAACTGGCAGCCTTGTGATCAAATATAATAAATAAAATGAACTGGAGTGGTATCATCCTTTCTAATAAGGATGTACCCAGAATTGAGTGCTCCTAGGGTCCAGTGAGCCAGCTAACCCCTCTGGTTTGAAATTTAAGAGGATACCTGAGATGGCTGGAATATTATTTTTATTTCCCCATAATAATCTGGTTTCTTCATCTAGGAGCTGCATTGTGTTTTCCATGGTCAAAATAGCATGGTAGATAGTATCAAAAGCAACTTCAAGTCCGAAAATACATATTTATTAGAGATCCTCCTGCACATTTCTTGTTAGAGTTTTTCTATTCAGAGGACTACAATTTCAATTGTTACATTCCAAGGATCTTGGAGAAGAAAAAAGTGAAAAAAATTGATGATCACTTCAGGCAATCACTCATACCTCTATCAAGGTTGTGTATGTAGGCAGTCCTCACTTACCAACTGCCTCATTCAGCGACCATTGCTGAAAGTTACAACCATGCTGAAAAAATGTTATGATCAGTGCCTGCATTTACAACTTTGCAGCGTCCTTCAATCACATAATCACCATTACATTCAGTATGTATTCTGTTGTCCTTAACCTATTGGTTTTCTCTCTTCCTCCCACTGGCATAGCAGAGATACTGGAGAGGAAGGGATTACAAGAGAGTAAGCAGTGGAGAATAAACATTAAAGAAATGCAGTGGCGTCAGCAAATCTGGTTGCAGTTTGCAAACAGCCAATGTATTTACATTGTGTGCCTGCTTACTCTCTTCCAATCCTTTCCTCACCAATCTTTCCACTCTGTGAGGTGGGGAGGAAGTAGGAGAAATTCCTTAAAGAAATCACTTCTTTTTTCTTTCTCTCTTCACTTAATGACAGAGATGCCAGTGACAATTTGATTGCTAAACAAGGGCTACCTGTAAAGTTTATTTCCATTACCTAAGAAATTGGGTTATAAGGCAGAATAGAATTTATTGTTAATTACAATTTCACACTCTTCATGTAGATTACCATTTTACACTTTATTCACTAGGCGAGGGGGATTTCAAAACAATCTGTAAAACTGCCTGTCAGTTTTATGAATAGCAGTTATCTGAAGATTCATTTTCAAAAGAAAATTGAGCCAAAAATAACAAAGAGTTTGGTTGTCCATTTTTTCCCATGACATCCTTGAGGCGATGTTACCTTAGTGATGACTCTCCCATTTTTCAATCAGTTTGAGGAGCAAAGACAGTCTTTGTTTTGTTGTTGCTGCTGCTTTATTGATTTTTATAACAGACTGCTCTGGAGGATTATGCACTACTTGGAGATTTTGGAAAAGTGGAAGATAATAGTCCAACACCAACACATTTAAATTGATGAACAGATTGTCTTGAAAATCACTTCTTGTTTTGATACAGCCATTCTTTGTTTGGCAACTACCTCAGTTAGTAACCATTTGGAAATATGGTGGTGACACTGCTAAAATTCATTTTCCAACTCACACTCACATTTACATCTGACAACAAAACTCTTCAGTGTGAAACTGATCAAGGTCTATTCATTTGGCGCTCAAAACAACTAATTAAGGTCACAGAGTTGAGCTTGTCAACTTGCAGTTAGTAGTTAGAGAGTGCTGCTCAGTGAAAAAAAGCAGCTAAAAGATAACTTGTTTAGGCAATCTTTCTGCTTTGTGAGAAGGGGGAAAAACATATCAGGTAGAAGACAAGAGACCTTTATCTAAATAAAAGGTCAGCAACCAGTGATCTTTCAGTGCCTTTACCTCTTGCTCTCCCTATTTTAATCACTGGTATTTGTTTGTTTATTTTATTATTTATATCCTGCCTTTATTATTTTAACAAATAACTCAAGATGGTAAACTTACGTAATACTGCTTCATCCTCCGATTTTCCCCACAGCAACAACAGTCCTGTGAGGTGAATTGGCTGAGACAATGGTCACCCAACTGACTTTAAGGACTAAGAAAGGATTAGAACTCATTGTGTCACAGTCTATAGCTTGGTGCCTTGATCACGGAGGTTGGTTGCTAATTAAGGAGGGTATGCATGATTTTTTCATACCCCTACAAAGAGATCATGGGAATTGTACTTTACACACATGCTCTATATTTCTCATCTATGTCAGTGTTATATTTGCATTTGTACGTTTTAGCTGTTATTTGCAGTTTTGAATAGGAAAGAACATAAATTCCTAAGGCAGGAAAAAAATAATCTTACTTTTGAAAAATACTTAACAATAACCAAAAGAGACAAATAAAAAAACTATTTTAAAAGTTTTTTTCTTAATGTTATGTTTAAGGCTTAAAGAATGTTAGATCTTATTTCAAGTAACTTTAGTTGAAAGGAATTATGCTATCTTTGAATCCAAGGGAATTAATTTATTTTAATGCACATGTGAAAGGATAGTACCTTTGGGGATAATATTTTCATAATCATTGTTTCGTTATTTCTTGAATAATCCGATGGATTTTGTCTCCTTCCTCCAAATCTGTGTTACAAAATGGATTGCAGGATTAAAAAATAAATCATCCCACATAGTGCATAGGCCTTGCTGGAATTAATAAAGTTAAATTTCAACATATACAGAGGACATTAACTTTGAAAAATTGGAGTTAATAACAGAAATTGTAATTAACAATAAAAAAATATCCATTAGTGCTTAACTGAAACTTCTTAAAAGGGCACTAAAAATGAACACCATTTGGATTAAGACCATATCTATTTCATGATAATTAAATCAAAAAAGTTCTACCTTTTTTTTTAAAAAAAAATCCACTTCTAGTAGTGGAATCTTTAGTTATAGATGGGTGATTTCAGTTCTGTGGTCATTTTTATTATTCTTTTCTGCAACTTTTATAAAGATGCAATATATTTTTGAGGTGAAATGATCAGAATTATTCACAGTCTAAAAGATACATAACAATTGCCATTTTAGAGCCATTTTTCCTAATTTAGATTGTATTATAACATTTTATTTTTATCCTCAAATATTGTTTAATATTTTTAAATTTTAAATTTTTAAATTTTAATTAAAATTATTAAATTAGGGCCATCTTTTTGCTAAGTTAATCACCCAAATTAGCTTGTTAAATGAAAAACAAAACAGATGTCAGTTTTCAGAGTGTTGGAAAACATATCCATCTGGTTCAGTTCCAAACCGGGGGAAAGGCACTGGAGACAAAATGGAAGCTGGAGGCTGATTGGGAAAAGGGTCCATTTAGTGATGAAGCAGAACCATATGGAGTTGTGAGTGAGGGATATATATACCTTCTCTTGGGCTTTGAACTTGAGCTTCCTGTTCCTGTTCAAGAACATGTATTCTATTGGCTGTAGTAGGTATCATAGCTAACTTTGTAGGTTGTCTGACCATGAGGTTTGGTTGAAGTTTGCTGCATGATGCAATGTCCCCAGGTGATTGTGCCATGTGGTGAGTTTTGCTGCTAGATGAGTTAATCCTATTATGTCGTGGAGGGTCATGTCTTAATCCTATCACCCTGGAGCTGGAGGTCTTTTGTTTTGTAGACTTTCTTAATAGGCACCAAATATCTGCTGGGGGCAGGGAGCTGGACCTCTGAGTTTCTGTCTCCCTTAGGATTTTTATTTCTCTTCTAGGGGAAATATTTTATCCTGCCTTTTTAATATTTCTCAAAGTATTTCATTCTTCTAGGAGAGTGGTGGGTGCTAACTTTCTACGGTAGGCAACGTTTGGAAAAGAGGTAGGCAACGTTTGGAAAAAGAAGGTTCTAGGTATTGTAGAAAGTATTTTAATGCAGTTAGGGTATTGTAACAGAAGTTGTATTAGCCAGAAGTTATATATAACACTATGTAATTCAGACTCCAGTGCAAATTTAATGATAATACTGTGAAACAAAAAAAACCCCAAAACAGTTCTTTGTGAAAGAACCAAGTTCCATCCAAAATAGGTTTTGCTTCAAGTTCCAAATTCAATTTTCTATTTAACCACAACATTTATTTTCTCTAGATTTAATTTCAGCTTCTCTTATCTTATCTAGCATGTTATAGTGATTAGGTGAAATTCAGACATACTGCATAAGAGAAATGATAAAACCTTGTGAAACATCACAAATCAGCAATTTAGATATAATTCAGTATTTCAGAGAAACTTGGTGGCTTCATTCTTTTCTTTCTGTTCTCAAAAATTTTATCAGCGAACTGCAAACTGTCAGCCTCCATAGAGATTTACAGTAAAAATCTGTCCATTGTCTGACCTCTCCTTTATTTTCTGCTTTCAGTAGTATTCAGTCCATAAAAATACTGGCCATTCTGCTCAGGAGTCTTAGCTATATTTATTTTTATCATTTATAGAAAACAAAGATTTAATCAATGGTTTTCAGGAATGACTTAAAGGTTTTTTTCAGGATAAAATGTTCATATCTGTGCATTTCTTTTTTTCTTTGTTTGATCCTCCTGTTTGATGTACTCTAGCAACACTGCAGTGAAAAGTTGAGTCATCCTAACTTCACTTGCTGCAGAGCTAATTAAAAATGCTGCTTGGCAGGATATATAAACATCTTGCCAGGATTTCTTTGCCTCATTGGGATGAATGATGCCTGTATATTTCTGCTTAGTTATTCTTTTTGCTAGACTGTCCATTTTAAAACCTCTAAAAAGTTTAAAACCCTGCTAAACAGTTTGAAAAAATGAGTGGCAAAGGTGTTTATAATAAGAGAGACTACCCCTGTGTCTTTAAAAAAAAAAATTCTATATTGCACATGAACACTTAAGTTTTGAAGAGGCATTGCAGATGGCCACTAGGTTTTGAAGAAATATTTTAAAACAAATTAAAAAGGAAATACTATTTTTCATATCTTTTCAAAAGTAAATTATAACATTGTAATCATTTCATCAATATCGTTATTTTAATTTCCCTTTCACTACAGGAAGATTATTTTTGTATAGACAGCTTTCCTTCTGTAAATGAAACTTCATTCAGTAAAAAAATTTGTTAGGATATATGATGATTGTAGCAAAGCATTTTTCTTCAGGCACGCTGCAAAATTACATAACAACAAAATAAGTAAGATCTTTATCTCCATAAAATTTGTTATTGTGATTTTTTTACCTGTGTTGAAAATTAAGTGACCGTGAGTTTAAAACTTGATTGCCTTATAATACATTAAAGGAGTCAATAGAAGAATTAATGGAATTAAATTATACAGATGAAATTATTTGGGATTAAACCAAATTGAAGAATGCTAAAAGAAGTAATTTGATGAGTTGCATGAGTTTGATAGTGATGTATAAAAAAATGGAATTCAGGCAATTATGATTAAAAGTAAGCCTGTAATTATGATTGTAAGTCGTTGTGGCTGTAAGTTGAGGCATTGTAACTGGATTCAAAATTACTAGTATTTTTTATGATAGTCATTATATGTGATTCCATTTTCCCCAATGGAATTTTTTTGCCTGAAACCAGGAGTAAGTGCTTGGAAACCAATAAAAAATGTAACACAGTCATGTGACTGCGAGATGCTGCAAAAGTGAGCTGATTGCTAAAATGTGATCACATGACCATGAGGATATGTGCAGCCATTTTAACTTCAAAAACTATGGGAAGATCCGTTGTAACTTCAAATTATCATTAAGCAATAGGTACTAAGTCAAGGACTATTTGTGTTAGCAATCAAAGAATAATTTAAAGAGTTTCATAAAGTCTGATAGAATGTTGAACAACAAGGCTGCAACTGTAGATTGTACAACTAGAGAAACTGGAATTAGAAAAATGCAATTATTCTTCCGCTCTATGGTGGTAAAAGGCTGGATATGAAAGCTATAGGGAGTTACAGTAGTCCTTGATTTACCACTGGTCACTTAGAGACCAAACTTATGACCATTTCCCAAAAGGTAGGGTAATAGTTTATGACTCATTGAATATAATATTCAATATGTATTTTTACTAAATAAAATTGGAAATTAACATGCAGGAAAGCACAATTTTAAAGTATTATTTGTATAACACTTTAATAATTCTATAATTGTCATCATACAGTCCTGGCTCTTTGGCTTAGAAACGGAGATGAGCACCGCCCCCTAGAGTTGGGAACGACTAGCACGTATATGCGAGGGGAACCTTTACCTTTACTATTTCGAACAATAACTCTATAGCTTCTGTAGATTGTATACGTTTCCTTAGAAAATAAAATAAGTGGCTGTTGTCAGTACTTTGCTTTGGATTACAGAGAATCCTGAAGTGTTAGAATGGACAGTGGGTACATTTTCAGTCAACTTCTATTTTGAGAGTGGAGAGTCAGAAAAAATATGTCATATATTATGTGTGCTTGAAATGGAAAATAAAGACTTATTTTGATTCTGAAACAAACATTACATGCTGGAAGTTCTGTTGAATCTTTCTGAATCAGCTATGAGTCACTAAAAAAGCCTTATCAGATTTTTATAAGATACAGAAACCTGTAGGGACTCAAAGTAATTTTATGGATCGAGTAGGGCAAGGCTAATGCAAATCATCTGCTACTCTTCTTCAAAGGCAAGGAGACATGGTGCTTTTCTGTGCCCCAAACTTCTTGGCACCTTCTTTTTTCCCCTGCTTCTCCTAGGTCTGTGATGGCGAACCTATGGCACATGTGCCACAGGTGGCATGCAGAGCCATATCTGTAGGCACACAAGCATTGCCCTAGCTCAGTTCCAGCACGCATACGTGTGCCAGCCAGCTGTTTTTCAGCCTTCTGGGCCCTCCAGAAGTCGGGAAATAGGCCGTTTCCAGCCTTCAGAGGGCCTCCAGGCGGATGGGGAAGGCTGTTTTATCCTCCCCAGGCTCCTAGAAAGCCTCTGGAGCCTGGGGAGGGTGAAAAATGGGCCTATCAGGTCCACCATGCCATTGTGTACCAAAAGCGGGGGAAGCATGGGGGGGTCACATGTGCAGGGGTGGGGCGCATTGAATTATGGGTGTGGTCGTGCATGTGTGCGACCAACCCCCCGTGCAACTCCCATTTTGGCACACGACGGCAAAAAGGCTAGCCATCACTGTCCTAGGTGGTTGTTGCTACCATCAACATCAGCCTTAATTTTTCCTGTTGTTGACTCCCAAACATTTCTGGCTGCACCAACTGCATTATTTATTTCATTGCGTACCCCATCTAAATGTTCATCTGCAGTTTGGGCACAAACCATCCCAAAATAGCTATTCTGGGTACAGAACAATTCATGCATGACCATTTTGCCAATCTTTACTGGTAAGATACAAGATGCTATCTTCCCAATAGTGTTAAGAATAGGAAAGTGCAGCAAACAGCATTATAATACATTCACTCCCAGGTGATTCATTTTTCTGTGGCATGGGCTGATTTCCATAATCAAATAATAAAGACATAAAGTAAAAATCCAGTCGTGTCTGATTCTTGATGCTCATCTCCATTTCTTAGCTGAGAGAGACAATGTCTGAAAAAAATTTTGTGGTCATGTGGCCAGCATGACTATATGCCAAGGGCACAGAACGCTATTACCTTCCATTCAAAGTGATACCTATTTGTCTACTTGCATTTGCATGCTTTCAAACTGCTAGACTTTCCAGCTGACAAGTTTAGTGTTTTTAACCGCTGAGTCATCGCGCCCCTCCCAAAGACATAAAAAAGGCTTTGTTAGACTAGTTGAAGAAGGCATCTAGTTTAAATGTCTGTCTCCCTCTTCCCTGATTGGTTTGTAAATCAAAGTTGGGGAAGTATTTTCACTGAACAGTTTTGGTCATACATAATATATTTTATATTGGAATGTATGTATATTTACTTTTTAGCTTGATTGATGAGTAAAAATGAGTTGCTGAGCATCTGGCAAAAATTAAACTCCGAAATATATTGTTGTATTTTGGTTTCATGTGTGGTAGAACCCACTAGCAAAATGGTCTCTACACTGATATTTATCAAAGGATTGAAAGTCTAAAATTATTTAATAAAATGTGTGAACAGGTTGCTAATTTCTGTTGCTAAAGGTAATTCTATTCATGGATATTTCCTTCCCCTCTGTTCAAAATTCTTTTCAACCCAGCAGCTGTGGAACAGAAATTCCCAATCTTTTTCCTATCTGTGAGCACATTTGGAATTTTGAGAAAATATTATGGTACTGTTACAGAGGGGTGGCAAGAGTCAGTTTGACCATTAACAAAATAGCAATTTATTGATAAACAAATAAAATTTTGGGTGTGATCACACATTTTATTTTTTAGATGGACTCTAGAATCTATGTGGCACCTAGCAGCCTTACTGAAATACAAGTTATGCATGCGGTTGGTGATTTGCTTCACTAATATCCTGTTCATTGTTTTTAATTAAAAGAATCTAAAATAATAAAAGAAAAGCAATCAGGCAGATATCAGTGAATTTCTGTGGCACACCCAGCCATAGAGTACACAATCTAGTCCACACAATCAGTTATTGATATCCTGTAATTCTGTGAATACACTGGCCTATGGTGATAGTAAAGGTTATTTTCACCAACGGTGGGATCATGGTGGCTCGCGTGGTTAGGACATTGGATTGGAGATTAGCAAGCCAGCATTCGAGACCTGTGTGCTGCTGCATAGTAAGGTGAGCTGCCATTATTCGTTCCAGCTCCTTGATGGGGACATGAAAGGAGCCCCCACGGGCATCCCCTGGGCAACAGTGATATCGTCAGTTAATTATTTCAACTCAGAAATGCCTTAAATGGTGCCATGGACACGAAAGGGACAGGGAGCAAACAGTAGGGGGTGTTTCTTAGAAAGATTTGGAACAGTTTGCCGCTGTTATGATACCACAGCCTTGTAACAGAAGGGGAAAAAACCCATTTTCTCCAGTAGCATTATTAAAGGAAGATGCTTAAATAGAAAAATTAATGTGAAGTCAGACTGTTAAACTGACCCTCTATACTGTTAATCAAAATGTTTCTCTATGTTAACTTTATAGATATTCAAATGATCATGCATTAATCTTTCTTTTTTCCAGTTCTACTCACATAGTTCTTTTTTGTTCTTTTTTCCCCTTTTAGTTGAGTGTATTAGATCTCATTAGGGCGTCACCAGTTCTTCTTTTATTTCTATTTATGTGGGAAGCAGTGGGAGAATCCTTTGAAAGAAGAATTTAAAAAATGAAATGGTTGGGGTTTGTGAGAGTGTTTTTTTTACAACATTTTCCACAGAATTAGCAGTCAACTTTGTGAATAAATACATGTCTAACATGTATAAACATATACTGACCATCTGAATATGTGTTTCATGTTAGGGCCATAATTTTGGCATTGTTGTAGCTTGCTACTTGTACCCAATATTAGAATCTGTCAGTTAATTGTTCTAAGTAAGTGACTTGATTTTAGCTGGTATGTGCTATGTGAGCCAAATGATTACATTAATTTGATAAACTGTCACTTTTAATACATTGTATGAATAGAGCCAGAAGAACTGTTTTGAAATGTTAAAACTTACAAGAAAGAATGGGACATCGAGCAAAGAGAATAAATTCTTTATTCACAAGCTTTTAACCATAACCATAACCAAAGCCGAGCTGGTGCAGTGATTAGGGTGCAGTACTGTAGGCTACTTCAGCTGACTGCTAGTTCAGCAGATCAGCGGATCAAATCTCACCAGCTCAAGGTTGACTCAGCCTTCCATCCTTCTGAGGTGGGTAAAATGAGGACCCAGATTGTTGGGGGCAATATGCTATTTAGTATACTGTCTTTGGTGTAAGCCACCCAGAGTCCTCGGAGAGTGGGTGGCATAGAAATAATAATAATAATAATAATAATAATAATAATAATAATAATAATAATAATAATAATAATAATATCCGGAAGCTATAGCTGGTGCAACATGCTACGGCATGGACAGTTATTGGCAAGCCATGATATGGCCACCTAATGCCTTTGTTTCATGAATTGTACTGGTTCCTAGTAGGTTTCCAGGTGCAGTGCAAGGTGTTGATTTTCACTGGTTATCAATCTTTCATAGCATTATTTGGGTGAACTGCTGTTTTTGCCTGTTTTACGTAGTCTGACAGTTAGCATGAGCATAGTCCCATCAATTAAACAACGTTCCTGATGGGACCCTGGAAGTGGGCCTTTTCTGTCTTAGTTCTTGCCCTCTGAAATATCTTTCCACCCAAGATTCATATGGCCTCTACCTGTTTTTTTTAAAGAAACACTTAAAACACACACCAGACGCTGAGCTAGAATGAGTGGTATGCCCCTCCCAAGATGTTCATTTGTTTGTTGCTTTTTCTCTGAACTTTCTTTTGTCATTTATATATTATGTATTTGTGTTCGTTTGTGTCTGTAAACCATTCAAAGCAGTACAAATTGCAATGGGCTATAAATTATTATCTATGCATAAATAAATGTTGGGTAAAATATGCAAAACAGTAATATTTTTGTTTTTTTGGAATAGGACAAGATATATTTGATTTAAGTGATGCACTTGATACTGATGGTAAGTAGTTATAATCTTACAAGACCTGAAAATGACTTTATATATTATAGTAATAGTAATATCACATAATGTGATGTTACTCAAATTATAACTAGATTTTGCTTGAGTTGTATAATACTACATTGTTTTATAGCTTGCTCAATCTAGGTGCTTAGGATCTTCCTGGTTTGAGCAGTGCATTTTATTCTCCTAGTAAACTTTAACTTTAAAAGCTTTTCTAAATGGTATGGCATGCTAATTTTGTAGGGTTTTAAATATGTGCTTGTTACCATACCGAGGTGTTTTTTTTTTTAAAGAAAGTCAGTTATATATTTTATCATCATGATCACCACTAACAAATTAAACACAGAGCATAGCTTCTGGAATACTCCCCATATTCTTTACCAATAAGAATTATAAGAGTTATATGAATTTTTTCTGTGTAATGTAATAAAGTGTTTTATGTGGTTCTGTGCATGCCTTTTTTTTTCTTCAGAGATTATAATCAGATAGTGGACATAACATTGCCTGTATGGGAATGAGTCTGGGAGTCTACTCATAATGGATTTCTGTCTGTGTGCTTGTATCTATTTTTCTTCTTATTTCTCCATATTGTACCTATGAGTGCATCAGTGGTGGGTTCCTTCCGGTTCAGCCCGGTTCTCCCAAGCCGGTAGCGGTGACGATATGATGTCACCGAACCAGTTCTGCGCCCCGCCCCCCCTGCTCCCCAACCCCCGTATTATTCTTAACTTTTATTTGGCCCCATCCCCAATCTATTGCTGCCTCCTGAGTCCCAGCTGATGGCTAGAGGGGAAAAAACTGTTTAAACTCTTGCCGCAGGGCTTCAAAGGGCCGCCCTACAGCTGATCAGTGTTAAAAGAAAACAAATGAGTAGACCGACCGGTGCCTGCAAAAATACATGAGTAGATTAGTGCCTGCAAAAAATAAATGGGTAGATCGGTACAGCTCTGCAAGCAGTTAAAAGCCTGGTAGACCAGTACCTCTGCCAAATCCTAAATAATTGTTACATGATCATCAAGCCACGCCCACAAAATAAGCCACACCCACAGAACAGGTAGTAAAAAATTTTAGAACCCACCCCTAGAATGCATGCATGTGTTCTAGGAAGCATTAGATGCGCTCATTCTAGCTCATGTAGACATGACAGGCAGGAAAGAAAAACATAGATTAGATAGGAAGAATTGAGAACATTTCAAGCAGCTGCTCTGGATCTTCCTCTAGAGATGCATTGGGTCCCCCCCTTCCCCCCCCCCTCCATAGTCCAGCTGGATAGGACTTCATTTCAAACTTGATCTTCTTTTCCCTTGGTTTTTTTTCTGCTCACTAAATATTCACTGAATACTCTGTTTTTGTCCATTCCACTGATGGACAAACAGACAGTCCCAAACAGTTTTATGTATTTTCCGCTGTTTCATTAAGTTGACTTGAATAACAAATATAGAGAAAGTATGGTAAACATGGCATTTGAAATGCTTTTCAACCCGTTTACTAGCAATAACCATAGCAAAAAACTGTATTTCATTATGTATGGCACATAAAATAATATGCCTGTGTTTGTATTTTTATTTTCCCGTTGTGTTATTTGTGCACAGGGAACCATGGGATAACTTAATATATTTCAAATACAAATTTTTAAGAGACATAAAGGAGAGTGTTTTAGAATGGAACAATAAACAACACTGTGAGCTATCATCTAACTGTCCTTCATGTAGATTTTGGAGAACTGTTTTCATCAGTGCTTCTTCTCCCCTACAGTCCCAGTTTGGATGCCGCTTACTGTGAAACCTCTTTCTTTTGGTGGCATCCTCTACCAAACCAAATTTGTCCTCTTTTGTCTATATTTTTAAAGACTATCATCCTGCTGATAGACAATCGGAATCTCAAGCACCTTCGCATATTTTTTTTTCAATATTCTGTTGAGATTGGGAAGATTTAAAAAAAAAAAGAAATCCGTGCCTACTTTTAGATTTAGTTATTACAGAATCAGTTTAGCATCACTCTGTTGCAGGGAAGGGCCATTTTATGATGATGGGGCATATTTTAGGAGCATTAGTGCTTACAGTTACAAAATAATGGGTAGGGTAGTTAGAATTTTTTTTTTTTTGCTTTCTATTCATCGAATGAGAGTACTTTTACAAAATTATATAAAATGTTTTTAGTGCTTTTTCACTTCAGAGTTATATAAAACCATGCCACCAATTTTCATTTCTGAAAGACTACAAACAAGGATTTAAGGACTAAATGTTTATTCTGTTCTGCTTTAATGGATCATTGCAACCAATTATATTCTACTTTTATATTTCAGCTCCTACTAAAAGGCCTAGTGCAGCTACCAAAAAGCCAAGTAAGTATAGATTTTTACAGTAAGCGGGTTTTTTTGGAACGGTCTTATTTTGTGAACGTGATTGCATTTGAAAATAAATGGCTATGGTTCAGAAATATACTCTTTTAATTTTGAGGAAAGTTGAAGACCAATAGAAGTAAAATTTAATATTTATAGTTTGCTGTTTCCTAGTCAATGTGTGAGTATTCTCATATGTTCTTATTAGTCCTGTCTACCATATGAGGTTTTTTTAAACTATGGATTTAAAATGGGGAAGTTTTTTTTTTAAGAAAATCAAGTATTTTTATGTTGCTTCATTTAGCAATAGCAATACATAGCACTTAAGACTTATATAGCTGGTTTAGCTCAGCAGACTAAAAGCATAGTGATTAAAACCAGCTGTCTGCAATTACTGTAAGTTCGAATCTCACCAGGTTCAAGGTTGACTTCAGCCTTCCATCCTTTCTAAGGTAGGTAAAATGAGGACCCAGTTTGTGGGGGCAATAAGCTGACTTTGTATAAATATACAAAAGTATGAAGGCTATTGCTTAACGCATTGTAAGCCGCCCTGAGTCTCCGGAGAAGGGCGGCATATAAATCAAATAAAAAATAAAAAATAAATAAAAATAAATATATCACCCCATAGAGCTTTATAGCACTCTCCGGGCGGTTTAAAATGTGAGCATATTGTCTCCAACGCTCTGGGTCCTCATTTTACTGACCATAGAAGAAAGGAAGACAGAGTCAACCTTGAGCCCCGTCAGGGTCAAACTCCAGACTATGGGCTGGGTTCTAACCACTGGGCCACAATTAATAAGTTGACTTATTAATGCTCTTAACAGATATTTGTCTTGAACCATTTCGGATGTTCTTTTCCTATTAATATAAGAAAACTCTTAAATTAATTGTAAGAAATATCAGTGGAATTCAGTGGTGAAATCCTCTATGGTTTGCCACTGGTTCGCTGCTCACAGGTGCGATGCGCGCCAAATGCACGCTGCACGCATACATCTACAATGCATGCCAAACTGATGGGAACCGGTAGCATTTCACCCCTGCTGGAGTTCTAGGAAACGTTCGAGGCTTCATAAAATTAATGAATATATTTCTCTATCGTTTTTCCCATTTACTTCTTTGTGCAAATGGATCTGTTTGTTTTTCACTGTCTGAATTCTATTTTATTTATATATATATATATATATATGTACATTTCCTTTCATGCATGGCCACTAGTCTTTCATTTGGTTATTCTACATAAGACATTGATATCTAATAGATTTTTCTGTCTAGGTGAGGACTTCAGCTTAGAAGATGCTGTAAATGGTAAGCACTGGAAGAAGTTGCTCAAAACATCACTTGTTAGAATTTACCCTACTTTCCTAAGTAATAGTTTTGTATAGTATAAGTACAACTGAGAAAAACAACTATATTTAAGACAACTGGTTGAGAATGGCTCTTGCCAGCCTCTGTAACTTGGGGGGGAAATGTCTTCCACAGTAACCGATGAATACTTCTTGTTTATCCCATGCCCCTTAGAAGGCGTTCTTCTGCCTTTCTGCCTGCCATCTCCTCCTAATCTGATTAGACAGTGTAATACATTTGTACTTGTCTTCAGCTGTTACTTGCACTATAAGAGCATTGCCCTTTTCCCTTTGGCTGTTTAAAAAACATCAGGAGAACTTAAGATCCAGTATATTGATAATCAGAAGAATTTTATGTCTTTGGAGGCATGTTATCAGATTGCATTCCACCGAGACCCAAACTGGCATCAGCAATGTTGGCTTATAATATTCAGAATTTATTAGAAAACCCAGCTGAATATTATAGAAAAAAAACAGGATTCAGAGAGTAAGTGGAAATAAAGGACCATCCAAAAAGAAAAATAAGCTCAAGGAAAGAAAAAATGCTTTGAAAAATACTCACTCTTTGCCTTGAGCACTTGGAAAATAAAATCAGCTCCCTGATCAGTGGTGAAATTCAAAATTTTTCCCTACTGGTTCTGTGGGTGTGGCTTGGTGGTCATGTGACCGGAAAACCAACTATCACGCTTTACACAAAAATAACAAAAGCTACACAACTGACTCACACACAATGCAAACACAGCTGGACTTCACACAAAATGGCCCCTGCAACAAGCAGGAACCTCACAGTGTCACAGAGAGCTCAAAAACAAACTATTACACTTTACACAAAAATACCGGTTCGGGCAATAGGTAGTAAAAAAATCCTTTAAAAAGTAAAAAAAACACCAAAAAACCATTGCGCGGCACAGCTGATTGTCACAGCTGATCTTTGGAACTTTTTCTTTTTACTTTTTAAAGCATTTTTTTACTACCGGTTTAGGCAAACCAGTAACATTTTTACTACTGGTTTGGCCGAATTGGTCCGAACCGGTAGCATTTCACTCCTGTCCCTGATCCATAATTTGTCTAACTTCTCTTTGAATATGCAATTTTGGTTTAGATTATGTTCCTTCATATGGCTGAGAAACTTTCATGTCAAAAGATTCTGTGGACTTTTTTTCTTTAGATTCTCCACAGCCAGGTGATGTTTCTGAGAAAATTCACTGAACAAAAGCCCCAATCAAACTAATTTTTCCCAGCTATAAACATGGGAGGGGAGAGCAGATTGTGTTTGCTAGAAAATCTTGTGCTTGCTAGAAAATTGGCGTTCTCACAGGCTTCCAGATATCCATAGAAGGGATTTGTCTGCAACTTGATTGTATACACATTCTAATATAAGGGAGCTTATATTACTAAGATACCCAATGTATTCTTGGTTCATGTGCATTATATATTTTATTGGTTACTGTCCCCACTTTCTATGTACGGTATTAGGACAGAGGTGGGAAACCTCTGTCCTTCTCCAAAAGCTGCAGTAACAGCAACATTTTTTTCTAGTTATTGACCTCGCTCAGTGTCTTAAAAAAACCCAACAGTCTTAAAAAAATTGAAAAGCATCAACTTTCCAGTCTTTGTATAAATGAATGTGCTGTGTATTAAGGTAATAAAATCTGCATGTGTGAACAGAGAGAGCTTTTATTATCTTTCCATTTATTTGGAGCTATTCATATAGAGTTGATCATTTAAGCGTTTTTTCTGGATAGCAGGCCAAAGAAAATTCATTGGTTTGTTTTAAAAGCTGATACATTTCCTTTTTATGTCTTAGTAACAAATTACAATTAGATTGGTGAAAAAATGAGAAAATGATACAGGCTACAAAATGGACAACCTTGAATTGCTCCTAAACCATCTTTGCATTTAGAAAATATGTTTAGTTTTATCTAATTTGGAAACTCACAATTTTTATTTGGTTTAATTTTAACATTAACATTATTATATCTTGTAAAGTTTGGAATTCTGTTTTTATTAGTCACATTGAGTACTTCATCATATTAAAGAGACAAATTTAATGAATGGATAAATGAGAGAACGGACAGAATTTATCCTTGAACTTTAAGTTTGTGGGGATAAGTTGTTTTTACTAGATTTACAAGATACATCCTTGGAAGTCAGGTTGAAAAGATTCTGAATTATGTTCATGGTAGTCATGTCACTGTTTCCATTTTTAAATATTTGGGAATAAGAAGGATGGTGATAAAAAATTAAAAGCCTGTGAAGAAAGTAAATATACTTATTTTGTTTTCATTACCGAATCATCAATGAAATGAATTGCCCATTAAGCATCGAAATGGCAGTTTTAAATTTAATGTAAATTTGTGTACATGCTGCCTATAAAAATATAAAAAGGGTACTGGTTCATCAGAAAACCGGCTGTTAAACTATTTAGATTTTAAATGACAAAATAAATGCCTTACATGTGACCTCAATGATATAATATGTCCCCAATACTTAGATGGCTGAGCTTTTTGTTTTTGAATTTGGTATGAGTTAATGGTTTTGCGCCTTCTTTAAAGATTTTCCACTTGTAATATATTGCAGTAATCTAGCATGATTTAATCAAGAAACATGTATTACTGAGCTAAAGGGTTAGGAAATATGTCCTTCAAGAAGAGACATTAATTTCCATCCAAACCAGTACCAAGTTGGAAGACTCCATTTTATCAGGACTCCTTTTCATATTATTTTCCTGTATTTTTCTCGCATGTGGCCTTACACACTTCATTTTCTCTTTCTGATATATGGTAAAATTGAGAAGTGTAACTGCATGTAATTTACTTACAAATCATATCATAGCCAAGACATATATAAAGAATTTTATAGATGATAAATAGCATCTTAAATTTGACTTTGGAAGCCCACTAAAATCCAAAACAGAGGTGTTACATGAGGGAATCAAATACACCCAATAACCTATATCAGAGTATAAATATACGATAGTATTTGAACAGAACGTTTTGCAGAGCTTGTATATAATCGCTGTGTGCATAAATATTTTTCTTTTTTCCATTGTAGCTAAACTTGCCAAGATATTTATTTTGCTTAATTAATTCAGGTAGCAATTTTCTAGTTCTATAATATTATTAGATTACTTTTGATTTTGAAAGGACTATCTTTTCCCAATCATATCTACCCAACCCACCATGGTAGGGTGGCAGGGAATGTTACGGGTTCCTATCTCCTAGGGAGGTCCATTTAGTGGGATCAAGACGAAGGCCTTCTCTGTAATAGCTCTCTCCCTGTGGAGCATCATCCCTGCAGATTAGCCCTCATTTTGACACTCTTTCACAAGCCTCTGAAGGCATGGTTCTGCCAATGAGCATAAGAGACCCCAGAGTGATAGGGAGCCCATCAAGTGGCTGATTTAATTATTGTTGTCAGAGGGATGGGGATTTATTGGTTTTGTACTTTGTAAAACGCCCAGGGTCACCAAAAGTAGATTTGGCAGCCACATAAATTTTCTAAATAAATAAATTTATTTCCCAGTTTGAAAGTTGTACTTCTCTTCTTTATCAATAGGTCACGATGATTCCCCAAAAGCAACACCACTACCTCCTCAGCCCAAACCTGGGAGTCATGGCCACAGTGGGGGTAAGTTTTTTTCCCAAAAAGTACAGCTTTAGTGCCTACTCATAGAATCATAGGGTTGAAAGGGACTTTGGAAGTCAAACTCCCTGCTCAAGACAGGAGACTTATATCATCTCAGTTGAATTGTTGTCCAGTCTATTCTTGAAATCCTAATAAAGGAGCATCCACAACCACAGGAAGCAAGTTATTCCATTGATTAACTGTTCTCACTGTCAGAAAATTTACCCTTACTTCTAGGTTGTAACTTTCTTTGATAAACTTCCACCCACTGCTTCTTGTCCTGCTCTCTGATGCAAGATTCTCTAGAGAATAAGCCAATCCTCTCTTCTTTGTGACAGGCCTTCAAGTCCTAGAAGAGTGATTCAGAGATAGATTTGAGAATCCACAACAGGTCCAGAATGAACTCAGAATTGCTTTCTATAAAAGTCAAATTTACTACACTATGTTAACTTAATCTAGAATTAAGAAGGACAGGATCAGAACTTTCCACCAATATAACACCAGCTTCAGGAACAGGTCTTTATCTACTCTTAAAATAATACAGCAGATAGCATTCTCTCTGTTCCTCATAGAAGAGCTTTTCTGTCTAGAAGGGGATTTCAATTTATAAGATGCCTTAGGTGGTAAGTATTAGTAGATGTTCCTCATTAGAATTTGCCTTACCTTCTTAATACTAGTTTTGTACAATGTAAATATAACTAGGAAAAAAAGCTTTATTTAAGAACTAGTGCGGAATTGTAGGGTCCATAAATAAATATGAATAAATGTGCTTTGATTTGAAAAGAGATAGTTAATAGGTGTTCCCACATGTTCTGAAATACCATTTCAAAGGATATGCACAGCCCACGTGCAAAGTACTATTTTCTTTTGTGGATACCTGTGTATTCATAATTATGAAACATCATTAATTCAGAAACATTTTTGGTATTTATATAGCAACAAAACATGAATCTGAGATATAGTTAAGCTTCTTAATGTAATGACTGAAGCTGGAAATGATGTAAAACTCCACTATACAAATTGGGGGATACATTATATACATTTTAAAGTGTGTTTTTACTCCTTTTGTTATTATTAAAGGATTTGAAGATGCAGATTTATTAGATGGTAACTTGCCACCTGAGAATCCAAGATCAGGTATGTTTCAAATATTCACTATATTTAAAACTATATAAGTATAGTTTTATGTAAGCTTTTGGATTTGTTGTTTATATATTAAATGGGAAAATATGAAAATATTGTAAAGTGTATTCATAAAAATATGCTATCCAGGAATTCAAGTTTAACTTCAGATTTGATTGACATTGGTTCCATTCATTATATTAAATTCATTATATTACATTCATTATATTATTTGGTTTTTTTGGAAGAAAACTAAAGCCTTTTTTGTATGTGTGTGTGTGTTCTAGTATGCAAATTTTAGTTTTGATTTCATCTTAGGTAAAATTATTTTTTTAATACTCATCTTTTCCAAAATCTAGGTGGGAGGTAAATAAATAAAATTAAAAAAACATTTCATGTTGGATTATATTTGGTAAGAAGGCTGAAAGTGTCCTTAAATGAGACTCTATATCTTCATATTCATATTGTTCTGTTCTAAAGATATATTATTCTAAAGACCATATTTTAGAAATAGGGTCAAATGCAGTCATTGCAGTGCAGTCCTACACAGTATTGTTTAAAAGTTCCATTGGGCTCCGTAAATTTTGTCCGCAGATAAATTAATACAAAAATGTAGGCTGACAGAACTGTTATTGCAAAGAAGCATTCACAGCAATCCCTATACCCGTGATGGCGAACCTATGGCACGCGTGCCACAGGTGGCACGCGGAGCCATATTAGTGGGCACGCCAGCATGCGCTCACCGGCCAGTTGATTTTCGGGTCTTCTGGGCCCACCAGAAGTAGGGAAACAGGCTGTTTCCTGCCTCTGGAGGGACTGGGGTAGGTGGGGAAGGCCCGTTTTTCTTTCATACCTGGCTCCAGATCCTGTCTATTTATCTGGGAAGGGCGAAAACAGCCTTTCCCACTCCCTTGGAGGCCCTACGGAGGCTGAAAGGGCCCATTTCCTGACTTCCGGTGGGACAGGAAGTGACTTTTTTGCTGTCCCCGGCCTCCAAAGACTCCTAGAGAGGCTCCTAGAAACTCCTAGAGAGGCTCCTAGAGACTGCTAGAGAGGTTCTGGAGGCTGGGGACAGCAAAAAATGTCACTTCCTGTACCACTTTCAGCCTCCGTAGGGCCTCCAAGGGAGTGGGAAAGGCTGTTTTCGCCCTTCCCAGATAAATAGACAGGATCTGGAGCCAGGTAAGGAAGAAAAATGGGCCTACCAGGCCATCATGTGCCAGGAGGGGGGGGAGGGGGGTTGCGCGCACATGCGTGTGGGCATGTTCGCGCACGACCCTCCCCCGCCCCCCCTCTCCTGGCACGCGATGGCAAAAAGGTTAGCCATCACTGCCCTATACTAACATGCATGTGACATGTTGCTTGAGTCTGATGATATGCTGAATTAATTGCTATAATGTTTCTTTATAACTTTGATACTTCTCCCATTTTTAATAGCGTGCTTTTTTCTTAAAACATTGGAGTTGTTTTTCTAAAACATATTTAAGCAGAGCAGTGTTTTTACAGATCATCATTTAGCAACCATAATTGGGACCAGTAACTTGGTTGTTAAGTGAAATGGTTCCTAAGTGAAACTGTCACTGTGCTTATACAGGTAGTCCTCGAGTTATGAATGTAATAGAGCCTGTCCATTCCCTTTGTAACCCGAGAATTCGTGGGAGTTAATCTTGTACCTTGAATGGGACCACTCTCTCCTTTTGCCCACGCATTTACTAATCAAATGTAAGACTCATTAAATGCACACGAGGTATTTCAGGGTAGGAAAGGTTATGGGCCTAGTGATGGCAGGCCACCTGCCTAAGACCACCTAAGGCCTCCCCAACTCACTGAAATACCTCGTGCTTCCCCCCCCACCCAATCTGCTGCGCCAGATCACTTACCTTGTGAAGATCTAACAAGCAGTCTCCTCTCCAGCCTCTTAGCCGCGTGCGCCCCTCTGCAGTTCCATTCGGGCCTCCGCAGGCCTCTCCCGGCAGATTGCTGGCTGAAATGGAGCTCTTGAGGGGCGAATCTGCCTCTTTGATGCTCCATTTGGGCCTCCCCCGGCCCGTTGCAGACCAAATGGAGCTTCCAAGGGGCGGATTCAGCCCTCTGACGCTCTAGCCCTCCATGGGCCTCCCCCGGCCTGTTGCAGGCCAAAATGGAGCTTCTGAGGGGTGGATCCAGCCCTCGGAAGCTCCATTTTAGCTGCAACAGGCCAGGGGAGGTGTGTAGGACATATGTTGCACAGCCTCTGTGGTTGTTTGTAAAGGCGAACAACTGCTGTGGTGCCGCAGTAATCGTAGTTTCGGGACTTGTTCGCAAACACTAGGGGGCACTTATCGCGTAACTTCAAACGTTCGCTAAGGGAACGCTCGTAACCTTGGTATTACCTGTATGCTTAGCTTAGCTATCCTTTGCTTTACAAACTTCAAATGCGAGGGCTGATCACAAAGTTATTCTTTTCTTATTGTTGTAATAGCAATAGCACTTAGACTTATATACCACTTCACAGGGCTTTACAGCCCTCTCTAAGCAGTTTGCAGAGTCAGCATATTACTCCCAACAATCTGAGTCTTCATTTTACTGACCTCAGAAGGATGGAAGGCTGAGTCAACTTTGAGCCAGTGAGAACTGAACTCCTGGCAGTGAGCTGAATTAGCCTGCAGTACTGCATTCTAACCACTGCACCACCCCTGTCCTGGTAATACTATAAATAATCTCTGTACAAGCAATATAGATAGACCATTACAAGTCTATTTGTATTGCTACTTTGTACGACCAGCTCCTGGTTTCATGTGTAGGTTTGCATGTACAACTAATAGAAACTTATTATTTGATTCTCAGTTATCTCATAATAGCATAATTTGAGTGTTTCAAGCATAATGTGACTGTTGCTTCTCATACTATTATTATACACTTTTTTTTTAATCTAGACCATCCTTCGAACCCTTCCTCAGGTATGTAGGCTGTTATGAGCATATGTTTCTTTTCTTGCACTAAACTCTTCTTCAAAATTGGTGCATCAGATACTTCTTACTGCATCAGTTTTCTTACTGTATTCATTTGATTTTGAGGTACACGTGGATTCATGATTTAGTAAAATCTTCCTCCCAGGATTGTGAACTTTTTCATTTAAAATGAAGGTCAATTAAAAAAGCCATCATGTTTTTTAATAATGTAAGTGCAGTCCTTAATATTTTATAGGCAGCTACAGAACAGGATTTTTTAAATTCATATAAGCTGCATCTTATTCATTTTATAACCTATTTAGTAATGTTTATTAAAACAAAAATCATAATATACTGTATGTTTAACAGGACATTGGTGTCAAGCAACCACAGTAATAAGACACATAGACTTTATTTCATTGTTACTTGCAAACATGCTATATCAGGTATAAAAGGAAATTTGAAAAAAAAATAGAATTGACAGAGCCACAGCATAGAATGTATGGCATGTATGACTATTCTGACTTATTAAATCAGCTTTGATTCTAACAATCCTGGCAAAATATTTTCATCATAAATAAAAGTTTTGTGCAAAAAATAGATGAAATAAGAATATAACTGAAAACTGAAACTAGACAGTGATATTGCTTCTTCCTATATAATTGAAACAATGGTCTGCCTTCTGAGCAAGCATAATAGTTAATTTAGTGCCTTATTTTGCCATATTAGTTTGAGGTGACTATAATCCGTCAGAGTACTTCGGTTAAGAATTAAATATATTAGTTTAATTGCACAACTGAAAATATTACTTCTACTACATACTTTATGTGTAAGTAGTATTTTTGCTATTTAGTGGCATGCCATTTGCCCTTAAAACTCAAATTCAAGCTAAGCTATCAAACACATTTTATTCTAAATTCCTGCTGTTAGAAGGAGAGTTAAGTTCATTTCTACAATTTTGTGGTGGAGAATTCATGTAAGAAATTTAAAAGTGTTAACTTTAAAAGTAGCTTATAACCAAACATATTGGAACATCTCTGAGTAATTGCAATAATGAGCAACACTTCAGCAAAAAATACTATACTCTGTACATGCAGTATACAGGAAGGCTTAAGGCTTGATTTTAAGCATGGGGACTTAGAACATACTGATTTAAACTGTTTCAAATATGAAACATCCCATTTGAACTGAAATGTTTGGAAGATCTCCTGATTTCAAACATGCATCAAGGTTAGTTCATAAAAAAACCTGGTTTCTACTTCACTTTGTAACAAAAGTAGCCCATTTTCTGTCTTATACAGCATGACTTTATAATACGTAATAAACCTTCTTTAACCAACTATTCTTTGGTTAAAGGTGGGGATGATTCTGGAGCTAAAACAGGTAAGATTTTCTTTTAATCCCTTGTTCTAACTTTCCCCACATTTTGAATGCTCCTTGGCAGATAAAGTTAAATTTCTAATTGGGGGAAACTCTTTTAAGCTTGGTCCCTTATCTGAAAATTGGACTCCTCATCTGTATCATTGAGAAAACATTTTACCATCACGTGAAATCCATAGCTAACCATCTCGTCTCTACTTCAAGGACAACAAGTTATAAGAAATTTTCCAGATAAATTAGATCTGAATTTAGACTACTGAAGGATGATCTTCCACCACATACTTTATATGCCCATTTACACCAGAAAAAGTGTAGAGGAGGCTGGATTCTTTACAAAAGCTTCAGGATTTGATGGTATGTTCCCAGAAATACTAAAGAACAGTGGACCAGCAACTAAATGTAGGCTTGCTTCGTTTTTTAGTTCCATGCTATACTCAGGATGGCTTCCTCCTATACTCAGGAAGACCAAAATTATTGAAACCAGAGAAGGATCCAACCTTCTCTAAAGTTATAGCTAATTGCTCTTCTCTGTGTTACTGTTCTGACCCGTCTCCCAAACACGACAAACCCTCTGTAGTTAAATCAATGATTCCTTTATTAGGAGCCCCAGCAGCCTCAGCAAAAAGTCTCCCTCTCTCTCACAGCAGGCTAACTAGTCTGTCTAGCAGGGAGATGAATAGTTGTCTGCCACACCTATTTATCTCCGCCCCCTGCCCAGTCTTCTAATGTGGGGTGGTATGACACATTTATCCACAGAGCTAGGGTAGGGCTTTGCTAGCAGTGGTGGCTCCCGAGGATCGCCTCATAGATTTCCACTGCTCTCCTCTCCTCTGCCTTCTGCATATCTGCGCCAGTGGTGGGTTTC
This sequence comes from Ptyas mucosa, assembly GCA_012654045.1. NCBI lineage: Eukaryota > Metazoa > Chordata > Lepidosauria > Squamata > Colubridae > Ptyas > Ptyas mucosa. The sequence continues at coordinate 17,291,907 of WNWU01013815.1, forward strand.
AAAATTTTTTACTACCAGTTCTGTGGGTGGCTTGGTGGGCGTGGCATTGCTTGGTGGTTTGGTGGGCGTGGCAGGGGAAGGATACTGTAAAATTTCCATTCCCACCCCACTCCAGGGGAAGGTTACTGCAAAATCCCCATTTCCTCCCAATCAGGTGGGACTTGGGCAGTAGAGAATAGATGGGGGTGGGGCCAGTCAGCATTTTTACTACCGGTTCTCCAGAACTGGTCAGAATCTGCTGAAACCCTCCTCTGATGTGCGTATCAGGCACTCACCCCAGGTGTTCCTCCTCTTCGTCATCAGCCACCTCAAGACCTGGGGGCTGTTGACTCTCCATCTGAGGGCTGATGGACAGCCTAGGCTCTGCCTCTGTCTCTATCTCTGACAGCTTCATTCCCTCTTCCCCTCAGAGCTCTCAGGTTGCCTTGATGCTGGCCCTGACTCCCACAACGCCTCCTCATCTGATTTGGCAGCTGGAGGGGCCAGTGGCCAAAAGGCCACAACAGTTACCTACAAATTTTTAGAAAGACTTGGGTTAAATAGAATAGCCCTCGCAGTAGAATCTGTAATCCAAGTAGAATAAGTTGGATTTCACCCCAAACGTGATTGTAACAATCAAGTCATTGTATTAAATTCCTACCTGGAGAGTGGATTCCAAAAGAAAATGAAAAATGTCTCTGTTTTTCCTGACGTCTCAATGGCCTAGAATACTGCCTGGAGAGAAGGACTTCTCAAATTAATCAAGATTATACCTTGTTGTACCTTGATTGACAACATGTTGAATAACAAGTTTTTCACAGAATTAAAGAGACACAGATATCATAAGTTGAATAATGGACAACCACAAGGATCAGTGTTATCCCCTGCTCTTTTTAACTTGTACATCCATAAACTGCCTGAAACCGTTTCTTGGAAATTTATTTATGCCGATGATATCAATCTCACAGTCCAAAGAACCAACTTCAGTGATGGAAAGGACATCCTTTCTCAAGATCTCCAGGAACTGGATGGCTACTTCAAAAAATGCTATCTCCAATCAAGCCTAACAAAACAAAAGTCGCCACATTCCACATCAGCAATAGATATGCAAATTACCAACCTTCAGTGAAATTCCGGAACTGTATTTTACAATGTAATAATTATCTGAAGTTCCTGGGTTAACACTGGAGATCTGGCAACACCGAGAAAAAAAACAGCCATGAAATTGAAAAGCCGCAACAATTTACTGAACAGACTGGCTGGAACATCCTGGGGTGCTGATGCTAACATCCTACGAACAACAGCCTTGGATTTGGTTTTTTCCACAGCTGAATATTGTGCCAGCATGTGGCTTAATAGCTCCCACATCCAAATGGTCACTGTCCAACTCCAGCAGACAATACATATCATCTCTGGCACATTGCATCCTACTCCTGTGCACTTAGTAGTTAGCAATATCATACCACTCCACATTAGAAGACAATTCGGCTGTAGTCAAGGATGCTGAACAACAAGGCCCTCCTCATTTACCAGGACAATGCACAGCCCTTCACAAGATTGAAATCCTGATGTTAAGCTAATCACTCAACATCTACCCAGTTTAATCCTGAGAAAGCCTTGGAGAGAGCATTCTTATGTACCTTCTGACCATTAGTGATCCATCTACCAAACTACCTGGTTTTGACCTGCCTTGCTTTATCTGGTTGAAATTGAACGAAATTAGGTGTGATACTGGAAGAAGTGATTCTGCCCTGGATCAGTGGGGATGGAAAGATCCCCCTTGTTGTGGTGCTGATATGCAAACTATTAAACATATTGTGCAAGATTGCCCATAATGTGCATTCCCTGGTTCCCTAGAAAATCTGCATGAAGCAATGCCAGAGGTAATCGCTTGGGTAGCTGAATTGGACATCCAGTTATGAGGCCACTGCCATACTCCCATAGAAATTTTACTTCTAATAACATGGACTATGTATGTATGTTTACTTCTGTTCTGTCATGTTCTCATCATTTGCTAAATAATAATAATAATAATAATTATTATTATTATTATTATTATTATTATTTCTAATTGGAGGAAATTCTTTTCACAGATTCTCCAGGCATGTTAGCTGGCATTATTAGTTCCGTTGTAGTGGCAATAGCTGGAGCTGTTTCAAGTTTTATAGCTTACCAGAAGAAGAAGCTTTGCTTCAAACAAAGCGGTAAGTTACAGCCAACTTGACTTGAAACCCCAAAAAGTTGGGGTTGTAAGATCTCCTAAAATAATTGCTTTAACTAGGTTGACATTGGATGGTTCCCAAAGTAATGAAAAGCTCAATGGAAATTTGAAATAAACTGTGGATATAGAATGGATTTAGAATGGATATAGAAAGGCTGAGCTGAAGATACGTGAATGTAAGGTATTTTAATTGAGCTTGTTTCTACAGATCAAGAAAACATTCCTGTGGAAAGCCAGCAGGGAGCACATGCAGCACCAGCTGGTAAGGTCATAATAAAGAGCTTTTAAAAATTACATATACACCTTTCTTCACCTGCAAAAATGGCTTATATTTGTGATTTTGTGCAGCTTCCCACCTAGGTAATTTTATCAAGCCACACCTACAGTGCCCCATTTAAGGAGGAAAAAAAACCATTTTCTTCAATGTAGTGTCTTCATTTTCTTTTATTGCTAATTTTTATATTGTAGATTAGATACAGTTAGCTCAGTTAAGAGAACTGACTGGACCAAGACCATTGAAATAGGCTCTTGGAAATAGGTGGGATTTGCATGGAGCTATTTAATCTTGTTTGAATTTGATAGGAAATATACTAAGCATTGCTCAGACTAGATTTAACCAGACATAATTACTACATGTAAAACAAAGCTCAGGCTATTATAATTGGGTTTCATTTTGCTCCTTCCACAGAAGACTGTAGGAATCTTCTCTTCATTTGTTTGTCACTTTGCAAAGTTTCAAACAATCTTCAAGTCATAGAGAATCCAGATTTATTTATATATTCACACTTGTCCTTTATCATTTTATCTTTACTTACAGCTTTTCTCTAGCATATTAAAAACTTTTCCTAATGTTGTTTTCAATGTTTAATCAGAATCCTGAAATCTAAGAATCTAAGAGTCAGAAATTAGGAAATATAAGTCATTTTAGGATTTTTTTTTAAATGAAGTAAATGTCTAAAGTAAAAGGAATAATTGCCATAAAGAAATAATGGAACTGGGATGATAATAAAGCCCTAGTGGTTACATTTAATCTAAAGAAAATAGAGGCAAAGCTGCCCTTTCTGTCTTGACTTTTTGTTTATTTTTAACTTTAAAATAAGGAAAGCACCAGCCACAATCCTCTTCATTTACAATTATGCCTCAGACTCACAAAGAGTCTTTAAAGGAAAGCAAGTGACAGATTTTGGCAATATTTTATAACCCACCTAACTGAGGAAAAAAAGGAAGAGAGTAGACAACCTTGGACAAGCAGTTTGCTCTTTCTTTAAATACTTAAAGTATTAAATACTTTCTTAGGACAATCTGTTTAAATCGGGTAAGAACTAAATGCATTTAGTGATGCTTACTTCCAAGTGTGTTCGGGATTACAACATCAACTGGAAAAATTAATACTTGTAATTATACATATAATTATAAGTTGGCTATGGCTGAAATGAGTCAGAAGCTTGACAGCAGTTTTCTTTTAGTGGGTCAAGAATAATGACTTTGCACCAGAGAATTTGCTATGTTAAAAGGCCAAGTAATAGCGTGTCTTAAGCTCACCGATTTCAAAAGACAAATATGAAAATAAAAAAGAGCTCTACCTATATCTTTATGGTTTCCTTCCTTAAGTGGAATAAAATGTAACAGTTGAAATACTGTATTGGACTTCAAGTAGTGAAATGTGATTTTGCCTCTCATAATTCTCCATCTGTAATTTTTAAGCATTTCAACCCCAATTAATTGTTTATTTGTTATTTAAGCCCATATTAATAGTTTGGATGTTTGTTATCTAAGTGTTTTTATAAATAAAAAGGGGAGATCTCTACCTATAAGGATGGAATAGATGTTAGCCTGCTTGGAGGTTTTTAAGTATTATACTTAGCATGAGCTATAACAACTTTCAGTTGTGGCCTATATGTTTTTCATTTTCTGTCTGTTCAGGTAGTTCATAGTAGCAGAGAATATAACTTTTTTTTATTATTTTCCCCTTTTAGTTCAACGTACACTTTTGCAGAAACAATAGCAGAATTTGATATGAAGAAAAGACCAGAAACTGGATTTATAGCCTGCATAATTCCCTGAAGGAGCAACACAATGGAATTTGCATAGTAGATCTTTAAAATAGGCCTGTTGAAACATCTTTAGAAAGGAAGTGTGATGTTTCTAACCAATGAAAAATATTTTCATCCACCATTTACCCTTTGAAGTTCAATTGTATACAGGGTGATTATTGTTTTTCAAATGTATTTTTATGGCATTTGTTGATTGGATTAAAGTTTTTTTCTCTTTTTTTCTTTTCTTTTCTTTTTTTTGTAGCAAGAACCTTGAAAAGGGAGATGGGTATACTTGTAAAGTACTTTCAGGCAGATTGTTCACTAATGAAAACTATGTTGATTGTAGATATCTCCGAATTACAGTTTGACTTTACTCACTGATGCATATCACACCATATGGATAAGGCTCGCTATTTAGATATTGGAGGTGAAGCACAAGTTTGCTTTTATCAGATGAGTGGCTCTTAATACAGTACAGTTGCTCGCTTCAGAGTTAGTTACATGTTATAAACATATAAGAATTGACTTAGGGCTAAGTCCTCTTGTCCCTGAATTTCCAGTTCATAAACATTAACATGATGTTCTTGATCACATTTAGAACATTTGACATGGAGTAAATTGCCTTATCTGATTAGCAAACCTTTTGAAATTTTATCGTCGTATACAAGTATATAGGAATTGAAGGTATTAAAAATCTAAGTTGCCTTAAAGTTTCGATTCAGAAATAATCTTAAAATAATCCTTATCTTGAACATGTTTGCATCTGAAGGTTTATTACTTGTGTGTAGTGGGGCTGTTTTTCTGAGCTGCATAATGCTGGAAACAAATGTGATTTTAAAGAATATACACCATGCTCCTATAGGCTTTACAATACTTTCTTGAAATGAAATCCAAAACACTTTATAGCCATAAGATGAATCTATCATCTTTACATCAAGTTTGTTTAGGGTTAGTGTGGGAAATGTTTGCAATGCCTCCTAGTTCCTACTGCCAACATCTGCCAGTGGTAGGCCTTAATTAAATGTGGGAACATAGCCAAGGTATACAGTGGCTTAGGTTCTTAGGCCAGTTATGGTCAAATATGATAGGGATATGGATCCTGGATTTCAATGCCAGGTTACGTGCAACAATCATATTGGGATACAGCCCCATCCCTTCCCTCACTGTCAGATCAACAAGGGAGCCTCTTTATATTAATGTTTTGGGTATTGGGAGGTTAAGATTTTGGAGTGGTGGTAGGAGGAAGAACTCTAGGTCTAAGCTTGCTTAGAGTTAGCATTCTGATTGGGAAATTCAGGGAATTGCACTCCAAACATCTTACAGATGCCAAGCTTGAAAAACATTTGTCCAAATAAACCCTTCCAATTCTGTGATTTTTAAAAAGTGATAAAATTGCATTATAATAATTTAAAGCTACCAGAAAATTTTGGTGATACTATTTTGAGGAAGTTACTGTAGGGAATCATCTGCAGCTAGATGCTACTCGCCCATTTTAAAGTAACTCGTTGGAGCCGTTTATTACTACTTTCAGAGGGGGGAATAAAGGTGAGGTCTGGAGCAGGCACATTCCTTGCTAAACTATAAACTTAAATAAGCATGTGAACTAATCCATAATTGGCTCTTCTTTTGCTCTTTATTCCATAATAAAGTAACTTCAGTAATGGAATTGCCGCCTAAAATTACTTAAAACTGCATGTGCCTCTGATTACAGAATTTACCTTACAGTTCATAAGTGCCCTACTAGTTCTATGCTTTACATTTCATAAAGACTTATTTGTGCAATATTTTTCAAAAAATACACAATAAACTTCAATTGCAGATGCCTTATGTACAATACCTTGAAGTGCCAACATATGAATTGAGTAGAAATATGAGCTGAGTATTTTATATTGTTTCATTAAAAGGAGATTTGGAAATGGTCACTGACCATGTAAATTGAGTTAAATATCCTACTATATTTAAATTTATGATAAACTGAAAACAAAAAATAAAACTTACATTAAGAAATGCGGGTGCCCTATTAAGGGGAATTCATGTTAATCATCATGCCAAAGTAAATTAAATAAATCTTTGCATAATGTGATATGTGTATACATAGCCTTCTAGACATGAATATTGGGCAACTTCCAATTTAAATTAAATACAAGTTAGCTGTATGCATGGATTTTTAAGTTGCCCTTTGCATTTCAATAAACAAAATATCAATTTTGGGTCATGTGAATGTAGCATATGTTCAGCCCCAAATCTTAATAAATTCAGCAAGAACCTGCATTTTGAAGAAAAATGCGTGCATGATTGCAATTAGCTTTTGCTAAGTGGCAATATTTTGATATAATCCTTATTTCATGAACCAGGACTGATGCAAAAAAATGATTGCTATTGATAAAGATATTTCCATGTTATTAATGAACAGAAAGACTTTAGTTCAAACCATAAATACACTGAACTACTTGTGGCAAACTAAGCATGATTTATTGAATAAGCTGTCTTCATCTATTTGTTTTTCCTCATCCACCAGCAGTCTACTAGGAGACAACTAATGGTTTGTTTTCAGTTTATAATTTGTTTCCCTTGTCCTTATCTGCAGCTAATGAGAGAATATCCCCATGATTTATCCTAAACAAAACCCTGGAGAAAATTGTTTGGCTAGTTGGTATTGAAAGCTCGCTCCAGAGTTTAAATAATCAAATCCAGACACCTGTCTACTACTGGGGAAGCATGAAGAACCAGCAGATACAATTGCAATACATTAGCAAGGAGTTCTCATGTTATTCCAGTGTGTTCAGACTTTGCTATAAAAATAATGAGAACATGTTTGGAATATGCACTTAATAGTGTATCCTATACATTTTAAAAAATTGGAATAAAGTTTCACATAGTACTGTAAAGTATTCCATGTAAATGTGCGTAAGAATGTGCAGACGTGGCTACACTTCTGCATGTATTTGAATGTAAATACCATTGAACTAGATGGTATTGTTCTTTGGAAGGAATGCATATGATTAGGCCTTTCATCTCTAAAGTAAATCATTGCTATGGGTTGACGATACGATTCATGCGCGCTACGTGAAAAATACCTATAGTTCAGTATGTTTAATTTTTAAATAGTTTCATGGCTCTTTAGATTATGAGGATCTCTAAATATTTGGTAATTAAAACTTGTCATTTGTTTTTAATAAAGAAATCTAAAATTATTTGCCTGATTATTTTGAGAGAATGACCTTGCAGGATAGAATTTTCTATTTTTAGAAGAGGATTCGGGATCTAAATCAAGTAGAAGTGGTTTATGAAATATGAAATATTTATTTTTTGACCAGATAGGTACCTGGATCCATTTTGATAAAAAGATCAATGGCACGTAACGGAATATCCAGCACAAACATATTCCAAGATAAACACAGACTCATTCATATAGATTCAAGTCAAATATATTTGTATAAATTCAGCTACATTAACACAATATGTTTCTTTTAGGAATGCCACATTGAACAACTTTTGGCATTTTGTTTACAATAGCGATTACATTGAGAAATTAGAAAATGGTGTTATTTCTCAGATATATTCACACTTGTCCATTAATTATGACAAATCAAAAGTATTGGTGTTCTCTAGAGCCCGGAAGCTACATAACTGGGCTATTAAGGGTAATGCTGTCAAGCAGGTTTCCCATTTTAAATATTTAGGTATTTATTTTCAGAACACCGGTGCTTGGACTAGACATCGAACCCAGGTACACAATTCAGCCTCTTGTAGCCACCAGCAGATTTTAAGATTTTTCTATACCCAAGGTGGCCAATCTATTCCTTCTGCTCTGCGTATTTACAAAGCCAAAACCTTGGCCCAAACTCTTTATGGAGTTCCTATATGGATACAGGGCTTCAAGGAGTGTATCGAAAGAACCCAGGCTGCTTTTTTAAGGAAACTTTTGGGTCTTCCTCCCTGTGTTGGCTTTGCTCCAATGTACCTGGAACTGGGCATTCGATCAGTCGAACGCATGGCATGGATCAACACCTTTAAATGGTGGTTTCGGGTGCTCTTTTTGGCAGCCCCTGGTAGCTACCTCTCCCTGGTGTTAACTGACCCCCATACGTCTCGATGGGAGAGGGAACTGACAAAGAAACTCCACCTGTTAGGCTTTTCAGGGGATGCCATGGGAGACTATGGCCTTAAAGACGCCCAATCTAGGGTAGTCCAATGGCTTGTGGACATAGACTTACAATACCTGAGAGCCAGAGCCAATAAGACCTGCTCCCCTCTGGTCTTCAGCCAATTTAATAATTACGGACTGAGGATGGCCTCATATTTCTATACTCTTAACCATCCCCAAGTATAGAAGAGTCTTCTCCCTTGCTCGTTTTAACGTCTTGCCTTCAGCATTGCTGGACGGACGATTCAAGAGGCTCCCGATGGACGAGCGGCTATGTCCCTGTGGCAGAGCGGAGGTAGAGACTGCGGAGCACGTCCTTCTACACTGCCCCATGTACAACGTAGACAGGACCAATTTGATGTCTCTCTTAGAGACAGACCTTTGTGGGCCCAATGCCAGTAATTTGGCCTTGTACTGTTTAGGAGATGGCTCCTCATACACTACCTCTCAGGTCTCAAAATTCTTTTTAAGAGCCGTAACCATTAGAGGAGAGTGCTGTGGTTCCTCTCGGCCGGGGCTTCTGGAGGCCAGCTGTTCGTGATGATGCTTTTCCTATGATTTTTTTGTAGTTATGCTTACATTTTGGTCTGTGACTGTAAATAAAGTATTATTATTATTATTAATGCTATATGAAAAAGAGCTAATTGTATGATGATGCTTCAAATTTTGGGCTCCCAGAAAAGAAATACAAAATATATATACAACCGTTAGATAGATGGCAGCAAAGGTTTGGAACTTTCTGTATCTCTGCTGCTATTTAGTTGTCTTGAGTTTCTGCAATCCAGGTGTAGTAGCCGTATTAAATTCTGCAGTTTATAAATCATGGAAAGTTGGTTTGTGTTTGTGCTATAAATACAAGTAGTTCTTCACATATGACTACAATTGAGCACAAAATTTCTGTTGCTTAGCAAGATGGTTGTTAAGAGAGCATTGCCCCATTTTATGACCTTGCCACAGTTCTTAAGTCCATGATGGTGAACCTATGGCACGTGTGCCAGAAGTGGCACGCAGAGCCATCTCTTCAGGCATGCGAGCCATCGCCTGTTGCTCTTCCGGGTTCCGGCATGCTGGCCAGCTGGTCTTCATGTGCATGGGAGCTCTGGAAACTGGAAGAGCAGCCACCCAGTGCACATGTGTGCACTGGGAAGCTGATCTTCCGGTTTCCAGCGCACACATGCACACCGGCCAGCTGGTCTTTGCACGCACATGCGCACCAGAAAGCATAAGACCAGGTGGTCAGTGCGCACCAGAAACCGGAAGATCATCTTCCTGGCACTACTCTTCCAGTTTCCAGCATGTGCACACGTGCACTCCTGTTTCGCCACTCGGTGCTGAAAAGGTTCACCAACACTCATCTTAAGTGAATCACTGCAGTTAAGTTAGCTTCTTAAATGACTCTTTTAAAAGGCCACAAGAGATCACATGACCCTGGGACACTGCAACCATCATAAATACATGCCACTTACAAGTATCCAAATTTTGATCATGTCACCATGGGAGTATTGTAATGGCCATAAATGTGAAAATAGTTGTAAGACTTTTTTCGGTGGCCATAACTCTGTATGGTCATTAAACAAATAGCTGTAAATCAAAACTGTATGCCAAATAAGTATAAAATACTGGCCATTGTGCAAATGAAACTATCTATTTAATTCTGGATTACATACGTGCATATGAAGCACTAACTAGGCCTGAAGCCTTGCAGGTGCTACATACTTCAGCAGCTCTGAAGTTCTAGATCAACTTTCCATGGTCTGCTCTACAAGATGTATGAGTCTGCAGCTGACTGGAAAGGTAAGAATTACAGTCTGGGAAAGATTCTGGCTTCCTGAACTTCAGCATGTTTCCTTTGCCTCTTTCAGCACTGATCAAACAACTTCACCTAGTGACATCCAGGTATTTTACAATATTTAAGGACAGAAAACAGATTTAATACTTGATTTAATGACTGAAAGAAGAAGTATTTTTCTAAGTATTTAACATCTCCGATAATAAAAAAAAACCAGTTCCTAATTTCCAGGGATTTGATAGAAATAGCCTATACAACATTATTCTCTTCAGGATGAGTGCAAGGTATGTGTATGTTTTTTATACCATACCAAGTTTGTCTGTGTTGAGTCTTCGAAAACAATTTTACAAAGGTTGGGAATTTTCTTTGAAGAGAGATGAGTAAGGAAAAAATTTGATCCAGGCCTCTTCAGGGCTGCCAGCAGTTTGATTCCTCCCACTTTCTCAATGTAAATGCCTCTTACTACGTATTAGTTAAGGGATGGTTCTTGCAACGTCAATGTGTGGGTGTTGCACTCAACAGCTGCCAAATGTTAAGGTAGTTTGTGACTGGATTGTGTTTTGTTCCCACCTTCCCTGTTGATTGAACATTTAAGGTATCTACAAGATTTGAAGGTGTTTGTGGTTGGACAGATACATACTTTACTAAGAATTTTTTTTTTGTTCTAATACGTTTACTTCATACTATAAAAATAAAAGCCAAGACAGAAGACCATGGTGAAGTTGCCGGTTGTTTTTTTGTGTGTTGGATATGTTCTGTTAACTCTTGCAGGTAAGTTATTGGACTCTTTGGTTTTGGTGATGGATACTATGTGTAATATTGGTGTAATTCCAGTGTTCTTCTAAAGCAAAGTATTTTAGACTTAAGTAATATCAAAACCCAACTTATGTATTTCAAGGTTGGTAGGAAACCGACTTATACCAAGTCGTATATTAATTTAACTCAATAGCATCAATATGACAGTCAATTGAACCTATGGCATATGTTGACCACTGATCAATACTTGAGGAGACTAGTATCAGAGACTCTATGCCTTCTATAGCTGACTTCAGATATGTAGGTGAAGCTTTGAATGAAAATCACTAAAATGAATTGGGATTTTTAAAAAAAAGTGATCTGTCATTTGTTCCTATGTTCACACTATTGCAGAACAATTTCTAATCTTCTAGTTTGAAGCAAGGTATTTAGAAAAGTAGGAGCTAGACAACTTCAGGTATTGGATGCTACTGATTTTTAAAATAGCTTTCAGCTATATTTTAGATTTTTAGAATTAAAATTATCTTGGTTGCATAGATAGCGCTGTTCTAAAACAAAAGCCTTTCAATACTTAAACTTTTCAACACTTCTGATGCCAACTATCATCGTTTTGTTTGCTATGAATAGAACTTGCTCTGATATTTTCCTCTGTAGAAATAAAATCTCTAACATGATGTTGGGATGGGATCATTTTATTTCCTTTTTGTACAAGTTTATTCAGGGTAAAAGTTTATGATGTTTTAATAGCATGTCAGAACATCTGCTAAATTATGAAATTATGAATATGTTTGAAATGAATTAAGAAATTGGAAACTTCTCGAATTATAATAATACATTCATGTATAATTTACAAAATGATCTTAGTTTTTATTAGAATTTTGGAATACAATCCAAGTTAATAGACATAAATAAAAGTGCCAAAATAAATGTACTTTTCCAGATATTATAGAACTTTAGTTCCCATAAATCTTACCTCAAGTAGATGATCATGAGAATTGTATTCAAATAATAACTAAGAACTGTAATATGTAGTATCTTCATACTAACTGTAGTATCTTCTCCATTCAGCAAAGGTATAGCTTTTCCATTTACAGTGATAGAAAAAGAAATAATTCAGGTCTGTCTTCTCTTGATTACAATTTGTAGTTATTTTTGTCAAACACAAATAACCAGAAATAAGAGTTGAGTTCAAACAGTAAAAAATTATTACATGCTACCTATATGCAAAAATCTGATCCACTAATGTTCAAGGTAAATTGGCATTAAATTGGTGAAATTCACAGGGGGCTGGATATAGGTCTCTAATGGGAGCGCAATGATACCAAACTGATGACATGTTTGATGTCACCACCAAGTCAGCCTGCTCATCTCCTACAATTCTGTTAATGAAAGATATGACAAATTTAGTAAATTATTAAAGTCTCCAGATATTATGAAAAATCTCTGAATAAAGGTAAATGTTTCTCGGTGCCTTCTGAATTTAAAAAGTTTTAATCTTTATATAAATTTGCTGGTCTGTGACCATAATAAATATTGATTGATTGAATAAATTCTATTTCAGCATACAGCTTTGATTGGCAATATCCGTCTGGTGTTTTGATCAAATGTCTTTAACTACACAATCTGAAACATATTTAATGACTAAGTTTAAATTACTAAAGTGAAAGCCATTTTTTTCTAAGCTGAAGGAAAAAATATTACTGGAAAAGTATTGCAGCTGGTTCTCTTTGCCTGCAATGGATAAGAATGAGGAATAGGAATGTTAAAGAAAAGAAGATGGTTAATGTGAATTTGGTAAAAACTAATCTGTGCACTGTACAGTCAAGTGAATCTAGATTCTTATTTTTAAATGTTTCAGCCTTTAAGCACAACACTTATTAAGTCAAGTATGCTGACTTTCTTGTTCCAAAATAATTGCATTGGGAGTTGCCTCTTTATGTAACTACAATTATGAATTTACATGCAGAGACAGCTCTACATTCAAGCAGTGTGCTTTACCAGATGTATTCTTTGTGTTAATTATTAATATAAAACATAATAAATGTTTTGGTAGGTAACTTCCATTTTCCTTCCTTTTCTGCATATGAGCCATATATCTAAAATATTTCTCATATTTGCTATATACCAGTAGCTTGTATTTCCCACCCTCTATCCTTGATTCAATCTTGACTAATAAAGATGATGCTAAAAGTATTTTCACTATTATCTCTCACATTAATACATTAACCTGACTTTTAAAATGTCAATTATATTGTCACCAACTCACATTATTTCATTTTTACAGCTTCTATGCCTCTTTGATATGCCCACGTCCCCTCCCCATCTTATTTGTTGGATACAAATCAGAAAGAGGCATGACTCAGATAGCATCATGCCAGTGTTATTAATAAATACTGTATAAGTATAGATAGCCATATTTCATTTGTGCCAAACATTGCTCTAGTAATTTCTAAAACTACATAGAAATTTCCCTCCCAATTTACATCACAGTGACCCTATATTCATTCCACATTTCCATAATCCTTTTGAGTTTTGATACTTGACTGCTTGATTGTCATTTTAGTCCAATTTTAAACCTACAGTTTCTTTTCACTAGACCAGTTTTTCACAGTGCCAGTGTTTTATAACAACTTTTTTTTCACACTTACCATCAACTTTTTCTTCTTCCTCATTTTTTCCAGAGCCCATTATTCATTATTTTTCTCCTTTTATCTCTTCATGCTGCAATTCTAGTCCATTATTATTTTGTAATAGAACTGCACTGTTATTGGTGATGTCCTATGTAGCAACTTTCCCCAAAGTTAAATTATGAAGATTTGGTGACATTGGTTGTTCATTTAACACTTTTTTCAAGGATTCAATTCCAGGTTATAGTGCTGCCCAAAGTTTTCTCAGCCCAGTAACCAATGCTTTTTGTCTCTGCATTGGGTACAATAATCATTTTTTCCCATCCCATATCTTATGAACCTTATTCATGCCATCTTGTGAGTGCTGTCCCCTTGGTATTGAGTAAGCAGTCTAAATAGACCAATACATCATTCAACTAGCCAATAAAAATAATAATCTCCAAACAGTATTTCCTTGATCTGTTCTGATCCTTTTCCTGCATTTGCTTTTGCAATAAGAAAACAATTTATAAAATAAGGACACTGGAGGTGGGGAAAGGCAGCCTGATAGTGTTGGGCAAATGACAAAGAGGTTTTTCAGACTGACTGGAAAAGAGGATATAATGGCAAAACACAATGGTGTCTTGACTTCAATTTGGGGCAGAGGAACTTGGCAGAGGGAGCTGAGAAGAAGAGTAAACTTCGAACCAATAAGATACCATTCATCTCATAATGTCAGAAGTTTGCACTTTTCTTTAATGTTGCAGCTAACCCAAGTTTAATCGACTGGCAAAGATGTTCATAGAACATTGGGATCACACTTGATATGGTGGGGACATAGGAATAGGCCAGTCTCTGGTACAGTCTTTCTACATGTCCATAATATAACTGAAATCATTGTGCTGTCAGATACTCAGCCCTTGGAAATAGACATAATCTAGAATTTTAATGGGATTAAGGGATTCTCACAGAATCTTGAAGGCCTGCCAAAACCTCTCCTGACTTCAACCTTAAGCCGATTGAGAAATATTTCTTTGGAGTTTCTTTCTTACACAAATCAGATTTTTCCTAGCAGCTCTACATACTCCTAACCTCAATCACACTGTCATTACAGAATACCACACTCTGGGTCCATCAATCATTCACATGACTTGTCACAAAAAAATAAGGTGTAATTCTTTTTGGAAAAAATATAGTGGATATTTTCTCACCAAAATCCATAATCAGTTTCTTTCTTTCTTTTTTTTGCTCAGTAAAAATTAAATTTGCAGTGAATTTCAGCTGCTTATTTCAGATGTCTCTAATGTATTCTAAATAATATATCTGTGCAATATTCATATAACTGAGTTGTTGATTATTGAAAGCTCATAGAACTTGTCATTGTGAATTTATCTGCCATTGATCAAAAATCTTTTGGATAGGAGATTTTAAGACTGGTGATGGGCAAAAAAGGAAAAAGGGTCCATTAGAAACTATATTCAGGAACTGAGTAAACAACAATACATTTGCATTATTCTTAACATCAAGGATGCCACGATCAACCTCACTATGAGATATTACCATATACAATATGGCAATATTTTTACAGCTCACCCTATGGAAACATGGAGCCATGGAGGACTCATGGCTCATTAATGAGCATTTCAGTAATGGCTGCTGAAAGCATAAAGTATCTTCATACAACTGTAGCAATATATTCTATATAGAATATGTACATGTAATGACTGTATGGAACATATCAAGAGTTTTATGCTAGCATATGGAATATGGAATATAAACAAGTTTTTATTTATTTATTATTTATTAATTATATTTCTATACCACCTTTCTCCCGTAGGACTCAAGGCGGTGTACATTTTAAAAGATCATTCACATGTTCATATGTTTAGCCCCGCCTGTTGGAACATCAGGGTCTTGAGGGCATGGCGGAAAGCACGGAGATCAGGAATATTCCATATCTCCGGGGGCAGTTCATTCCAAAGGGTTGGAACCCTCACAGAGAAGGCCCTCCCCCTGGGAGTTGCCAGTCGGCATGATTTGACTGACGGTACCCTGAGTAGTCCCTCCCTGTGAGAACGAACTAGTTGGTGGGAGGCTATTGGTGGCAAAAGACGGTCTCGTAGGTACCCAGGTCCTAAGCCATAGAGCGCTTTAAAGGTTATGACTAACACCTTGAATCGTGCCCAGAAGACCACCGGGAGCCAGTGCAGCTCGTGCAGGAGAGGTGTTACATGGGCGTAATGAGTTGCATCCATAATCACCCGCATGGCTACATTCTGGACCAGCTGGAGCCTGCGGGTGCTCTTCAAGGGGAGCCCCATGTAGAGAGCATTACAGTAGTCCATACGGGAGGTGACTAGAGCATGAGTGACTGTGTGCAAGGCGTCCCGATCCAGAAAGGGACGCAACTGGTGGATCAGGTGAACCTGATAAAAGGCCCCCCTGGCCACGGCCGTCATGTGCTCTTCTAAAGATAGCCGTAAATCCAGGAGGACACCTAAGTTGCGAGCCCTCTCTGTGGGAAGTAAGGTCTCATCCCCAATTGTCAGTGATGGTATCAGCTGACTATATCGGGATGCCGGAAGCCACAGCCACTCGGTCTTGGAGGGGTTGAGTCTGAGTTTGTTTCTCCCTATCCAGATCCGCACGGCCTCCAGGCAATGGGACATCACAGTAAGGGCATCATTGGGGTGGTCCGGGGTGGAGATGTATAGCTGTGTGTCATCGGTATACTGATGAACACTCACCCCGAAACCACAGATGATCTCGCCTAGCAGTTTTACATAAATGTTGAATAAAAGGGGTGAGAGGACTGACCCTTGCAGCACCCCACAAATAAGGTACCTGGAGGTCTACCTCTGCCCCCCAGCCAACATAAACTGCAAATGGTCAGAGAGGAAGGAGGAGAACCAGCGAAGCACGGTGCCCCCTACTCCTAACCTCTCCAGCCGGTGCAGTAAGATACCATGATTGATGGTATCAAAAGCCGCTGAGAGATCTAATAGGACAGGATAGAGGAACAACCTCTGTCCCGAGCCCTCCAGAGATCATCAACCAATGCCGTTTCTGTGCTGTATCGTGGCCTGAAGCCCGACTGGTACAGATCCAAATAGACAGCTTCATCCAGGTATTGGGGTAGTTGTCGTGCCACCACACTCTCAACAACCTTCGCAACAAAGTGAAGATTGGAGATTGGATGATAATTTGATAATATAGCTGGGTCCAGGGAAGGCTTCTTGAGGAGGGGCTTCACAACCGCCTCTTTCAAGGCGGTGGGAAAGACACCCTCACTCAGAGAAGCATTTATAATCCCCTGGAGCCAGCCTCGTGTAACCTCCTGGGAGGCCAGTACCAACCAGGAGGGACACGGGTCCAATAAACATGTGGCAGCGCTAAGCTTGCCCAGAATCCTGTCCACATCTTCAGGAGCCAGAGAGTCAAACTCTTCCCAGATAACACTCTCAGGACCTACCCCCATCTCCTCCCCTGGATCTACCCAATCGGAGTCCAGGCCTTCCCGAATCTGAGCGACTTTATCATGCAGGAATTGCACAAAATCCTCAGCTCGACCCTGTAAGGGGTCTTCATGCACCCCCACCTGAAATAGTGAGCGAGTCACCCTAAACAGCACGGCTGGGTGGTTCTCTGCAGATGCAATAAGAGCGGAGAAGTAGCTATACTTCGCCGCTTTTATCGCCACAAGGTAGGTCTTAATATAAGATCTCACCTGTGTTCGATCAGATTCAGATCGGCTTGTCCTCCAATCACTCTCCAGGCGTCTTTTCCGAGGCTTCATCTCTCTCAGCTCCTCAGAAAACCAAGGAGCTAGTCGAGATCGGCATCGGGTCAGAGGCCGCAAAGGCATGACGCGGTCCAAGGCCCTAGTAGCTGCCCTGTCCCAGGCCACCACCAGGTCCTCAGTCGAGTTGTGAGCCAGAGTCTCAGGAAATGGCCCAAGCTCCGTCAGGAACCTCTCGGGGTCCATCAGGCGCCTGGGACGGAACCACTTTGTTGGTTCCGTCTCCCTGCGGTTGGTGAAAGTGACCTGAAAGTCCATGTGAAGGAGAGAATGACCAGACCATGACAAGGGCTTGATGTCTAGATCCCCTATTCTTAGATCATTCAGCCACTGATCTGAGACAAAAATCAAGTCCAGAGTGTGATTCCCCAAGTGGGTGGGGCCTTGAACTACCTGGGTCAGGTCCATGGCCGTCATGGAAGCCATGAACTCCCGAGCCACCTCCGACATCTCACCAGCAGATGGCAGGTTAAAATCCCCCATAACAATAAGTCTGGGAGTTTCCACCGCCACCTTGGCTATAACATCGAGCAGCTCAGGCAGGACCGCCGTCACGTGGCAGGGAGCCAGGTATGTGATCAATAGGCCCATCTGTATCCCCTGACCCCACTTCACAAGGAGGGACTCACATCCGGCTATCTGAGGAACAGTGGCCTCCCTCGGACAAAGACTTTCTCTAATAATTGCTGCCACTCCCCCACCCCTTCCCTGAGTCCTTGGCTGATGGAATGCACAGAAACCTGGCAGGCACATTTCCACAAGGGGAACTCCTCCCTCCTGGCCTAACCAGGTCTCCGTAATCCCTGCCAGGTCAGCCCCCCCCTCCGAAATAAGATCGTGAATGAGGGGGGCTTTATTTATCACTGACCTGGCATTACACAACATCAGCCGTAGACTCAGGGCCTGAGAGTCTGAACAACCTGGGGAACGAGGAATGCTTTGGGGGTCGGAGTGTGCAATCGCTCGCAAACAGCGAGTGCGCACTCCCGAAACATAATATGGCCCCCTGCTACCGTCATATCTGCCCCTCCCACTTATACTAATGCCCATCGTTTCGTCCCCCTGTATCCTTGTCAAATTTCTGTCCCCGTCCTCCCTGCCATGATCATCAGACCCATTACCCCATTCAGTGGATTTATGGATCCCCCCCAGATCCATTCCCACAATCCCTCCTAGAACCCCTTGAAATAGAAGTTAAAAATTTATCTAAAAAACCCCAAAGCCGTCGGTTTTTTGCAAACCACCTCTCAGGGTTCCAAAACCTGTCCTCAAGGGCGGCCCTCGATAACTGAGAGGGCCAGACATGTGAGAGGGGGGAATCTCGCAGTAAGTTGATTAGGCCAAGAAAAAAAAGAACAAGATGTTTTTAAACACTTTAATGTTTGTGTTTCTTTTGATAGACGATGGCGATTTTGACTTAAAAGATGCTCTTGACCCAAGTAAGTATATTAGAAAATTAAAAATTGTTAATGAACAAGGCAAATGTTTCAGCTTATGTTGAGGGTGGACAACATTATTCTTATGGCCACCAGCAGACACTTCTTTTTAAGCCCACTAGACTGCCTGCATTGATTTTTAAATAATTTTTTTTATTTAAAAAAAATGAATAGGATGTGACATGTTGCAAATTCAAGCCTCAGTGTTTAACATCCTAATTATTTTCAATACTGCTTCAGCACATGGGGTCCGATAAGAATTCTTAGAAAAGTAAAATGAATGATGACTGCAACTAAAATCTTTGTTTAAACAATGTATTCCCACCAAATCAGATATGGCAAAACTGTATATCATTGATATGTCACAAAATTTTAAACATGTGGCCCTGCATGCAGTCCTGGACAGCTAGTAATGCAGCCCCACAAGATTGTTTAACATTATTATGTGATTTTAGCAATATTTATATATATTAACTCTATTATATATTTTATATGTTGCCCAAGACAATTCTTCTTCACTCAGTGTGATCTATGCAAGCCAAAAGGTTGGACACCCATGATCTAGACCAGGGGTGTCAAACTTGCGGCCCGCAGGCCAGATGCATCACCTGCTGGCCAAGCCCACACCTGGTTTAGCGAAAGAGAAAAAAGGTGATACGTCACAAGACGACTCCGTGACAATGCGAGTTTGACACCCCAGGTCTAGCCCAGTGTTTTTCAAATTTGATAACTTTAAGATATGTGGACTTCAACTTCTAGAAGCCAGCTGTGGGATTCTGGGAGTTGAAATCCACATATCTTAAAATTGCCAAGTTTAAAAAATAGCGATCTAGTCTAAAGCTCTGCTAAAGCTCTACTTTTTCCTAGTAGGTTGCAACCCAAATATAGCCAGGTACAAGCTATGCCTGACCTTTTTTAACTTTTCAAGATCAGCCAATGTAAGCTGTATACACTTTCTTCCAAAGAATATAAATGCATACATCTTTATAAAAATGATATTTATTCATATTCATATGCATCTAATTAGAGAGCGATATTTAATATAGCATGTTTCATAACATTCTTTACTAAGCAATACTGCATACAGTATATTAATTTAGAAACAGTTATCAAATACAGAAAATATACTTCCAGGCAATCTTAGAGATAAAACATTTGTGAAATTGAATATATCTTGAAGCTAAATTCCCTTTGACTGAACATGGAGATATTCAGTATTTGTTTCTTGTCATTTTTTAAAAATTAAAAGTCCTGAAAATTGCATCCCTTCGAAAGGAATTTTTTTCACAGGGCAATCATATAAATATCATCTCAACCCCATAGAATAGGTTTAGGAATAAGCAATCTTTTCTTTGCATTAAAAAAAAAATACTTAAGAGAGCCAAAGGGGACAAGAGTGTGATTTCTGGCTTGATTTTCAGCCATTTTTAAGAATACCATTGATAAGTTTGTATAGAATATTGGAAGCTTTAAATACCTCTTTTATTTTTGTGCCTCCTGAAAATAGCAAATATGAATTCTATGATATTAATAGCTATTAGTAGACATGTGTTCTTGGTAATTTAGGGGGCCTTAAAAGTGAAGAGGAGTTCAGTTGTCCAGCTGGGGCTAATTCTGAGGATTTATTTCCAGTAAAGAGAAGTTAGGATTGTGTTGTCAAAATCACAATGAGTTTTAGAATTGACTACTAGTTATTGTTTTTTTAATGTAAGCCTCCTTTTTGATAATTTTAATAATACAGTACTGTTCATTTACTTTGCTTAGATGATAAGCCTTCTGAACCAACAAAAAAGCCACCAGGGGGTAAGCATTAAATTGCACCTGATCAAATAAATACCACAATGCTAAAGCTTTCTCTGTGTCAGATCTAAAACTCCAACTGAAACTTTCCCAACAGCCTTTAAGGAGTTTTTCCTAATATACTGCTGGTTCTAACCCTTTCTGGAGTGGTTTGCTGGTTTTTCCAGAGTGCAACTCCTACTTATTTCTTAAAGGTGAATGCCATTTCTTCCTGTACCCTTTCCATCAATTGCCCATTCCTAATGGTTATTGTAAGGCAAGCAAAGATAAAAAATAATATTCCAGTATTGGTAAGAATAATAATAATTGGCATATATGGGCATTGTAATCCAATTTCCAAGGTGCTCTTCTGGAAAAGAATAAATTAAAGAAATGTTTATTGTTCCTGAAGAAATGAAATGTATGATAGAGATTTATTTTATATTTGAAAATATTTATCCTAGGTAACAAACCTCGACCTAACTTATATCCTGACCTTAGACCATATTCAGATAATCATGGAAATGGTGGTAAGAATGGAATTTGTGTTGTTTAGTTCCATTCATAATATTTTTCTTTTCACTGGTTTGACTGTGTTTATTGATTTGTAATATATTGATTTAGGAAATTCCTTTAATGGTGGAGGTGGCGGCAGCATTGGAACTGGTAAGATTTCATTTTGTTGTTAAGTTTTGAAATATTTACTACTTTTCCACCCTTTTCATTCAAATCCATACATCAAAATTATTGGAACATATTGATCAGCACTTCTAATTTAATTTTTAGTACTTTAAAGAAAGTATTGTTCATATTGTTCATATACATCTCGCCTGGACTACTGCAACGCTCTCTACATGGGGCTCCCCTTGAGGAGCACCCGGAGGCTTCAACTGGTTCAGAATGCGGCCGTGCGGGTGATTATGGGAGCAACGGGGCGCTCCCATGTAACGCCTCTCCTGCGCGAGCTGCATTGGCTCCCATTGGTCTTCCGGGTGCGCTTTAAGGTATTGGTTCTCACCTTTAAAGTGCTCCATGGCTTAGGGCCAGGGTACTTACGAGACCGCCTGCTGCTACCGATAACCTCCCACCGGCCAATACGCTCTCACAGAGAGGGCCTCCTCAGGGTGCCGTCAGTCAAGCAATGTCAGCTGGCGGCCCCCAGGGGGAGAGCCTCTCTGTGGGGGCACCCGCCCTATGGAATGAGCTACCTCCTGGAATATGACTGATCCCGGACCTTCGTACCTTCCGCAAAGCCTTGAAGACTTACTTATTCCAGCAAGACAGCCTAGCTTAAATGGTTTTTAAATTGGGATTCTGAATTTTATAGACTTGGGGTTTTAAATTGGGAGGCCGATCGATTTAATATCTTTTAATTTATCTTAATTTTTGTATTGCATGTATTTTAATTCTGGCTGTCCACCGCCCTGAGTCCCTTCTGGGAGAAGGGCGGGATACAAATTAAATTATTATTATTATTATTATTATATTATTATATTATCTATATTAATTAGGTTATAAAGTAGATATATGTTATCAGATTAAGGGAATAGTATGTAAAATTGTAAAACAGTTTGTAAAATCTAAACTGCTCCTGAGATTGAATAGCATCCATGTGAAATGTGAATGTCTATGCAAGAAAACCTGAGTGGCAGTTGACTACAGGAATTTGCATGACCTGGAAAGACCCGAGTTGTGAAACAAGGCCACAACAATTTCCTTTGGTGCTGCTTCCTTGCAAGATTTCTCCTTACCTGACTTTCATTTTAGTTCACGCATAGGAAATCTGCTTTGCTATTCTGCATAATTGCTTAAGACTCTGCCTTTGACCATTTACATTTTTTGGATAGTGGTAGTTTCCTCACCAAATGCCATCAAGCAATTTGCAAGACACTTCACGATGCATTTTGGTACACCCGCTAATGTTTCAGATAGATTCTGAAATCCTCAAGAAGGAGAAAAGGAGAGCATGAAAGAAAGAGAAAAAAGTAACAAAATAATTAATTTTATTTTTTAGGTGGTTTTAATGACCTAGATCTCAATGATGGGAAACCTTTAGCTCCACGCCCAGCAGGTAATATACAGATTTTTTTCCTCAGGTGACTCATGTTTCTCTACTTTCTCTGGCAAAATAATTTAATTGATAGATTTCTCATTATTTTCTAGCCTGCTTTTTAATATATAAACAGATCATAACATATTATCAATAAGGTATCACACTGATGAAATGGAATGCTCAGAAGTGTCATTGAAATAACACACATGCTTGCTTATATTGTCACTTGAATGTTGCATTTAGGTCTTTGGATCCCAATCTCTGACTAAATTGTTTATAAATAACATAAATTGTTTTTTTTATTCCATCAATTTTATTCTCTCTTTTGAGGATATATTTTCTGTAATATGTTGTTGAATATTTTTGATACTTGGTATTTTTGGTACTTGTACTGTAGTGTGGTGGGTTTTTTTAAAAAAAATGCTTTTGTTCTTGAAATAACTATGTTATTGACCTTATCCTAGGTGAGAAAGAGCAAACTTCAGGTCAAGGTGGAAATATGGGTAAGAGTTTGCATTTGTTTTATTTTGTTTTTGTGTCTGTGTGATTATTAAGAGTCAAAATATGTAAATAGTAAATACTGTATATTTTTAAAGTATAATTAATAAAGTGACTTTAAAAGAAAAGGTAACTGGAAGTTCCTAGTCTGGAAGTAGCTGAGAGACACTTAGTTGGAATAATTGGAAAAAGATTAATTTTTGATGAAAAATACTTCAGATGATCAGATCTGGAACCAATCCATGTTATTGTTTCTGCTCCTCAAGCTTTACCCCAATGTACTTCCTTAATTTTTTTCAAAACTACTATGCTTACAAAATTTAGTTCAGTCCTTTCACTAAACAGATAAGCAGAACCATATTTATTTCATTTTATTTCAGTCTTCAGTTGAAATTCAACTGTTACTGCATTAATTTTCCATCACTACTGATGTTGCTGGCTTGGAAAAATGAGATAATGTCTTGAAACTTCAGAATGTATTTATTTATCACATTTCAATACCACCTAAGTTATTCTGGCTGGTTTATAAATGCCTTACCTCTACTACAATCCATAACTCTGACTTGCTTATATCCTGGATTTCAATAGAATTCTAAATGTCTTTGGCCTATTAAATTGGAATGATTCATACCAAGAGCTGAGATGTCATACTGGATTATCCTCAATATGGAAGTAGACTCTTACCTGGGTAAAGGAGTTTGAGACCTCCCTATAGAAATGTTAAAACAAGCCACAGCGATGTCAGAATGGTTATTCCTACATCATGAAGTCATCACAGAAAATATACCACATCATATTTCCTGAAGCAAATATGTATATTTCTATTATGACATGTCACAATTGGCCCTCTCTTTCCAACTATCTACATATATCCATGGGCTCCTCCTAACCTCTGAACAAACAGCCAAGATTTTGATCTGTTTGTTTTAATACAGGAAGAAAGAAAGATCAGGACGTATCTTGTGGAGAGGTTGAGAAACCAGATTCTAAACTTCTGATCCTCTGGTTTCTCACGGACTGATTCCAATAGACAAGTGATCATCAGGGAAAAATGGGTTTGAGTTGAAAACAGACAAAGTAATTTCTTGCCACCAAACCTAGTCAAACATTTGGGTTGGAAGGTTCTTATGTTTTTCATTCTATCCATCCCAAATGACAGCATCATTCTAATTCATTGATATTTACATGATTTGGGCGATGATGAAGAAATTTTATTATAATACATGTAGTCCTAAACTTACAACCATTCATTTAATGACAGTTCAAAGTTACAACAGAACTGAAAAATGATTTATGACCATTTTTCACACTTATGACCATTGCAGTATTCCTATGGTCACATGATCAAAATTTGCATGCGTGGCAATTGTCTCATATTTATGATGGTTGCAGTGTCCCAGGATCATGTGATCACCTTTTGCGACCTTATAAGCAAAATCAATGGGAAATCTAGATTCATTTAACAAGCATGTTACTAATTTAACAACTGCAGTGACTCACTTAACAGCTGTGGCAAGAAAGGTCATACAATGGGCCAAAACGTACTTAACAACTGAAATACTTAGTAACAAAAATCTTGGACTCAATTGTAAGCAAAGTCAAGGACTACCTGTGGTGGTATTCTTAACTGTTTTTTCCCCCATCCTTAGTTGATTCTGCTACGACAGCTCAGATTACATCTCCTGTTGTTGCTGTAGCTGTGCTGCTGACTGTTGGCGCCATAGCTGGCTATACTTCTTATAAGCAGAAAAGATACTGTTTTAAACCAAGAGGTAAGACTGATTGCTTTAAGTGTTATAAAGTCTTTAAAATCAATACTGGATGGCATAGCTTAGATAACACTTGAGAATGTCTTCATTATATATGGGACACACTGTATTAGAGACAGGTCTCTTCTCACAACAATTAGGGAAGACTTACAGTATTTCAATGATACTGTACAGATCAATCAATCATTTTTACTCTTACTTTTATGATGGAAGGAATAAAAGGAAAATAAAAAGCTAGCCTTTTTCTATGAATGTTTTCTAGAAGAAAAAATACCAAGATTATATGCTAATACTATATTTTTTTTTTAGTTTGCTGCTACAGAAACATAATAAAATTTCATTCAGTAACATCACAATGCCTTATTTTTTAAAAAAACTAAAAGCTTCAGTTTTTAAGATCCACCTATAAAGAATGTTGTTTTGTTCTCTCTCTAAATTATATTTTGAATACTTTTGTCCAGTTATAATTTCTGTCTGGTCCATTTGAGTAGTGTTGTATATGCCTCCTTTAAGAATTGACTAGCATCAGAAATATGCTTTGGATATGAGCCATCAGTAAGGACATTTGACTGAATTTGTGGCTGAGCTTCTTGAGCATGTGTTGGATCATAGGCCTTAAATTACCATGCTCTCTCTCAGGTGCTATCTTAGACTGAAATCCCAGGCAAACATATCTTACACTTCCCCATCCTGCACAAGTGTAATCCCTAAAGGCTTTTGGAACAATCCTGTGCATTTACTTTGAGGTCAGATCCACTGTATCAATGCTACTTATTCTTGTGAATGTTTATATTACAGTACATTTTTATTCGAGAGTGAAGGTGTTTTCTAGAAAAGCCTGTTACAATACACTTAGTCTATCTCATTCACACACAAAAAATACGTAAGTGCCACACTTAATTACCTTCCATTCCATTCTATTATTTCTTTCATTTGTTTTCTTACCAAGAAATTATATTTTTGATTGAACTAGCAGACTAGAAGCATGCAGGGGTATATGTTGCATATTATTTGTAATGTGTTGCATTATTATTTGTGACATAGTACCTCTTTTTTTTACATTAACATGCACACTTATGTTTTAGGTGAAGCAGTTGCATAAACCATTCAAAAATGATCTAAGAAATACTGAGTTCCACAAGATCATCGACAAATGAAGGAACTGCATACTGTAATACCTATGATGCTGTTGCTAAGATTTTATGTAATGAGGCATTCTGTTTTTGTGTATAAAAACTAAAGAACACAATTTTCAAAACGAGATTGATTAATGATACTGTATACACTGCTCTACATTGTATGAATAGTAAAAAACACACTGTATGGGGTTTTTTCCCCCAGTTCATACAGGGTTAGAAACATTTTAAGTTCTGTTTATTTAAGATGACTGGATCCAAACAATCAGAATCTCAATTTCACTCTTGGTATACAGCCATTGGTTTATAGTTAAAGCTCTTTATGTACCCTTTCCCAGATCTTCGAGATTACTTAAAAGTCTATGGGGCGTTAGATACACTGAAATGTGGAAAGATGCACACAATGTCCTCTCTCTAGTTTAGCTATACTGCATCGGTGTTCAGGGAAATATTGTACTTCTCTAACTTTATAAATTAAATTTCATTGAAACAAACATGATTGCTTATCTTCCTACATTAGCTACTTGAAACCACCAACAAAGTCAGGCTTATGCACCCAGATGTCTTTTAGCATTTAAACTTGAGTGCTATATGCTATGTTGTTTAAATGTCAATGGATAGTTCACCTATTTTGGAGTGTGACTAGCTGAAATGTTAATTTAGTGATACAATACCAGGTGTTGATAAATAAACATAGATTGTGGTCATCTTCATGAAGTTCCAAACAAGGGTTATTATATTTAAAGGAGATGGTCAGGAAAGAGAGAGGTCAGGAATACAATGGAATATGTATATGGTTTTTCCTCTTTAATTTAGGGGATTTTTCCCCTTCTTTCTTTAGTTCTAATATATAATATATTGCCATGTATATTAATTTTCCGCTGATAAATTATTGTAAATCTATGTAAAAGTAAAGTTTTCTTCAAGTTAAATTTGACTCCCAGATTTAAGTTTGAAACAGAACTATGTCCTAATGAGGAACATGTTCTTACTAAAATGTATAAACCTTTGTTGAAATATGAGCCAGAAATACAAATGAAATAATGTATGATAAAATGGCTAAACATTTTGGTTCCAATATACAATTGGATTGGTGGGAAAATATGTAGTTAAAGGATTGAAATTTATATTATAATTCTAATCTTGAAGATAATTTTTACAAAATTGTATTTATTTATTTATTACATTTTTTACACACTGCCCATCTCATGTAAATGACTCTAAGTGACCAATGATGTATAATTGGTATTTGTTACCTAAAAAGTTGCCCAGAATGTATAAAGGTATTTTGAATCTTTGTCTGAAATGAGAACAACATGAAGGGGACATTTTATCATATTTGTGGACATGTAGGAAGGCTAGAAAATTTTGGATACAAACATATACATTAAATCAGAATATTTTAAAGACTAAAGTACAATTGAAAACAGAGCTTTTCTTTTGGTAGTGATACACAAGCAACTAGAAAAAATGTACGGTGGTTTGTTTTTGTATATGACAATTTCAGTGAAATGATTATATATGCTCCAAAATGAAAAGGTTCCACATTACCTACAATGAAGGAACAGTTGGTGAAAACAATGGAGCTAACAAAGTTAGCTAAATTAACTTCTTTGATTAGAGAAAAGACAATATCTACTGACTAGAAAACCCCTATAGATTTTTTTCATGAAACAAAAAAAATGTACTTATGATTTTTAGTTTTGATTAGAAAAAAAATGGATAATAGAAAAAATGAGCTTCTTATTGTAATCTTAGAGTATGAGATAACTTTGTAAATATACTTGTATTTAATGCAAAGGAAATTGGAAGCTTGTTTTTTCTATTCTTTTTTCTCCAATTTTGTCTTTTCTTCTATATTAGTTCATGGTAGTTTTTATATTCTCTTTAAAAGGTTTAATAAAATTTATACATATATAAAAATTGGCTTCAAGTGACTTATATGGACATATCAATGGAAACAGTTTGCCTTTGCCTGTTTACGTAAGGTTTTATCAACTTCTAACCCTATCCTTAACTGGTTGAAAATTGAAACCACCTTTATTGGCTTAAAAAAATTCTTTCTTATCCTGGTGTAGCATGCTAAACATCTGATCAAACTGCAAAGACTATGGGGGGCGGGCGGAAGCTCATTGTAAGGTTTTCTTTCTTTGCTTCATTTACATTGTAATTAGACAGTTAAGTGGATTCATGGACGGATGGCATTTGGAAGTGGTTGGCACAGCAAGTCCTCAGATTTCTGTCTGGTGGGAGGAAAAATTGTCTAGGATGTTCATACCTACCTGTCCTGTAGGAGTAACTGCACACCCACACCATTCAGAACCACACTGAGGCTATCCCCTTCACCTACCTCCACGTAAAGCTCTCCTAGGCTGGTTCTTGTTCTATGGCACTAAGGCCTATTCAGGCATGCCTTCCTGCCAATTCCATGGGGGGAGGGACATACCCTCCTCAGGTGATTAAGGATCCATATGCCCTCACTGAAGAAGTAGCAGAAAAGAGATCTCCAAACCCCAAGCTCTGATTGTGACTCACAAATGATGCTGCCCAGTAAGGCAGAATATGTTGCAGTGGTGGTCTCTTTAGTGGGAGTCCTAGGGCTCATTATGCACAATTTCAAAAATATTAATAGCCTGGCCTTGCACACTGGCTAACCTCAATTTGAGCTCACAAACCATGGATGTGCTAAGGTAGGTTCAGGAAGCAACCATTGGAAATGGGAGCCATTAATTCATGTTTGCGAAGGATTTTGGGACATGTGCTTGCTTCAATCTGACTAAAAGCTCACAGAAAGTGACATCCAACATCTAAAAGAATTGGCACAGAATATAGGATACTATAAATTTCTTTTCTACTTAACAGAACTTTCTCCCTGGCTCTAGATCTTCATGGATTGAAAGCTCTCCTTTTGGGAGCCACTGAAGGAATCCTTTTCTGCTGCCTCTATCAATGCCTTCCCTTTGAATTAACAATCTAAGAACTTGTCTCCCTGCATCCCAGTGGCCCTGTGAAAGCACTCATCAGGTCTCCCTAACTATGTCAAATTGACAAAAAATATCAAATCAACCCTTAATCTTGTGCCAATAAAAGAATGTGTTACCCACGCTCTTTTTTGGCACAAAGTGGGAATTTGTAGGAAGAAAACATAGCCCCCCCCCAAAAAAAACAGCCTCCTTCTGTATACCCCAAAACCTTAAAAAACAGAGAAGCCAAGAAAAGAAACACAAAAGCTGCTAAAACTAAAAGAATACCATCTTCTTTTTTTCCTCTTCTTCTCTTCCCCTAATAGAAAGAGAAACAATGTTGCAATCGTGAACTTAAATAACACCATTCATTGAGAAAAGTGGAAACAATACCGGTCCATTAAGAAAGGCAGGCTAGAGGCAATAGATAACAGGATAAAATCAGTTACACATCCCTGACAGGATTACAACCAAGGAAGCCGATAATTAAGACCCATCACTTTGCGAAATAAGTAAAATCAATCAAATAATAAAAGCACCTAAAGCAAACTTCAAAAATACTGTAAACTGTATAAAAATCCTTGCACTCATCAAGCTCATTTGTCAGCTGTCCCAGAACTGCATGCTGTTGTTGGTTCTGCTTATCAATAAACTTTCTTTCTTACACACCCTTCATTTTATTCCCAGCTTGGAAGTGGACCTGATTTTTCTTTCAACAGAGACCAACATGCATTTAACGTAAGGGTGTCCAATCTTGGCAATATTAAGATCTGTGGACTTCAACTCCTAGAATTCCTCCTAGAATTCTGGAATTGAAGCCCACAAGTCTTAAAGGTGCCAAGTTTGTACACCTCTAATTTATTCTGAAAAGAGCTAACCTTTGTCCCAAAGAAGACTATGGGCAGCTAATGGATGTAGGGAGGACTGTGCCATGAGGCAGCAGATAGACGACCATTTTTGCTTCACATCAGTCTGAGGAAACACTGATGTTTAGATGCTGATCAGATGATGCAGAGTGCAGAATCAGCACAGAATCAGCACCTAAAAGAACTGGATTCTCCTGCTGCCCAAAGCAAATTAGCCTTGAAAGTTCAATGCCCAGGAACTGAAGGCAAAGGCAACCACATTAGTCTGAAAATAACAAAATGGCTCCAGACACCTCAGAATGGTTGAAGTGCATCATATTGAATGCAAAACTTGTTAGCTTTTAAGAGTGAATTTTTTTAAAAAAAATTCTGGTGCAGAATTAAGAATAATCTAAGGCCGCTTGTGATATGGGCTGGTGATCAAATCTGAACATAAGGACACACCAGAAAATAGGCTGCTGGAGCATTGCATATCAGTTGCAAACTAGGGAAGGCTATATATGATGCACGTTTCATTTTAACGGCGTATAGTAGAAGTAGTGAACAAAGACCCATTTCAAGTCTTGCAGTTTAGTCTATTAACTCTCTCTCACCCTCATTTTTGAAAAGATAAAAATTAATACACCCTGAGGACTTGAGGCTGGGGAAGAGGAAATTCTTCAGAAAAAGTGTGCTAGGGTGAAACAGGTCAAAAAGCAAGGACAAAACTGTAACCAATCAGGAATTGAGCCCTGAAAATAGGCTTTGACCCTGGATGGCTAGAGAGGAATTCCAGTTGCTTTGTTTGTGGAAATTCTCAGTCATCCAGGTCATCGTTGGATGCAGGGGTGACGCAGTGGGTAGAATGCAGTACTACAGGCTACTTCTGCTGACTGTCGACTGCCTGCAATTTGACCATTCGAATCTCACCAGGCTCAAGGTTGATTCAGCCTTCCATCCTTCTAAGATCAGTAAAATAAGGACCCAGATTGTTGGGAACAATATGCTGACTCTGTAAACCGCTTAGAGAAAGCTGTAAAAGCACTGTGACACGGTTTATAAGTCAAAGTGTTATTACTATTGGTTTAGTTGTCTCCAAAGTGCTTTTTCAAAAGGCAACTGGACTGTTTTATCCTTGAGGAAGAACTAAAGTTTCATTTCTCATACAAGAAACTTCATCAGTTGCGATTGGGCGGGGGACACACAACATAGGTGACCAAACCCATCAGGACAAGATTCAGTTGTCCATCTGCATTTGAAAGACAAAGGTCACTCTTTTGAAGACAGCAAAGTCCAAATTTTGGCTAGAGAGGATCAGATCGTTGGTTTGAAAGAGGTGTAAAAGAGGCCATTTGTGTTAACACCGAGCAATCCTCTCTCAACAGAGGTGGAGGTGGGGAAGACACCACCTAGCTGCACTCTACAACACAGCTCTTGCAGCAGTAACAGTAACAGAGTTGGAAGGGACTTTGGAGGTCATCTAGTCCAACCCCCTGCTCATGCAGGACACCTGTACTAGGGATTGATCTTTCTGATCGACAAGCTCAGTGTCTTAGCCACTGAATCACCTAGTCAGGTGCCTAGAAGATCCCACAACCAATTGCACCCTGAGGACAAGGAAGGACATCTCCTATGTTTTTGTTCTTCTGCCTCAAGGATAAAACAATCCAGTTGCCTTTTAAAAAAAAAACACTTTTGAGATTCCGGTTGCTTTGTACTTCCACCGAGAGAAGCCCCCTCCGCCTTACTGCAAGATTCCGTCGCGTCGCGTCAATCCTTCTTTTTTGTTGTTGTTGTTGATTGACACAGGAGGGTATCTGTGCCGCGCCGCCGGAGGAGGAGCCGCCGACCGGGCCAATGAGGGGGCAGCCTCGTTCGCTCCCGGGCTGGCGCAGAGAATGTTGCCCCCCTCGCTCTTCGGCCGGCCGCACCGGCGACTGAATAGCAGCTGAGCCTCGTTGCCTAAACTGCGTATGGAGTCCCAAGGGCGGCTAGAGGATTTGAAGGGGGCGCAGGAGCCCGGCGTCGCCTTCGAAGCTCGGCTTCTCTCGTAAAAGGTGTGCGCGGTTGGTGTTGCCTCTTGACTGGAACCGAGAGGGAGATGGAAGGGCTTTAAACGTATAGTTGGTTCCTGCACGAGGGGCGGGAGGAGGAATTGTGCTGCGGCAGGACAAGGGGGGGAGAAGGAGGAAGGCTTGGCTCAGGTTGGCAAAGGAGGCTCTCCCTCTGCAAGGAAGACAACGCGTTGGGCTCCTAAGAGAGAGCCACGCTTTGCTAACGGTACTTTTCCTCTGTCCCTCCCTCTTTTTCCCCCCAATTTCCAAGTTAACCTTTGCTAATCAATTCCGGAGGGAGAGCGACTTGTGTCTGTCTGTTGCAGAAAACTTTTTTAAAAAAATACGTTTAATGGCAAACGAGTTTGAGCATCTCTAAGCCTCCGTGCTAAAGCTTTCTTTAAAAAAAAATATTCAATTTGAATACTCGGTGCAAAAATTGTATCCATTTTAAACAAGGGTAAAGTGAAGGGGGGAAATCCGCCAACACCAAAATTTAAAGGAAAGCAGCAGGTTATATGATTGCGGAGAGAGGAAATACACAATTATGAACCATTAAGCTGAAGCATATATCCTCTTCAAAGATGGAGTCAACTCTCTAACTCTTGGGAGATAATTTTTGGAGCAAAAGCCAGTGCTGAGAAAGGATATCTCTACAGTAGTGCCCACCAATTTTGCTAAGTTTAAGGCCACTGAGTAGGAGCTTCACTTCTTATCTATGCAAACCACAAACTTTGTAAAAGTTGTGGCTCCCTTTCAAATAACCTGGTCCAAAATCTTTTAAGGTTCTGGTTATGTCAATATGTGTAATGGTTTTAATCTGTACAGTCTCAACAAGGGCCCAGTACAGTAGTTTAGTCTAAAAGTGATTAACATGCAGAACTAAGATTAAGTCCGCCTTTCAAAGAATGGGTCATAGCAGTTAATAAACCACATTCCTTATCTATTATTCCACTGGGAAAAAAGGCATTTGGAGCCACTATGGAATTAAGAAGCTGGTCTTTCAAAAGGACTAAATCTGCCCCCAAATCTGGATTCTTTTTATGCAATTAAGCAGATTATCCCTCAACCTGAATATTTCTTTCTTGGCTGTGTTTA
The DNA here is from genome assembly GCA_012654045.1 of Ptyas mucosa. Classification (NCBI taxonomy): domain Eukaryota; kingdom Metazoa; phylum Chordata; class Lepidosauria; order Squamata; family Colubridae; genus Ptyas; species Ptyas mucosa. The sequence continues at coordinate 17,324,871 of WNWU01013815.1, forward strand.
TTAAGAAATAAGTCCATTGAGTTCTGTGTCCTACAATTCTATGTGCCCTATGCCTTATACAGTAGCTGAAAATGTAATATGTTTAGAATTATGCTTTTATTATGGCATCTTCTTTGAAGAACTAATGCCTGTGTCACCAGATGTTCAAATAAATGTGTCCTGCTATTCTATAATTACTTTAACTTTATTAATAGTGTCCTTTGCTTTTCATGGAGTACCTCCCATCTAGTAGTGTAAATAAATAGTAAATGCTGTTGGCTATTAAATAGTTAATATTTTGCTAGGGAATTTGAAAAAGGGAACATGAAACTACTTGTTAGACCCTCCTTTTGCCAGCAAAAAGGAATGGAAGCATGCATATGTGTTAGAGTGGTTTTAAGCTTTGCTTAAGAAATCTCTGAAAAAGAAAGTGGGGCGGGGGGGGGGGTTGTGGAGAAGGAGAGATTTAAACTTAAAACACAAGGTAATTTGAAAAGAAAACTTCTGTTCTTCTTTTAAGGGCTGTTTATATGGTTAAAGTCCTTCTCTGTGGAATATCTGAATGTTAATTCACTTGTCTTCAACAGGAAATAAAAAAGATAATCTCAACTGGCATTTTTGGTTTGAGGAGGACCTGCTGAAAATAAGGAAAGAGTTGTGGCATTAAGGAATGCCTGTTAAGTTGAACATTACTCTGCTAGCAGTTGAAAAAAATGCCTGGTAAGTGGATTCCTGCCCTCACTCTCTCTTCTTGTTCTTTGTTCTCTGATATTTTTCTCTCTGGGGTTTTTATTACCTTAGAGGTGCACCTTCAACATTTCTGCAATATTTTACTTATGATCAAAAAGTGAAGAAAACATTTTATTGTGTATGCATTTTGTTACTAAATACCCACAACACAAGTAAAATTAGAAATTTTGCTATTATGGGATTGGTCTCAAATATGTGAAAGGTAATTATTTGAACAATATTTTAATCTTTTAAAGAGTATTTTTTTTAATGTGCATTAGAATAGTTTCTAGTAAGGGAGAACACATTTAATTAAGAGTTTAGTTCTGAGTACACATGAGTAGAAATATTAATTTTGTTTTTGTATCAACAAAATACTCCAAACTTATTTTATGTAAAAAAAACATAATTTGCTTATATTAACTTGCTCATTTTCCCCAACAGAAATGGCAAACCTAGTTAGATTTATCTTTTATCCATTTTGAGATAAATGTTATATTCTTTCTTATTTTATGCAAGTCATTAGTAGCCTAACTATAGTCTGAAGCAAAATCAAAAATTGTCAGTAATGAATTTATCTTATGTACATACTAAATGTTGTTTGATGAGCAACACATCTGTTTTCAGAAGTAAACATCTATTTACGTAGTGTTTTTTTTTTTTGCAAATGCTGCAGGGAAATTATATGCTTTGCTTTGGCTCAATATTAAATAATTAAGCATTCATTTCAAAGGATAAGGTTGAAGAATGAAATAATAATAGTTTTATTTGCATTTTTAAAAAATAGGTCAATTTTTACATTAATAAGGAAAGAGACGCCTCTTATGCCAACATAGAGAAACTGTTATAAAATTAGTATATTAGTATATTTGTTTACTCAGTATACATCCTGCCTTTCCATTCCAAGAATTTCAAAGTGACTAATGTTACAGAAATATAAAAAGAGATTAAATCCCAAACTCTGAAAATAAGATTCTGAAACCAACTTTATAGTGCAAAAGATATGTGCATGCTGTTAAAATGTGCAGCAATAAGGCATCTAAATGTAGACAAATTAAGATGATTGTTTATTTTTGTGAGCCTTTATTTTGTGTTTCTTTTAAGAAGTTTAAAATGTGTTTGTTAACAAAAATTAAAAATAAATGACCAGCTGTGCAGCAGAATCTCTCAAATTAAGATGTGCCAGACTATCAGAATGTTTGAGAATTCCAGCTGAGTACAGGTAGTCCTCGACTAACAATATTTCATTTAGTGATCATTCAAAGTTGCAACGGCACTGAAAATAGCGATTTATGACATTTTTCACACTTACGACCCTTGCACTATTACCTTAGTCACGTGATCAAAATTCAGACACTTGACAACTGATTCATACTTATTATGGGATACAGCATCCTGGGATCACGTAATCCCCTTTTCGTGGCTTCTGATAAGCAAGTCAATGAGGATCCAGTTTCACTTAACAACTGTGTTACTTACTTAATGACTGCAGTGATTCACTTAACAACTGTGGCAAGAAAGGTCATAAAATGAGGCAAGGCTTAACAAATGTCTCACCTAGCAACAGAAATGTTGGGCTCAATTGTCGTAAGTCAAGAGAGAGAATGTCTTGTATTTAACTCAGCCCAGATTGTTAGTTTTACGCTCTGCTCATTTCATTTCATTTCGAATCATGGTGATGGTCCAATATTGTATAGAACAGGGGTGTCAAACTCAATTTCATTGAGGGCCACATCAGGGTTGTGTTTGACCTTGGGGGGCCGAGGTGGGCATGGCCAGAGTGGGTGTGGCCAGTTCAGTGTCACTCGTGTTGGGGGTGCCTGTGGTAGCCTGAGCGCTCTGCCAGCAAAAATGGACTCCCAAACTCCATTTTTGGCTGCAATGGCCTCCTGCAACCAACCCTCTGACATTGAAAACGCACATGGCCCTCCCAAGCTCCATTTTCACTGGCAAAGGCACCACAAGCCGGTCCTCCATAGTTTCCAGGGCAGCCCCATGGACCAGATCTAAGCACCCCGCAGGCCGAATCTGCCCCGCGGGCCTTGAGTTGAGTTGAGGATGAGTAAAATTTCAAGATTTCAACATTTTTTTCTAGGATTCTGAGTGGTGACTCAGAATAAGATATGCCATGCCGAATTGTTTCATTTCTCAGAAAAAAAAAATTCTCCTGATTGGACCATTTTGAAATATAGGATCTGTGAGGTCTGTTAGTCTCTGATAATAGCAACCAAAATACTGATTGCATCATGTGTTATACATTGCATTTAGTAGGGAGACATAAGCTAAAGACTTATGTTAGCATTTTATAGGATATTTATACCTGTGTAATATCTAAATAAAGTAAACATTGCCCCTCTCCTTATTTTTATTTATGGAAAAACGAATGTGGCACAATATACAACGCTAACAGCAGTTTTTCTGACCTAGGCTTCCTGATATAGTAAAAAGCACACAATTAATCCCAAAATCCCTTTTTTAAAATTTTAATGGCTGTGAATTCCTTTCATTCACAGCAAGTGCTGAATCACCAAGAGTTTATAAATAGTCCAACAGAAGTCTGCTACAGCCCTTCGGATAAGGCTGGTAAACACCCACCTTTATCTTCTTTGACTCGCTGCCAAAGATCTAATTGGCAATTATCTTGGCAAGGCCACATGGAAACACAGAGTCAAAAAAGGAGCTGCAAAGTACAAACCGACACCATCCACAACGTTGGATTTCCTGCAAAGGCCCACGTGCCTTTGCTCTTCCTTTATGTCTTATGGGAAGGGCCAATCATCTCCAAGCTTTACTCCCAAGTCGTCCCTTTTGTTTTAACTGTTTTTGCCTTCTGGCAGCTGTGCGCATGCGAGCACTAGGAACAGGCTCCCCCTGTTCCTCTGCCTCTCTGATGTCCGACTCTGGAGGCTCCGGAGTCCTCACATAACTCCCAGATGGCCCTGGCCCCATCTCTGCCTCTAATGCAGAGCCTTTGTCTGAGCCTTCCCCAGACTCCAGGATTGGCCCATGTTTCTCCCCAGCTCCTCACTGTCCGACTCTGCTGCCAGCTCTGCATAACAGCGGAGCAGCTGGCGGACCATAACAGCAGTAGAAGAAAACTACTGTGGGCTTTTGCTAAATTTGCAACTGTTCTGCATAGTGGGATAAAATAAGAAGTGGGCCAAGGGTAGAACCAATTCTGAATTACATGAAAATGCTTTTTTTCCCAGTAACAGACCAGGCTTTTGTGACTCTTGCCACTAATGATGTTTATTGCCATGGAGCTCTGGTTCTTGGACAATCCTTGAGAAATCATAAAACATCTAGAAGACTGGCAATACTAATTACACCTCAAGTCTCTAGGGAAATGAGGTAAGGACACATCTCCCAATTTCATTCTCTTATCCACTTAACCACTGCATCATCCTGCCTTCTATTCCCAACCATCTGAGCTGGTCTGGAATGATACCGTGATTTTTGGTGTCAAATGCCACTGAGATCAAGGAGAACCAGTGTGAATATGAACCCTTCCATCTCATATCCAGGTTATCCACAAGTGCAATAAATGCCACCTAGGTTTTATACCCAGCTCTGAACCTGACTGAAAGGTCCATATAATCCATTTCTTCCAGGATTCTCTGAAGCTGTAGCACAAGCATCAGATTGGATGAAAATTGTCCAGTATGGTAGGGTCCAGAGAAGGTTTCTTAAGGAGAGGGTAGACCACTGCCTCTTTAAGCATGTACATCTACAAAAAGTATCCTCTTTTTGTAGAATGAATTTACTTCCTGGACCTAGCCACATATCTCCATGGGAAGCCATATCTATCTGCTTTAGGGATCAACAGGGACTCAACAGGCTCAAGCTCAATACCAACAGGTTCAAGCTCATCCCAGATAACACAGCCAGATCCCACTGCAGTCAGTTCTTTGAATCCTGACAAAAAGCTGGAGTTCACCTTGGGGTTTTTCTGAGCAATTTTATGCAATTGATGCTCTTCACAGCAGCCCTGCAAGTACATTTTTTCCTTGATTCTTTTGCAGGACTGCTGGATGAATTCAGTAAGGATGAAAAAATAATGTTTTGTGCCCTTATTTTCACAAGGTAATCCTTAACAGAGGCTTGTGCCCATGTTTGGTTAGATGCTCCTCATCCAGTGTTACTCCAGGTGCTTCTTCTTTCCAGGTGTTTTTTCTACTGTATCTGGAATTCCTCTATAAACCAGGGGGGATTCTGAGCTCAATGCACAAAGATTGGCCATAAAGCTGCTGCTTCCCTCTCATTCCAAGTGGCAACTAAGGCTTCAGCTGAAATGAATACCAGATCTTCAGAAAAGACTTCACGTTCCCTGTGAAACTTGTCCATCAGGCATCTATAGTGGACTTATCAAATAGATCAAGCTTCCCTATAGCTGTGGTCTTCTGGAGCTGTTACCATGACTGTGTGTGTGTTTGTGTGTGGATAGGTAAATTGATTGATTGATTGATCGATCAATCAATCAATAAATATCATAAAGGAAGCTTAATTACAGGCTGACCTAGCAGCCAAAGGTCAGCAACTTTAAAAGTCCAGTGACCAGTCAATGGAGTAGGGGAGAGGCAGAGGCAGGGCTCTTTGCACACACTCATTTCTCTGCCAAGTTTCTATTCTCCATATATTCCAATGGGTGCTTGAACAGGGTTTCTGTTTCTGAAAACAAATATTGATAAATAGCAAAGCAAGACTCTTTGAGGCGTGGATCTGTCTGGTTCTCTGCTTTTAGAAACTAAATAGTGGTCTAGGTAATATTTGGTTAGAAGCAATAGGTTTATGGTACTAATTAGATCTTTTTTAAAAAAAATAAAGCACCCTTTCTTTATAGAATAATTACTATCCAAATATCTTTCATCTTGAAATCATTTCACTAGTATGCTTGAATTAAAGCTAATATTGATCAAGTCTTAACTCTAATTGCACTATATTTAATTTATGTGTTTAAAATTTAAATGTGTCCTACAGTCCGATTTTACAAGTTTCCCAACCTGGGGTTCTTGGTCTTTTGCTATCACCAATCCTATCAAATGGCTCTTAGGACGTGTCTGTATGTGTATATGTGTATATATGCAGATATTTTTGCTTTTTATTTCCCTAATATCCCATTATGGAAGGTTGACTCAGCCTTCCATCCTTTCTAAGGTAGGTAAAATGAGGACCCAGATTGTGGGGGCAATAAGCTGACTTTGTATAAATATATACAAAAGTATGAAGGCTATTGCTTAACGCATTGTAAGCCGCCCTGAGTCTCCGGAGAAGGGCGGCATATAAATCAATTTTTTTAAAAAAATTATACGTCTATCATTCATATATATGCACACAGATAAACATTTGCTTACCTTGTGTAGTTATTACTTAATAATTAAAGTTTAAGCTATTTTACAATTCAGTTCTTTTAATTGTCTACTGCACTGCATATCTTGTAAAAAGAGAGATTGTAAGATTAATGGTTTTATTGCTTTGACAGGGCTGCCCTCAGGACCATCTTTGATTCCGTGGTTGATGTTAAAGAAATTGACAGCAATGATTTGGTGCACTTGACTCTCCTGAAGAGGCTAGAACTGGGTGTAACCTTTACCAAACTGCATTGCTGGACTCTTACTCAGTATAGCAAATGTGTCTTCATGGATGCAGATACATTGGTAAGGGCAGCAGTGCCAGAAATGACAAGCTGGAAATATTTGCCATAAGAATCAATTGTAAAAAAAGAATGTTCACTTGCAGGAATCTTCTTCTTGTTTGTTAGAGAATCTGCACTCGAGATTTAGATTCAGAAAAAATATATTTATGTAAGTATGTAAATAGGGGTACATAGATGTATGAACAATACCTGTGTACTTGAGGAACAAATATCTAATTTTTGCCCAAGATAAGTGATAGCCTACACAGATGGTAGAGTTCCTTTTTTTTTGTTTTTGACCTTTGCGTCAATGTTGACTCCTGGCAACTGCCTGGACTAGTCCTTACAGTTTTCTTCATAAAATTTCAGAAGTGGTTTGCCATTGCTTACTTTCTAGGGCTGGAAGAGTGCTACTGGCCCAAGCTGGTACCTGCCAAGCCTTGTGCCTTGGCCATAATACCTAACTGACAGTCATTGTAATTTTTTTTTAAGTTTGATTTATATGCCGCCCTTCTCCGGAGACTCAGGGCGGCTTACAATGCGCTAAGCAATAGCCTTCATACTTTTGTATATTTATACAAAGTCAGCTTATTGCCCCCACAAACTGGGTCCTCAATTTACCTACCTTAGAAAGGATGGAAGGCTGAGTCAACCTTGAGCCTTGGTGAGATTCGAACCTGCAATAATTGCAGGCAGCTGATGTTAATAACAGGGCTTTAGACCACTGTACTATCCAAGGCTCTTGGATATTTTTTGATTGATTAGAATTACAGTGCAACTATAATACATGCAAGGCTACAGAATGTTTGAATGATTTTTCAACCTTGATAGAATATAGTTACTAGGTTAAAAGATGTTTAGTTATGAAGACATTCCCACATCTTAGTGTCTCTTCATTTATGCTGCAGAGCCAAAATAAACTTGCTAATAGTAAAGGGTAGAATAATGAGTGAGTTCAATTAAAAAAAAACTCATATCAGTAGCAGAAGAATCGACTGATTCAAATTTTAATGATCTTTCCAGGTGCTCTGTAATGTTGATGAACTCTTTGAGCGGGAAGAATTATCAGCAGCTCCAGATTCTGGTTGGCCAGACTGCTTTAACAGTGGTGTTTTTGTTTTCCAACCTTCTTTGAAAACCTTCAAATGTCTTCTCCAGTTTGCCAGTGAACACGGTAGTTTTGATGGTAAGTCTGTGGACTTGGTCCTCTCCTTGGCTCTGGAGTGAAACTATTGACAAAGTTCTTTTAAAGATCTGAACTTTTGATGAATGTTCATCAAAACATTCATATCTGGATCCAGCTATCAGGTCCACCATTGTGTCTGCCATTCTGTTGGGGGGAGGGAAAGGAAGGCTTGCTGGCATTTTTCGCAGGCTTTTGCTTTTGCTGTAACTGCTTGGGAATTAGGGAGGGGGATTGTCTTCGGACATGGAGAAGACTCCCTCCCAGCCGGGTCCAGCCTGGGTCCAAGGCTGTCGTGCCCTGAGAGCGCCCTGTTATCTGTCAAGCACTTCAGTGTTCTCAAAACATCCTTGCGGCATCACATTGGCTGCCAGTGGACTAGTCAGGGGGATTGGGTTTCGGGAAACAATTCAGGAAGAATTGCTTTGTGCTTTGCACAGGACCTTCAGATTCCACCTGACTTTACTGCAACCACTTTCAGTAAAAGTTCTTTTGATTCAACTCAATGGAGTCAAGAATTTTGCTTTCCCGAGGGACCAGCTGGGGCAGGTCCTTACACCAGCTGGCAATAGCAACTAAAAGCAAAATAATAGTTGTTGCTAAAATTAACCATTGTATATACAGGTTCTCCATTTTTTATATATAATGGCATGTGATGATATTCAGGTATCATCACAAGGAGCCTGTTAAACATATTTCTGTTTTGACTGCTGCTAATTGATGGAGAGAGATTTAGAATAATAGTTGTACAACAGCATAGTTCATCTGGGCTTAAAGACAAAGCTTTGATACCATACTTCATTTTTTTCTAAACCAATTGCCATCATTTGTGTTGGATTGCAACTCTGGAACATTATGGGTGTTGTAATGTAACACCTGTGTATAATGCTAGGTTGGGAAAGGCTGTTGTTCATCACATTAATAAGAGTTTGAACCTTTTGTATGCTCTTTTTATTCTGTAGGAGGTGATCAGGGATTGTTAAACAGTTTTTTCAGCAGCTGGGCAACCAAAGATATAAATAAACACTTGCCATTTATCTATAATCTAAGCAGCAGCACTGTCTATACATATGCCCCTGCTTTCCAGCAGTAAGTACTAAAACATTTTTATTGATAATTCAGTAGTTCACGTTTTCACAGATTTCATTTTTCTTGTAGCTAGAAATGGAGCCCTAATATACATATGATATGGTAATTGATAAGTGCAGTTCTTCTGTTTTATATCAGTTACGTGCAATTTCAGATATATACCCCTCTTAGAATATAATTAGTTTCATTGAAAACATTTCTTCTTTCATACTATCAATACATACATTTAGATGATAGTAATCCATTGGTAATATAAGAAGAACAGAAAAATTTGATGACAGAGCTGTAGAACAACTCCAAACTCCTACCATGACCAACCAGACTATAATGGGAAGCCCAAAAGCAGGATAAACTGCAATATTATTTGTTTCTATCTTTCTTGGCCTTAATAATTAGCAAATAATATTCTTTGTAATTACTGATAAATATTAATTTGACTATAAGATTCAGTTAGACAGATTCTAAAGCTCAGAGTCATTAGTGTGATAATTATGCCCTTGCAATACAGAATCAGTAATATTTCCACCACAAATGCAAAATTTTAAACATCTAATTACATATCAATAGTACACACAGAATAACAGCAAGAGTCCTGGTGGCGCAGTGGACTAATTCACTGTTATTAAGATCAGCTGCTTGCAATTACTGCAAGTTCAAATCCCACCAGGCTCAAGGTTGACTCAGCCTTCCATCCTTTCTAAGGTAGGTGAAATGAGGTCCCAGATTGTGGGGGCAATAAGCTGACTTTGTATAAATATACAAAAGTATGAAGTCTATTGCTTAATGCACTGTAAGCCGCCCTGAGTCTCCGGAGAAGGGCAGCATATAAATCAAATTTAAAAAACAAAACAAAAAAACTAAGACAATCCATGTTTGCTCACCTAAAACAATCCAAACTCTTCACCGGATTCCAGTACTTTTAACTTGCTTTATATTGGAATTTCTGGAGTCTTTAGAGCAGAGGTCCACAAACTATGGCCCGTGGGCTGTATACAGCCCACCGAAGCCATTAGTCTGGCCCATGCAGGACTACCAATCTGCTCTACCCACAGCACCCTGCCTACCTGCCAGCCCCCCCCACCTTCTGGAAGCCAGGGAGGCCAAAAACAGGATGTGCTGAGGCCTCGGGAGGCCAAAAACAGGCCTGTTTTTGGGTGGCAGAGTGGTATCGGAGGCTGGGGAGGCCAAAAATGGGACACGCAGAGGCCTTGGGCATTTTTGGCCTCTCCGGCCTTGAGAGAGAGAGGGAGGAGAGGGACACACACACACATACACACACACACACACACACACAAGTCCCTCACACAACCCTAAGGCAGCCACATCCCTTCACTAACAAATTAAAGTTTAATTTGTGTGTATTATTTGGACTATTAAATTGGCCACCCCCACCCAGTCATGTGACCACCTAGCCACACCCGCCTAGCCGGTCTGGTCCCCCAACAGTCTGAGGAACCGTGAATTGGCGCCCTGTTTAAAAAGTTTGAGGACCCCTGCTCTAGAGCTTACCACGTAGTGAGTGAAATGTTGGGAAATATGTACTGTCGCAATTACTTTAGATGATAAAATGGCTTGAGTAGTCTTTCCTATCATTATGAATTAATCGTATTGGAACAATTTGCACTAGCTTAAAACTGTCTTATCATGCCCACCTACTCACAGCTGTTGCCTTCCCAGCATAAGCTGGTTCAGTCTCCAATTTCTAATGAACAATTCCAAGAAATTAACATCTCCCTTTTATCAGGAACAGGGCTTCTGTGTTTATTAATTAGTGGAAGCTTCTAAGGAGCAATACCATGGTGCGAAGAAATAAACCAGGTTTCAGTTTTGGGCCTGAAAAATGGATAGTTAGAAGGAGCTTGCTTTTCTCATACCAAGAAAACATTGTTGCCTTGACACTACAAAAGTAAATGGAAGGCTAGCTATTATCGCTTGCAATCTTCCATAGAATCAAAGAATGCTTGAAAATTACTGTGTTTATCTCAGAAAGAACTCTGGCAAAGGGGGACCAAAGTCCATTATAAATATATTTTCAGTATTTTGTCATTTTGAACTGGCATTGGCAAAGCGATTTTATCCCTGTCTTTTATTTCTTTATTTTGTATATCTTGAGGACCCAGTTTGTGGGGGCAATAAGCTGACTTTGTATAAATATACAAAAGTATGAAGGCTATTGCTTAACGCAGTGTAAGCCGCCCTGAGTCTCTGGAGAAGGGCGGCATATAAATCAAATTTAAAAAAAAAATAAAAATTTGGTTTTAGTTTTTTAATCAAAAGGCAAAACTTAACATATTTTCATTTATGTATCGCAGCGTGTATTGAATTTTGATTGTAAACCATTGGAATATTTTTTAATCTGAAAAGTTGGCAGAAATGGTATTAATGGAATTGTATTTTGCTGTCAGGTAATTGCAGAGTTGAAAAACTTGTACTGTACAATTAGTCCTTGGGTTAATAACTACTTGTTCAGTAATTTTCAAAGTTGCGATAGCGCTGAATGAATGCACATGACTGGTCCTCGGAGTTCCAACTGTTGCAGTGTCCCCACGGTTATGTAATTACAATTCAGGCACTTGGCAACCAGCTTGCACTTGAGAGTTGCAGCATCCTACAATCATGTGGTTATCATTTGTGACTTCCTTTGCCAGCTTCCTACAAGCAAACTCAATGGGAAAACCAGCAGGGAAGATCACAAGTTGCTCTCGTAAATTGCTCCTGCCATTTCTTTTCCCAAGGAGTCTATGGAGTATGAGATCTCAGGGATCTTGTATTCTATGGCATCCACTTGCAGCAATCCTAACCTGTACTCCATTGTGTACACCTCCCTGTCTGGCTGTTCTGGAGTGGCACCGCATCACTCCCGCCTCTCCCCAGCTGCATTGAGGCAGTACCTCAGCAGCCACTCCCACATTCTCATGGCTCTTACCTCCCCCACCTGGTTGCACTCATGTGGTGCTACACCACCCTCTTCTCTGCCCGGCCATGTTCAACAATGTTACACCACTCCTCCTTCGCCTGCACTCACACTATATCACACTGCCCGTCCCCTCATGTTGCTATGAGCTGGGATGGACCGGAGGGGGCATGGTTTTGTGTGCTGCCCGCATCCCCTGGATGGAGCTTGCTTCTTTGCGTGGCCTGATTTCTGGCATGCTGCAGCCCGGTCCATGGACCAGGAGTTGGGGACCCCTGCTCTACACTATTCTAGGAGCCATGATCATGCAGTGGTTAGAATGCAGTATTGCTAGCCAACTCTTCCCTGTAGTTCGATCCGGTTGGGGCTTGAGGTTGACTCAGCCTACCATCTTTCCGAGATCGATAAAATGAGGACCCAGATTGTTGGGAACAATATGCTGACACTGTAAGTCATTCTGAGAGTGCTGTAAAGCATTATGGGGTGGTATATAAGTTATTGAGGTGGCAGTCTTCAATGTCAACCATTTAACTGAAGCAATATTGTTTATTTTTCCTCCCACAGTTTTGGTAAAGATACAAAGGTGATTCATTTTTTGGGACCAGCAAAACCCTGGAACTACAAGTACAATCCCCAGACAAGAACAGTTACACCAAATGATTCAGCTTCTGTATCTGAAAATCAACTGCCATTCCTAGAACTTTGGTGGATAACATACAAATCCAGTGTATTACCATTACTGGAAAAAATTCACCAGCAAAAGGAGGTAAAATGGTTATGGTAGGAAAGATTGACTGATTTTTATGACATGATAGATCTCTTCCACTCCAGATGATCATTTTATAACTTAGATTATAACTCTGCATTCAGAATGAGGTTACATTGCAACAATTGTAAATTTAGTCCTTAATATATTGCTTTAGTCCACATTTATCCCTTCAGAAGTTTTTTGTGATTTATTATAATTAAGAATTGGAAATAATGCCATGAAACATTTGTTTACAGAAATTATTATGTATTTTAACATAGTGGATTTACTTTAATCCAAACATAACAGTAAGTAATTAAGTATAGCCAATTTGTTACAGTAGTTAAGGCATTAGGCTAGTCTATTCTTTCTCACAGCCCTAGTGGGCAATGGTAAACCACTTCTGAAGTTCTTGCTAAAAAAACCTTCAGGGACTTGACTGAGCAGTTGCCAGGGTCAAAATTAACTTGAAGCAGGAGTGAAATCCAGCAGGTTCTGACAGGTTCTGGAGAACCGGTAGCAGAAATTTTGAGTAGTTCGAAGAACCGGCAAATGCCACCTCTGGCTGGCCCCAGAGTGGGGTGGGAATGGAGATTTTGCAATATTCTTCCCCCAGGAGTAGGGAGGGAATGAGGATTTTGCAGTATCCTTCCCCTGGAGTGGGGTGGGAATGGAGATTTTGCAGTATTCTTCCCCTGCTACGCCCACCAAGCAACACCCTGCCCACTAATCCACGCCCACAGAACTGGTAGTAAAAAAAAATTGAATTTCACCACTGACTTGAAGGTACAAAAAAAAGTAGCTATAATAATTTCAGGCCAGAATAAACATTTACAACAGAAACGTATCCAGAAACATGTTGGTGCTTTTTTTTCTTTGCTCCCCCTCCCAATTTTCAAATTATTTATATTATCATCCCCACCCCCCAGGTTAATGGTTAAGTTTCCCAAGCAGATTTAGGCAACCTCCTCAAAGAGGAGCATACTACTCTGGTAGCATATCACTTTTGAAATTGAGTACTATTGTTTTCCATTGAAGAATAGAGATCACAGTAAAAAAGAGCTCTTAGTGAGGCATTGAGACATATTCATGTATAAATATCTTTTAAAGCGCAACTTTGGTAACATTCTAGCGTGGTCTTTTATACTGCATCACATTTTTATTGAATGTATCAAGCCAATTTTCACTGCCTTTGTTATGCTTCAGAGTTTGTGAAATTCTAGGTTAATTAGCATTCTTAAAGGAGTAACTTAAGTTATATCTTCTAATCAATAAGATGACAGGTATGAGTTGAATGGCCCCTCATATTAAAAAAAAAAACATGTTGGCCACCACCATTGGAATCTGCTCTTTATAACACAGGATAATGGAAGTGAATCATGACCCTATCAAAAGAGATGTCTGTATATCTTAAACAGCATATTCATATTGTTATATATGTTCATGAGTCTGAAAGAGATATAAAATTATTGCCATGTCAGATGGTGTTCAAATGGAGAAAATGTAATCCCACTGATGCTCTTTCTAAGAGTAGTTCACCAACAAAACAAAACAAAACAAAAAAATCACAAATATTTATTTATTTATTGGTTCAATTTATATGCCGCCCTTCTCTGGAGACTCAGGGCGGCTTATAATGTGTTAACCAATAGCCTTCATACTTTTGTATATACCTGCTTAGTAGGGCTTTCGCGGCCGCCCCCCAAGCAGCGGTCTTTTTTATACAAAGCTTATTGCCCCCACAATCCGGGTCCTCATTTTACCTACCTCGAAAGGATGGAAGGCTGAGTCAACCTTGAGCCTGGTGAGATTCAAACTTGCAGTAATTGCAGGCAGCTGGTGTTACTTAACAGCACTTAGTCTGCTGCGCCACCACGGCTCTTTTTATCACAACTGTACAATATTTGTGGACAAGACTCACAAAAAACCTTAGAATACCAGTAAAAGTTAGGAGGACACTCTTGTACTGTTTAATGTCATGAGTTCACCATAATGAAGACTGCGAACAAGAGTGTTGTGTATGGAAGAATTCCAAGGAAAATACATACATTGCTTCAAAATCTTCATTGCTATAGATGTCCTGCATGGTCTAGTAGACTCTTAGAACAATATTCTGTAAATAGAATATGAAAATGGAATGTCCTAATATTTATGTATGTCAACAAGTAATAATGTTTGGCTAAAATGAGATAAAATGTAGTGGTGAGATTATTGTAGTTTGGGTTTGCTTTGCAGTCTCAAGACCCAGATAACTCACAGTCATTGAGGGAACAATGGATTCTAGCTTGTACCAGCAAATACTTCAAGAGTAGTGATCCATAACATTGTTATGGTCAAATCATTGATACAGTAGAGCTGACTGATGCTTCTGACCTCTGCAAGGGAAAAGGGACCTTCACCCACCAATCCTACTGGCATTCATAAAAGCCATTAAGATTTGACTATTTCAAAATATCTTTGGAGACTGGCAAAATAGTGGGTGGTTCTGATTCTTTCAGTAGGTGATTTACAGATAGTCCTTGACTTATGACCTAATTGAGTCCAGGTTTATGGTCATAAGTCATTGTGGTCGTAATTTGAGGCATCAGAATGACCAGACACAATTTTTCAACATTTTTTGCAGCAGTTGTTAAGTAAATGTCATTAAGCAAATACCATGGTTGTTATGAGACCGGTCATAAGTTGAGGACTACCTATATTGACAGCACTATTCATGTGCTTATGGATAGTAATGTTGTCATATTTTAATTTTATTTGTACTATAATCTGTATATTATTTTGCAATCTGCTTAGAGTATTGTTTGGATATTGTTTGGATAAAATATTTTTGTATTGTAGCCTGAAAGGAACAATGATGAGGTGACATCTGAAAGCGAAAATCTTCTTATCAACAATTCTTTGCCAGCCTCAACAAATACAGGATATATTTCAGAATCTGTTGTAAATACATCCTGTGAGTTATCTGCCAAAAATAATATTGTGAGTATATTTTTATTACTATTATTTTAAATAATTGTAGATATTTGGAAGATGCATCTACATTTGTAAAGATGTCATTTTCACAGATTTAAAATATCAGTATATCTTCATCTGATATGAATATAATATAATGTACACAGCTTTGCTTTAAAAACAACAGATGTTCCCTTTTCAAATCTTTCTGAATTAGGTTTGCAGTTGGAAATGACTTGAAATGAAATGTCTTTTAAAATTGTGGCTTTCTATTGCAAAATCAGTCTTTGTTTACTTAATAACAATGGGAGGTGTGTATATTTTACTTGGAAATATCTTCCGTGTCTCCTTGAACAAGATGAATATCTGGTGAAACTATTTCTACAGTCTCAGTACCTGTGCTTTTGAGTTCCATATTAACAAGATGCTTGGGGTTTGGCAGGGCCCTTTTTGAAAAGAAGTATTTTTAGTTAAACATGTCTGAGATTGCAACAATACAAAGTGTTTTTCAACAAGGGATTTTAAATTTATCCTGTGGAACATGGCATACCAACCTGATAGATATTCTTATGCATTTTTCAATGGCATACAAAATTATTTTATTTACTTCGACAAAAAAGGCTAATTGTCAGTATTCCTTTGATCTTTTATGATTACTTGGAGTCTTCCAATAAAATATTAAAGTAAAATATGCAGACCACAATAATATTGAGGAATATGGGACATGCTCCAGGTGGATGTAATAAAAGTTGTTCTTTTCCTTGGTTAGAGTGCAATTAAAGCCTGTATTTAATTTTATTCAGGCTGTAAAGAAAGATGAATGCAGTCTTGAAAGTTATACTGTTGATCCAAGCAAGTCCTTCACGGAGTTGTCTGTTCAGCTTGTTCCTCTCCAGACTATGGTAACAATAAATATATATGCTGTATGGCCCATTGAGAGTTCTTTGTCAGCTATTTACTCCTGGTTTACCCTTGCTGACCACTATAGTTTTTTTAATCATTCGTTGATACTTTTTAAATATATATTTTACTATGTTATTAGCTACAGAGCCACATTTACAAGATGGGCAACCATATAAATGAATTTAATAAAACAAATATTTGTTTACTTGGCTTTTCCCCTCTAGACTTAAAACAATATTTGAACCAATATGAAGATAAGATTGTCTTGCTTCTGTTTGTCATATGATTGAAGAATTGGCACTTGTTTGTATTCCAGTATTCTTATAGATATTACTTAAATCAGCTTAGATTCTGTAGCCCTACATCATTTGTGGCCTGCAAATTCAACTGCTTGCATTATGTACAACTTGAATCTAGTTTTCTGGCTGTAGCTGTTAATATTATTAAAACGGCAATACTGAATGTCTGAAGTGCCTTTCATTCTTTGTTCTTCTAGAATGAATTTGTCAGCCCTGTTGCAGAGGTGACTATTCAGCCGGAGGCAAAGGAATCAAGTGGAGAAGATGAACGAAGGAAGTGGGAGGAGGGCCATATTGATTATCTAGGAAAAGATGCTTTCGAAAACATCAAGAAGAAGTTAGATGCTTTTTTATTATAGGTGTTTTTTCTTATCCTTATTGCAATTGGTCTGTTTACATTTGCAGAGCACGCAAAACCTTCAGGATTATATCTTTTGCTTTGGTGAAAGGGAAATTTCGGCAAAAACAGGTTTTCTGACACGACTAAACTTGCAAGCCTAGATAAATATGTATTTGCCAGTGTTTACTTTCAAAGAATGAAATGCATGGAACTTTTAAGCTTTCCTTTTGCTGAGTCAAACTTTGGTTCAACTTCTCCAGAACCTTCCTTAGTTTAGGAATAGCCTCTACAGTCTTACATCCTGTAAACTTTCTAGCTAGAAAATTAATCTGAAACTATGATAAACGTTTTCATACTTATAGATCAAATACATTTTCCATACTAGATTTGGCATGGAAGAGGGTATCAAAAACTTGAAAGTAAAAGACGCAAACACTTTCAACAGGGCTAATCAGCACACATAAGGGCATGATCCAAATATAGTCTCTGGGTATGGAGGATTTTATAGTTTTGATAAAACCTTGCCTATCCTTATCTTATTAACAGAAGACTATATATCATGCTGTAATTTAACTGAAATTTAGATCGCTAGGAACTCTTACGCATTATACTGTCAATATTTTTGGAAGAGGTCTACACATATTAATCTGTTACATCCTAACTTAGAGCAGCTTGTAACATCTTAAGTCATGTGTCATTGTACTATAAGTCTTTGTGAACTGAAGCCCATTTCATCAGATGCAGGAAGGCAAAAGAATATTTCATCTGGTTAATTGACAGCTCACCATTGGTACAATTAAACAGGGCATTCAACAGTGTTTGTAATAGAAACTTAGTCACATTGAATTCAACGGGCCACTTTTTTCTCATTGTACACTGGTTTCTTTTATTGGCAATGTGTATTTTTTTATTTACTGTCAAATGGTTAATTCTTGGTAAAATTATAACTTTATAGCCTTTTCACGTAAGAGTATTTAAAATTATTAATTTTTTAACATTGAATCTTAGGATAATTTGTTCCAAAGCATTATGCACAATTGAATCACTAAAACCCTTATGTATCCATTGAGATGATTACCAAAACTAAAGTGAACCTTTTATCTGTTAGAACATTTGAAATATATTTGTTGCATCCTCTTTAAATTTTTTTTTTGTAATTTTCTGTCCCTGTTTTAGGTTGCAGCCCTAAATCACAGATTCGTTTAATAGTTTCTTCAAGAAGTTTACTTTTGCATGCAAGGAGGTGTCAGTGTTACATAATTTATGTTTTTCCACCAACTTTTATTTCTTTTTAATTTTGATTTGACACTTTCTGGTTTTGTAAATATTTAGTAAAGGTTCTATCTTATAATTTCCATTTTTTTCTTCATTTTTGTAATGCAGTAGTTTATCAAATAAACATTTTATATTCTTAAAATCTCCATGGTCCTATTCTCATCATATTAACTGATTTAAGTATCTTATAAAAGTATATTTGTGAATAATTAGAAAGCAGTGAGTATTATACTAGGAATAACAATAACGCGCTGGCAGAGGAGACAGGCTGTGGGCCCCATCGGTCAAGGTATTTCAGCTGATGTGGTCCAGGAGATGAGCCTTCTCTGCTGTGGCTCCTGCCCTTTGGAACATCTACCCCCCTCCCTCTTGGGGTGAAATCAGCTCCCACTCTCCTGGCCTTCCTTAAGGTCCTGAAGACCTGACTCTGTCAGTTTATTTATTTATTTATTGGTTTGATTTATATGCCGCCCTTCTCCAGAGACTCAGGGCGGCTTACAATGCTTTAAGCAATAGCCTTCATAGTTTTTTATATACCTGCTTAGTAGGACTTTCGGGCCCCCTTAAGCGGTGTTCTTTTTTATACAAAGTCAGCTTATTGCCCCCACAATCCGGGTCCTCATTTTACCTACCTCGGAAGGATGGAAGGCTGAGTCAACCTTGAGCCTGATGAGATTTGAACTCGCAGTAATTGCAGGCAGCTGGCAGCTAAGTGCTATTTAACAGCGCTTTAGTCTGCTGCTCCACCAAGGCTCATTAGCCTAGGACTCAGTGGGAAACAGCATTATCTTTCGTAGTGACACTATTTTAATTGTAAGGCCTTTCCTTCCTTCTGTTACAACACAGAATCCATTTTGTTTCTTGCAAATAGAGATTATGCTGGAGTGTGGCACCAGGTTTTGCAGGATGCCAAAATGCATATTTCTCTTAATTTAAAGAATGTGAAGAAATAGATGGGGCAGGAAGGAAAAGTGATGCTAAAGAGGTATATAGTAATAATAATACATAATGGTCAGATTATGTACCCCTGTGGATTATACCCTTAAAGTGACCTCAAAAGAACATTTTAAAGAAAGCAAACACTTGTCATAGAACAGATGTTTCCATCTGTTTCCACTGCTGCTGCTTCTTGCAATTGATTCAAAATTTAAACTGCTTGGAAATATTTGGCTGTCTACAAGCATCTGTCTAGATGTCTATCCATTTAAGAAAAAAAATGAAGAAACAAGAGTTATAGTTTGTATGTCTCAAAGAAAGAAGCAGTTATCTCATTTACAAAGGGCTAGGCAACTAATTTGATACAATTAACTATTACATTGTTTAATCATGACATTTGCAGACAAAATAAGCTGCTAACTCACTGTCCTAATTAACTCATTTAAGGAACATTTCAAGTATCCTATTTCTCACCAACTATATGAAGAAAACATTTAAGACAACTTTAGTTCAATAATTCTCTTAAAATCTATTTAATGATAGTATCATTATTGCTTTCATCATTACACCAACAAAAAGGGAATGTCCCACAACATGGCTGCAACCAAGGCTTCCAAACAATATTGTACATATCAAGTTGTTGGGGGACAGGTGTGAGAGTATTACGATGTTTGGCCACTACTGTTGCCATTTGACTTATGATCATGTTAAACAGTGGTTCAGAAGCTGGGGACAAGGGGTTGGTCTCTGAAAGATCACGTGAAAGATCAAAAAGCAAAGGAGGGTTATGATGGGTTACTTCATCGCCGAAACATTCACACATTTTAATTCCATAACAGGCTCCAGCCCGCTGGGGTTCAAAGTTTGGGGTTACGTAATGGACTTTCCAAAGTGCACCACCTTTAAGAGAACAAATAGATATTCAGTACCTATCATATAATCCTGTCATTTCCCAAGTCTATCCACAACACTGAAAAGAGATTTGAACTAATTCCACTAATTTACTTCTGTGACATTCCCCCACCTTGGTTTGGGCCTTGATAGTTTGTCAGAAAAGAGGGATATGATTGGTTCCTTTTCAAGCTGTTGAATTTTCATTCATTCATTCATTCATCCAGCCAACCATCCAATACCAACTTGGCTGTGATTTTATATGTGACCTCAGGAAATCTCTCCCTCTCCCTCTCCCTCTCCCTTTCCCTCCCTCCCCCCCCTCACACACACACACACCTGGAAATTTACAGCATATACTCAAGGGAGACAATTTATACTTACTCTCTTTCTGGTACCAACGCACTGCATGTAAATGTGACCCACAGTAGTGAAACATGAATTCATGGTCTGAGTGTTGAACTTCCTCCCGCAGTAAAGGTACTAGGTTCTTCCCATCAATTATCCTAGCCAAAAGGAACAATATGTCTGTGAAAGAGTTGTTCCTGACTAATATAGCTGCCAAAAGGTTCAAGGCAAAGTCTTAAGAGAGGACTTTGTTGAAAATTACAAGGATTATAAAGGGCAGAGAAAGAGAATGCAAAAACCATTAATGCCAGTGTTGGCATTTGTTTATCTGAATCAGGTTCTTCTTTCCTAGTAAGTTTTGATCCCCCCCAGTTTCACGGATAGTGCTCATAGATTTGCTGTAATTACATAAAGGAGGACTATGAAGTTGTGCAAGAACTTGATGTAAATTATAAAGCTTATAATGAATGTGATAGAGTACAATAAATAGATTTAAAATGTTGGGGGAATGCATACTTATACCTAGAATACATAAGTTGTATTCAAATTTCTCTTATGTTTTAGATATACCTAATTTACAAAGATGTCAAGAAAGGCTGATAAAGAAATGTTTGAATCAGGGCTGCCCGCAAAACTCACCAGGCAGTTCATCTAGGATTTATATGACTGTCTATATGAGCTTTTTAGGAAGCAAGTAGAATTTAACACACCTGGTGCATTTGTTTTTCTAGTGTTACTCTAGTGTAATTTGTACATCAAATTAGGCCACGTGACAATAGAAAACATTATGCCAGGAACCTACTTGCTGCTGTGGCTGTGATGGGTAGTGAACTCAAAAGACACATCTCCCACTTATGCATACAATTCGGGGGAGGAGGGACCCAGTTGCTTCATTGTGCACATTTTTAGGTATCCCATTGCTGTCTTCCAAATCAAACCCCTTCATAGCCTAATTTTTAATATATTTTGCATGTTTGTCTTAGTTAACATTGAATATCTTATTCACTTTTAGAACAAAACTGCATACCTGTCTTGCGGCACTGATGCCCCAGCCAAATGAGCCACAGTGGGGTAAATATCCATCAGGCTTGTGGGTTCATCAAGAACAGTATTAGGAGCGACCTTTCCTGGCCATCTAACTATTCCAGGCACACGGATTCCTCCTTCCCAACCTCCCATGCCCTTTCCACCTGCATCAGGAGTAGCAGTAGGAAAAAGATAATAGTTGTATGAAGTCAAAATTACAAGTGATTGATTTTATCCTACAGTTCACTTGCTTCATTTAGACAAAGAAAAAAAACCCTCATTAATGTAGTAGTGCAGTGATGGCTAACCTTTTTGCCGCCGTGTGCCAAAAGTGGAGGGAGTGGGGGGGGTCACGGGTGCGTGTGCCCACATCCGTAATTCAATGCGCCCCGCCCTCCTGCGCATGCACACGTGACCCCCACACACACACTTTCCCCCTGCTTTTGGCACAGTGGGCCTGGTAGGCCCGTTTTTCTCCCTCCCCAGGCTCCAGAGCCTTTCTAGGAGCCTGGGGAGGGCAAAAACAGCCTTCCCCATTCCCCCCCCGGAGGCCTTCCGGAGGCCGGAAACAGCCAGTTTTCCGACTTCCGGTGGGACCGGAAGGCCTGAAAATCAGTTGGCTGGTGCGCGCATTCGCGCTCGAGCTGAGCTAGGGCAACACTCGCGTGCCCACCAATATGGCTCCGCGTGCCACCTGTGGCACCCGTGCCATAGGTTCGCCATCACGGTAGTAGTGGGAAAGCTATGACTCTTGTTGATCAACAACTCACCACTTTTATGGATCACTATTTCTTTCTTCATTTCATTGCTATGCTTTTTTTCCCCTTGCTGAAAGGCAACTATGAGTGTGGCAGGTTATAAAGAAAATATCCCCGTGTTGCACAGTACATTAAACTACTACTAAAAACAATAAGCAACCTCCTCCGAATGAACCTAAACATTTTAAAGACTTGGGAAAATGAGATTTTTAAAGATCTTAAAAGATCTGGAAATAAAACCATATTTGCTTTGTGTCCAAAAGTGATCAAACCATGGTTGCTCCTCTTATTCCATCAACTTGAATATTATTATTGAAAAGGCTTTTTCATTGAGGATTCAGAGAGGTATAAATGGGTGAAATTCAAGGGCTAGGAGGATAACAGTTCACAAGTCACAGAAGCAACTCTAAAACACTGTCAGCAATAATAAATCAGTGAAGGCAAGTCAAGCAAAGCTGCAAAGAAAGCGCCAACACCTGCATTTATGGATTCAGTTAACTGCCACCCTCACACCTGGCAAAATACTTCAGTGAAAATACTAGAAAATGCTAGAAGCCCCAGTTGGGTGAAGCAGAGTTTTTGCTTATAACATATGCCACAGGGGAGGGGGGGGGAGGGAAACTATGACAACTTTACAACTTGTGGACTTTTGCTCCCTGAATTCCTGAGCCAGCCATGTTCAGATCACTTTCAGGTTGTGGTGGGAGGGGGGGGGAGAAGACATCAAGGGACGTTAGACAGAGAAGGAATAGCACTACCAACTGCATTGGAACTTCAGGAAGAAACTTGTCTAAGGCGTCTTCAAACTAATAATGTTTGTAATTTTTCAGATAGCCCAGTCTCAACATATGAAAACCCTTAAAAGGTGAAACCAGCATGCTAAAAATGGTCAGGATGCCAGTAAAAACAATACAATAATTGGTTACTACAACCACTGTCTATATGTTTGGAAACTCACATATCCATACTTCCCAAAGATAGCCCATATGTGATCTAAGTGCATGGATAACAGAAACAAAACTTTCATACCTTTAAGTCTACCATTCCAGCCACCAACCTGGATATTCCCTTCTCTAAATTCCAAATGTCCTCCATGATCAGAAGTAAAATAAGCAAAAGTGTTGTTCCTTAATCCCACTCTGTCAACAGCAGCGAGAATTCTTCCTAAACAATCAGAATAAGCCCAACACTTCATTTAAAATGAAAGAAAACACTGTCTTTATATAACTATAGATTATGTTGCCAGATGTTGAAATGTACTATCAGTTTAAAATATTACAAAAGTATATAGGAAAATATGCATATGCAATATACATATACAATATATAAAAATTGCAAAACATTTACATGTAACTATAATGTGATATACACACAAACACTGGAGGGTACACAAATATACTGTAGCTTCACAAAACTATTGCTGTACCTTTTTCCTGCCACCAAATTATCTCAAGGTTATACAAGAGACATTCTTGTACTCTTATCTGTCAATTGAAAATTTGGATGTGAATGAAAAAGAAGCACGTTTAACCTCTAGCAATGGGAACTGCTGATGGGGAATGGTTCCAAGGGTTTAGAATCAGCTGCAAAATGAAGTATTTCCTTCAAATGAAAGATGCTGGATGGTGAAGAAGTTACTGTATACCAGAGTTTCTCAACCTTGGAAGCTTAAAGATGGGTGGACTTCAACTCCCAGAATCCCCCAGCCAGCAACTGCATACTGTATATTCTAGAAAACTATGAGGGAAAAGAATTCCCAGCTTTTCAACCTATAGACAATAGACCAGTGTTTTTCAAGCTTGACAACTTTAAGATGTATGGACTTCAACTCCCAGAATTCCTCAGCTAACTTGGGGAATGCCAGAGAGTCATCCTCACTGGGAGGCCATGGTGTGGATATTGGAGGGCCTTTAAACATTAAACAATGTTACTTACCTACCATCCAGTCCATCTCTTCTACATTGTCTCCATATAAACCATGCTGGCTTTTCCCATGAAATATCTTTGTGGTGAAGCAGGGTGTGTGGACATGGAAGAAGGAAACAAAGAGCAGGAATGGTCTTTTTTTGTTTCTGAGAAATAAATATAAGAAACTTAATTCTACCCGAAATGACAGAAACAGCCACGAACCAATAAGACTCATAGTTGGAAACACCTAACTTATCTTAGTGGATGCCCAAACTTTTCTGCTTATCCCTTGTATAATCACCAAAAGAGTGAACAATAAATCTTAACAGCTCTCTCATCAGTTCCCTTGATCATTACAATCAAGCTACTTTATCTCTTATCTATTGTTCAATTCACAATGTAAAAATAATAATGTTTAATAGGAACCAGCCAAGTTTTGACAAAGCTTTGCAGGTAATATCTCATTGAAGCTGTTTTGCAAAGTCCATTTGTTTCTAACAATGAAGGAAAGTGACTGTGTAACTGTGCTTTGGACGTCTTTAAAGGCCCTCCCACCAACATCCAGATCATGGCCACCCAGTCTGGATGACCCATTCATGCATCAAAAAGGTTTCCAGTTTGGAAGTCCCAGTATGTCTCTGCTAGAGCCATCCAGCCTGAGAGAGGCATTTGTCTCTGCTGACAGGAGGATTATCTTGGATATTGTCTACCACATATCCTCAAATGATGGGTAGTAGTGGCATATTAGGTACACCAACTCAAAGCTTTCTTTGATTACAAAACAACCAATTGGATCAGGGTGTCTTTGGCAGACATGTTGAGGTCTTTCAAATTATGAGGATTCAGTGTCAGTCAAGGGCAAATGTTGGTAGCAGTTGCTTCCACCAACCATTGGCAAGAGAAGAGGCAGGTCAGCAGCTCTGAAAATCTTCTGTAGCACCACTTTGCTTTGCCTTTTCCTTATTGGCCTCTCCATCAGGAAGAAATAAGTGGACTAAGAAACATTTTCAGGAAGCGGCGTGGGACTATTGCCCAAAATCATCAAAGACAGGCATTCAAGGTCTTCTAAGCTGACTGACTCAACAATCATTGAAAGCAAACCTGCAATGTTGTCAACATTGGTTAAGGTTACCGTTTACCTTTTTCACCTTGCCAGAAAAGTGAAGCAGTCACTTCCGTGGCCATTTAATTGAAGCATTATGGCTCCTCATGCAAGATGTATGTGATCAACACTGGAAACACAGACAGCTTGGCTTAAATACTTCAGTCTAGTATCAAGGTACATATGTTTATATATGCATATAAACAGGAAGGTGATGGTTTGCTTCCAACTTAACATGTTACTCCTCCTGTTCCCTCCTTAGACACAACCTGCATGGAAATCAAAATCTTTTCTATCCAATCTGAAACAAGAGTTACTTTGAAGTCAGTTTAATAATTTTGTTAGTTACCGTTCAATAAACGCGACAGATTCTTTCACTATCCTGGAGGCAGCATTTTCTAGGTTTATTGGTTGTTCAATAACTGTGTAGTCTCTCATCAACATACAGTTCCAGTATCTTACAAATCCATAATTGGCAAACCAGGAAATAAAAAATAATACACCACAAAAAGTTATGAAAGCAATTGTTTTCCATTTCACAGGGAACAAAGTAGCCATCTTTATCAGAAGAAGAGTAAACACTAAGAGGGCAACCATCTGTGTGCAAAACCAATAGGTAGCTTGCAGCTCTACATCCACTTCCGGATCCTTGGTAGCCTGGCATTCATTTAGTAGGGTCAATGGTATACCATAGAAATAATCAAAGCCATGTTTTAAAGGATGGTGGCAGTGATCATTACGGGATTCACAATTCACACCTTGGTGCCATTTTCCTGAAAAGTTAAAAGTTGATTGGTAGTCACTAGCTAAACCATGATTTTTATTGTATGTTAATAGATTTTGATTCCAGTTATGTTTTAAAGCTAACATGATGTCCAATTTAGTGATATGAAATGAATAATAGAATATTGTTGACCTCCTTCCTTCCTTCCTTCCTCCCTCCCTCCCTCCCTCCCTCCCTCCCTCCCTCCCTCCCTCCCTTCCCACTAATCCAGTGAAAGAAGTACTGTAAAAATAAACAAATTGTTGTCAGACAATATTTTTATCTGGCATCACATATCACCTCCAAGTTCACAAAATTTTTCAGAATTTCACTTGAAACCCACTTATATGTTTCCAGCTTTCCCCCCATTATTTTCCTTCCATAGAAAATTTAGTAAAAAAAAAAAAGTAAAGGCAGATTTATTGTGCAACCTTTCAACTGGAAGTAAGAGGAATTTTAAACTTCAGCAAAGAAAAAGAAAGAAGAAGCAAGAATGCAAAAATAACCCAACATCAATAGTCTTCATTGTAAGCTTGCCCCCTTTCTACAGATGCATGAGATTTAACACAGAGAAACAGCAGATGAAAGTCAAGTGAGAAATAAAGCTTCTATATATTGTACCTATTATACCAGTGGCATAACCTTTCTGTTGAAGCAATTTGGCAAATGTTGTTTCATTTTCAGGCAAACCTCCTGAGGCACCAGTCCGAATGAAAACACGTTTTTTGATTTGAGACGCCATGCCTAAAATATAAACGGGAGAAAGGAATTAGTCTTATATTCAACCTAAGCTACCCACCTGATGGGAAGCGATGAACAGGCTGTAAGCTGTAAATTTGGAGACAGAAGTGTGAGAATAATCTTGCTATGCAGCAGAAAAGCAATGCAGGCATGAAAGGATAACAGCTTTCTTTATTTGTAAGCCTTCAGGCTTACAATATGCATTCTGACCATTTTTATTAAAACAAGAGTAATTTTGTTTAATTTTGTTGGACTAGAAGTCCTCAAGGTCCCTTCCAACTCTGTTATTCTACGCTGTCTGTGCAGAACATAGGAATTCTTATGACGTCTTTTACACTCTGTCCTGTTTCACATTGGCACATAAAATTGTACTGTTCCTTTGGAACATTTTATCCCCAGAGGTGAGTGATCCTCAGAAGAGTGTTGAGATCCGGTTCTGACAATTGGTATGGCTGACTGGGGAATTCTGGGAGGTGAAGTCCACAAGTCTTAAAGTTGCCAAGGTTGGACAGCCCTGAGTTACGTTGTGGTTGACCAAGATTATTGTGATCTAAAAAATAAGAGTTCTTTACTTCCTTTAGAGATGTAAGGTGAAGCCAATAAACAAACCCTTCTGTAGGGGATTATTCATCACATATATTACTACAGGAGGTGCCAACCTGATCTGATGGGGTATCTGCCAGTCAGAAAAGCTGCTCTGCTTGGGGTACACAGTGAAGCTGCAGCAATATGTTGAGTGAGTTTTACTCCTTCCTTTGCCAGCTGATCAATATTAGGAGTCCTGGAAGGAAAAACCAAGAGTTGTCTTGTAAAGTATGATGAGGGGAAATTACCATTCTAAACAAATGAACTTTTCCTTGGTACACACTGAGTCTTGGGAATTATACAGATAATAAATGATTGTTTTATATCACATATTTTTATTATTCCAATATATAGAGAGCTAATAGAATTAAGTGGATTGAAATAACTTATCTGTTAACCTTTAGGATGTCACAAGACATGTTGTTGTTATTATTGTGTTTAGTTTTTAGTTTCCTTCAGGTTTCAAAAGGCTATAATTGAAGACATCCAAATTGTAGTGCCCAGAACCACTTTCCTAGGTCTGGGAAATAGAAGTTACATGAAAATTCTTAGCTATTTTAAGATTCATAAACTAACTACTTTACTGAGAACTAAACCAACAGCTAAATAAATATCTGATAAAAATGTAAATTAAAAACTACAATAATCATCCCATTTACTTGAAAGTACAACTATTTTCTTTTCTTTATTCATGATATTTGTTACCCATTCATTCCTGAAAAAAAGTCCACAATAATATATAGTTGTGGTTTGCTTTACTTGCCTATCTTTATAATGTCATCTCTTATAAAAATTCTGTAGTGATTATTACAGTTTCCAATTTAATTTACACAAACTCTTCAGTGCTTCTGACATGGACTTGTTATGGTATAAATTGAAAGGCAAATGAACAAAACCATAAGGAATTTTGCTTTCAAGAAAGTAAAAACCTCAAAGGTGTAACTGAGATAATGGCAAATAAAATTTTCAGTTGACAGTTAGCAGCTGTTCTCCAACCACAGCAAAGGGATGGGTATAGGAAGCAACACAAAACCTGAATGGCCAAGGAAATCAGCAGTAGCGCTAAGGCAGATTTTTGCAGTGTTTTTCAAACTTGACAACTTTAAGATGTTAGGTGGGACATTCTGGGAGCTGAAGTCCACAAATCTTAAAGTTGTCAAGTTTGAAAAACACTGGTTTATGACACACTTGTCCCTTATAGCATAAAATTGTCCACAGGGGAAAAAATGATCTCCTTGAGGACTGGCCTAGAGTACAGCCTTGCAAATCCTTCAGTCAAATTACTAGATCTTCCAGGACAGGAGGAAAATAGCCAAGCAGCAGTTCAGTAAAATTCCTGCTTATTAAAATGGGAGCTGCAACTGAACACTTGAAGCAAACCTGTTTTTAATGTGGATTGTATACATCCTACATCTAAAGCCACTTCCTTTATGACATCACAATCCATTTGTGAATGACATCTTAACTTTTTAAACTCTCCCTTCCCATTGGTCATTGTCTGCATTGCAGCAATTGTCTCTTGCTTTCCCACATTCCTATCCAAAACACACAATTAAAAAATTCAAGTAAAAAATTGTGATTCCTTTGAGCCACTTCTGGCAGGCAAAACATTGTCAATTTGGTCTAGTTTTTTTTTTTTAAAGAAAAGGATCTAGCTTATTCATGTATAATAGTTTTAAAGACACATTCATTTTCTTACTTTATTTTATTCCCTCTAGTCTCCGCTCCTCTCATTAGAAACATTGCATATTATTTTTCCTGAATTGTGCTTTCATGGTTCCTAGAGTTGCAGAATATCCCTGGCACATCTTAAACTTTACACTTACCTGATGGTATTGTTACCAAAGCATCCTACATCTCCATATCCAAGATCATCTGCCATTATCAACAAAATATTGGGTCTTGATGCATTTATTCCATATGTTTGGGAAAATAAAGAGGAAACAACCCAAGCAACTAGACTGCAGAAACAAAACCCATTTGAATTAGAGGTTTATATGGCTGGGATATTTGTTTTATTTTATTTATATAAATACATGTAAAAGATATGAATAAAAGAAAACATTAGGACAGGGACAGTAGGCATGCTGGTGCGCTTATGAGTATAGAAAATATTACAAGAAAGACTTAGTTCCCTGGTATGCCATATACTTTGTGTCAAAACCTCCTTATGATCTCAAGGCAGGTACAGAAAAGAGTGCTGTGTGAAGTCTGGAGACCAGCCACATTGTAGATTATCCTAAATTAAGATTGACTGACAATCTGATTTATTGTAATGCAGTTTCTAGTGAACTCTTTTCCTTACCTTTTTATTTTATTGGGAATCTCAGCCTTGATTCCCCCCCCCTGCCCTTTTTTCCCTCATAAATTCTGATCTCCTTTTGGATATTTGCAATTAGAAGTATGAAAAAGGCAGCATCTATTCATGAATAATAACAAAAAAGACACAACTACACAATTCACAATTTTGAACTTTACTTTTCATAATGATGGCATAAGCTGCTTTGAGTCGCCATGGGCGAATAGGTGGCAATATAAATTCATTAAATAAATAAATAATCAATTTTGAACCAAATTAATAGTTGTTGAAATTGAATTATTAAAGACACAAGAATTGCGGGAAATGAAACATCAATGCCGGAAGCTCGCATCAATGAACAAATCTTATATGAGACAGATGATAGATAGATAACTGTAGATGGGATGATTCAATATTTAGTGAAATTATTTCTGAATCATAAATTAAAATTGTTATTTTAAAAGCTACAGCATAGTCTTCTAAGATTTCACCATAAAATTTAATATTCTCGGCATTCTCTCAACAATTTCATAAAAATCATACAACATTTCTATATATCTATCTATATTTACACACTCATTCATACTTAAGTACTTGAATTGACAGAAAAGTCTCCTTCCATTGAATATTTGTAATTCTTATTTTGAGACCATCTTTCCCCAGATTGTGTTAAGGTAAAATCTTCCAGTTTTATTCAACTCTTGGTAATTTCTTGGGCAGTATTTACCACTGCTTTCTTCCAATCCAGTTTTGATTTCTGAGATTAGGTTACATTGGTTTATACTGCCACCTAGCTCATCCAAAATTAATTTAATGATATGTTTTATTTATTTATTTTATTTATTGGAATTTGTTGAACAAAAACAAGAACAAGACTAAGAGAATAAAAATACAATGACAGGGACAATAGGCACGTTAGTGCACTTATGCATGCCCCCTCTACTGACCACTTAAGTATGAAGTAGGTCCACGGAAGTCACTGAAAATGTGAAAATTTGTAGCTGAGATAACTGAATCAAGTAGGGCATTCCAAACTTTGACAACTCTATTACAAAAATAATATTTTTTACGGTCCAGTTTAGAGCAATTTACATTGAGTTTAAAGCGGTTGTTCGCACGCGTACTATTGCGATTAAAACAGAAAAAGTCATTTACAGGTAAAACATTACTACATATAATTTTGTATGCAATACCTAGGTCTGACCGCAAGCAATGCAGTTTTTTGAGCCTAGTAGCATAAGGAATTCTATTGTGTACAGAAGAGTGCATGACTTTTCTCTTAATCAACTAATAATCATTATACACCGTATGTTTTGGAGTATAAAACGCACTTCACTCCCAAAAAGTGGGTGAAAATTTTGGTACGTCTTATAGACTGAATACAAGCCTGTTTTTGGGCTCCCGAACCCTCTTTTCACCCTCCCCGGCCCCCAGAAGCACTCTGTAGGCCAAAAACAGGCATGTTTTTTTAGCGAAAACGAGATGTGTGGAGCACTGCTGAGTGCTTCTGGGGGCCAGGGAAGCAAAAATGCAACGCACAGAGGTGAAAGCACTTTTTTTCTTGTTTTCTTCCTGTAAATCTAGGTGTGTCTTATAGTCCAGTGCGTCTTATAATCCAAAAAACCCAGGTAATTTTGTATTAGTTTTGTATTATTATTTTTGTATGCCATCAACAGTGACATGGGTTAAGCTGGATAGCCATATAAATGCATAAATAAATAGAAATGACTTGGAAAGGAAAAGTTTTCTATGGATCATTATCAACAGTGTTGGGACAAACAATTCTATCCTAAAGCAGATGTATACAAAGGGCCCCATCAGCCTTTCAATGGCATGTCAGATCTGCCCTGAAAAGGGGGAAGATTTAAGTATACAGGTAGTCCTCGATTTACAACAATTCCTTTAGTGATCAAAGTTACAATGACACTGAAAAAATTGAGTTCTGACCATTTTTCACACTTTTGTCCCCATAGTGACATGATCAAACTTTGAACACTTTGTAACTGGCATGTATTTATGACGGTTGCAGTGCCATGGGATCATGTGATCCCCTTTTGGAAACTTCTTACAAGCAAATTTAACAACCGTTACTAACTTAGGAACTTCAGTGATTCACTTAACAACTGTGGCACAAAAAGTTGTAAAGTGGGCCAAAGTTCAGTTAACAAATGTTTCACTTAGCAAGCAACAACAAAAATTGAGCTCAATTGTGGTCATAAGTCGAGGACTACCTTTATCTAAAAGATTTCAGTAGTGGGGGGAAAACAAGCAAATAAATCAAGCATAAAATTGATCTCCAGTCCTCATTTCTTGCTTTCCAGGTCTACAATGAATTTAAAAATTGTTTATGTGTAGATTAAAAAAAAACAGGAGTCTGGTAACATCTTTTTTTGCCCGACATGTTTTATTCAAAGGCCTTTGTGGGCTGCAGGTCATTTAATCAGATGTTCAGAGTGGCTAAACTGATAGAGAAATTAAATTGGGGTGAAGGACAAAAGGAAAAGGAAGGGGATGACAGGTTGGTATGTAGATGTAGGCCACATGTTAGAGAAATTACAAGTACCTTTTCAATCAATAATTGCAATGATTTAAAACCTGTTGTGTTTAGACCTTCTGAGGTTTAAACTTATTGATGTAAGTATATCTCCTCTCACATACGCATACTCTGTCATAAGCCCAAATATATAAATTTTATAAACAAGAACGGCAACAGAACAGAGCTGAAATAATGAAGTAGAGTTATTGGTTTTATCACTGAAATATCAAATAATAAGTTTAAAGGGATATCTCTTCTGAGTCTACTTTCCTTAACCACTCCTTTCAAAAGACAGAAATTTCTAATCAATTTAAATATTTCTATTTTAGAAACCGCACAGCATAAGCACGGTTCACACAGTCTCATGTTGACAAAGCAGGGTTGAAGGGTCATGCCACCGTTAGCAGGCCATGACTCATGTAGAAAATGTGCCAGCCGAGCTCACAATGCTGCAATAAATTTGTCAGTCTAACCCACCCCTTTGTGGGTCCATCCTACTTATGGATGTTGCTGACACAATCACATGAACTAACCCAGAACCAGGTTAAAATCATGTTTCTTACCTGACATCCCTACGGCTCAGTTGGTTAGGCATTTTTCACTGGAGACCAAAGAAGATATAAAAATAACAGCACATGTCAGGGTTTAACTTTGTTGTTAAAAATTGACCTGAGGCCTTGAATAGCAGTGTTCAAAGTCCGTGGTGGGAAGGCTTGAATTTTTCTTATAGCTTCTTTTATCTCTTGTTGAAACTTAATAAAGTTTTTTTTAAAGTACAGTGAAGGTTTTATATTCTCTTGGTTGCAGTTTCACTTGTGACTGTAGCTCATGATTTTGGAAATTGGTCCCCATCTACCGTGTTTCCCCGAAAATAAGACCCGGTCTTATATATTTTTTTTGCTCCAAAAGACACATTAGGGCTTATATTCAGGACAATATTTGTACTCATTTGTAAAGCAATTGATGCACAGTTATTTAGAACTCTAAAAGAGGTTAACAGACTCCTTCTGTTAGTTTAAAGGAGTTCAGCAAGAGTAGGAAAAAAATAAAGCAATTAAAGCATACTTTCTTATTTTCCAATCAAGTTCAAAGATATAAAATCAACATGTAAAGCAACAAATCAACCACCCCCATCTCCATGAACTATGTTCTAGTTTTGGTGAGGAACAGGAAAGAAAAGTCAAATTGGTAGTTGCAACACTCTGATTGAAGTCTTGGCTCCTTTGTACGTGCAAAGTGGCAGTTCCATCCTCATTTTGTGTGATCCTTATTGCAAAGTGTTGAAACATTGATTGCTGGATCGTGTTAGGTTGATCTGCATGACTAGCTTATCCCAGCACGACTATAGAACACTGACCATTTGTCCAGGCACATATGGTCCCCTCTCTCTCCAATTCCAACAGAAAGGAAACCTGTACCTGCCTTTCCATATTTTGTGTAAAAATGTTTTCTAGCTTGTACTGGTTCAAGCAGAGCTACCCAGTTCACCTCTTTCACTTCTGCTCATCTGAATTCAAGTTCAGTTCAGCTTCTAAAACTGAAGACTTAACATCGCTAGTCTTTTTTTTTCCTCAAATGATTTGCTAAAAAAGGTAAGAACATAAAAACAATGGAAGTTAATTTCTGCAGAGGCAGAGAGATTGGTAGAAATATATAGGAATGGTCATTCGTGTTTCATTTCTGCCTGAATCTAGCTTTCCATTCTTATACATTTCTGTCATAACTTTGCCAACTGTGAATGTGTATATTCTCCAGCAAGCTGTTCTTGTTTCTGATGTAAATTTACTAGGAATAGTACTAAATCCTTCTATATGGTTCTGTAACTGAAGAAAGTAGCATGAAAAGGTTTTTTTAATTACTTTATTTAATGTACTTGGTACTATTCAAAAATCATAAAGCAAAATTTTATTTATTAATACTGCACAGGTGGCGACAAAATGGCAATTGTTTTATTTTAAAATACTTTAAAGTAAAATACTACTTTAAAATCATAACCATGCAAATTGATATTAATATATTAATATTATTTGAATCCAATCCTAAGTGATATGGATTCAATTAAATTGTAGATAAGAGCTGATGAAGAAAAACATTATGAACATTTTACCAGTTTATGGCACAACTATCAGAGTTGGTGATAACAGTTTACTTTTTTAAGAATGAAAGTTTGAAGAATATGTACATAATACTTGGTAATTGAAACTCTTTAACTTTCCATTTCCTTCTTCTCCCTGTTTCTCACATCCCCTTTTGAACCAAGCAACCGTCGTGTTTTGCTATTTTCTGCATTTTACCATTCAGCTTGCTTTGCTGATATTTACAATATGGTGCATTTTCTGCTTGCATATATGGGATATACTTCTCACCAAAACCCATTTTTTTCAATGTTTGGGAGGGAAAGCTTTATTTTGAAAACTTGGCATATCATACAGCATTATGATTCTTCCTGCTTTTTAAGAGAATAAGTATAGGACAAATTACAACAGAAAATTTGCACTGATGATGTTGGGGAGTGAAACATCTGCAAACAACTGAGACAGCACTCCATATTTCACAGTCCAATCCTGAGCTACAAATAATCTCTTCTATTAGAAAAGCATCCTCATCATTATTTCCCTTTTTAAATTCAGAAGTTTAATATTTGAACCTCCGGTCTATACTGTGTAACATGCCCTTGACCAGATAGCTGCAAGGCAATAGTTTCTGACTCTTTGTTTGCTCTTACATTCCTTAAGTTTGGTTTTTAATTTAGTAACAAACCCTGAAAGACAAATGTTTTCACTTTCTTTTTGGTGTTACTATTACTGCTTATTTGCACAGATTACAAAAGAGTAATTGCCAATTATTAAGTGACAAGCTAGGGAGCCTCTTTTATAAAAGATAAAAGTCTTCCTATGAGAATATGCTTACTGTCTGCTCATCAGTTTTGCTATCTTAATATAAAGTCTGGTCAGAAAGAAGAGAAAGATTACCAGATTAAGAGCTA
This sequence comes from Ptyas mucosa, assembly GCA_012654045.1. Lineage (NCBI taxonomy): Eukaryota > Metazoa > Chordata > Lepidosauria > Squamata > Colubridae > Ptyas > Ptyas mucosa. The sequence continues at coordinate 17,359,793 of WNWU01013815.1, forward strand.
AAATGTTCTGACTGTATCCTCTTTCATGTTGCACAGAGGCACTAAATGCATATAGCTTGCAACTATTGGATTCGGTGCACCCTTCCACTGTTGCTTTATGAAACATCTTACATTTTAAAAAAATATTTCTTTCCTTCCTTCCTCCCTCTCCCAGCAATTAGGATGCCTTGAGAGAAAAAAGATTTCTAACCAAGTTTATGAATGCCTCTGAGTTTCACACGGTTGCAGAAGAGAAGACAACAGGGGCTTGTAAAACAAAATTCATGTTGAAGTTGATGGTTATATCAACTTAATCAAGGGAATATATTGAAGGTTTATCATTAATGTGTTTGGGTGTTTGTGTACAGTATATTTTATGGAATATGCATTTCAAAGTTATGTTTTCATTCACTAGTGTGTATTTCTATGAAAAGAATGTTGTGTTGGAAAAAAAGATTGAGTGCTTTAAGTGAATAAGTACAGGATAAATTTAGGTCTTCTGGGTACAAATTCTTTTGCTTGTCATTAGGGTCTTATCAAAAAGCTTTGCTAAGACTATGTAGTAAAATATATATGATTGGAAATTGTGATGATACCCCCAGTACTGTTTCAATACTTTTTTAAAAAACTGTTATCTCCAAAAGATAGAAAGGTTCTATGGAATAAATGCTTGACAAACAAGCAATCTTAATTGAAAAAAAATTATCAAATTGAAGTTCATAACGTTAATTGAATTTCTCAGTTTTAAAGTTAATTTTCATTTAATATAATTTTTGCGTAGTTTATATTAATTTGAATGGATGTTACCTTCCTTGTCGCACCAACAGAATGGAAATGTCCCACAGCATGGCTGGAGCCATGGTTTCCAAATGATGTTGTAGTAAGAGAGCTGTTGTGGGACAGGAGTAAGAGTTCTGCGATGCTTCTCCACAGCTTCATCTATTTTCTTAAGAATTTCCTGAAAGAGTGGTTCAGTGGTCTCTGATAAAGGCATGGCTTCTGATGGATCTCTTGAGAGATCAAAGAGCAAAGGAGGAACATGATGGATGACACCTTCTCCAGAACATGGACAGAGTCCTTTTCCATAACAACCCCCTGCATCTTCAGTAGAAAATATTGGTGTCACATAATGAGCCTTCCATAAAGCACCACCTGGTAGAAACAAAACATAAAACAAATAATATCAAAATATTTACAAAGATGGCATATGAATAATATATAGATTTATTTTCATTTTGGAAATTAAACAAAAAATTCTTGCCAGCACCAAAAAAATGTTCTTCCCTGATCATACCATGTATACCCAATGCAGAAGCTCTTTAACTAGGATACAAATGTGATTTATATTTTGTACTAAGCCTCAACATGGTTTGTCTCTTGTACAAAGACTGTCACTGTTATGTATAAACCATGGCTTCTTCAGCAAATTATAGTCAAAGAAGTCTGAACCTAACTACAAAATAATTATTTCACATTGGTTTTGATCATGTACAAAACCATGTATAAAGTAGTATTAAGTTATTTACGCATTAGCCTTAGGTATTACTTTACAGGATAAATAATTACCAGTGTATTTGTTCCCTCCTGTTTTCCAGTGTTCTTATTTTGCCCACAATTCTGATTGCATGCACCCCACCCTCTTCCCAAATTTGGTAAAGTAATTGTAGATACTTATGGTCTTTTACAGCTATTGCTGCATTAGTGATTAAATAAATAATTCACTGGTGATATGTGTGTACGTAATTTTGAAGGGATATTTTCAAATGCAGGAGAATTCTTTTCACTCACTGTCTTTTTGATGCCACCGCGCTGCATGTAAATAACTTCCACAGTAATGAAACAGGAATTCATGTTCTGAGTGTTTGATTTTTTGTTGCAATAAAGGTAGAAGATTTCTTCCATCAATTATTCTACAATAATACAGGAAATAGTAGTCAACTAAAAGTAAGTAAATTAGATTCTATATTCAGGCTGATACGATCAAATCTATGTTAATAACATGCTGAAAGATATTTTTTTCTGCATGTTGTTAATATACATATTTGATGGGTGGACCATATATATCTTATATTTTAAAAAAATATATTAAGAAACAATATTTTAAAAAATAAACTGAATAGAATCTTTCTAAAAAGGCAAAGAATTTTTAGAGAAAAGTATAATTTTCATACTGTTTGCCACTTAAACAATTCTATAAATTAGTGTTTCTAAATCTTGGCAACTTCAAAATACATGAAATTCAACTTCCAGAATTCTCCAGATAGCTCTCTGGTTAGGGATTTCTGGGAATTGAAGTCAACATATCATAAAGTTCCTAAGGTTGAGAAATATTGCTTTAAATGTATTATGCAGTAGACAAAACTGTGTTGCAGGGTTCAGCAGGAAAACAAAAGATTAATTAAAATATATAAAGAATTAAACATTTCCAAAAATGACAAAATGGTATGGATACAAAAAAAAAAAAAAGCTTTACAGCATCGTCAGTATTATAAAGAAACTGCAGAAAATGCATTCAGCACGTATACAATCACAGTCCATGTAATACTCATAATCCTAGATGATGTATTAGATATACTGGAGATTATGTTAAGCGATTTCAGTAAATTGCACAGAGCAATTTCTTTAAAGGAGTACTTTAGGAATGATATCTGGGAACTGCTCATTAATACATATTGATTTCAAAAGAAGGACCGAAGAAACAAAATTCTGTTGTATATTTTAATAGAGAAACTATTGGATCACTGTTGAATCACTTACAAATAATTTAAATATAGGTACAGTAAGAATTCAGTAAGAATATACCTGTCCTGGGGCACATCTTTTCCAGCCAAATGAATCACTGTGGGAAAAATATCCATGAGGCTTGTTGGTTCATCAAGAACAATATTTGCTGGCAACATTCCTGGCCATCGAACTATGCCCGGAACACGGATACCTCCTTCCCAGCCTCCCATGCCTTTGCCTCCTGTGTTATGGACACAAGATAATTGCAGCTATTAGCAGAAACAGACAGGTATGCTAAACTGGCTTGTAATGTTATATTGTATATATTTACAGAGAATAACGTTTGATCTCATTTTGAAGATAAAGTGTTTGAACAATTGCTTGAAAAGAATCAGCTTGTCCAAATTTCTTCAAACATTACAAAGATTGCAAATAACCACAGATTGAAAGAATGACATTGAAACTTTTGTAAATGATTAATATGGCAACTTAAACATTCACAGCTCCCATGAGCTGAAGTGTCTGAAAATCAATGGAAACAAATTATATTTTCAAATTTTTTACTTTAGTCAACAAGATTAAAATAGAAAACACAAAAGAATAAATATTGTTTAACTTTTTTTAGTTTCTATTTTAATAATTTGGAATAAAATAATTTGAAAAGCTCAGCCTCATCCCTTTTAGTTATAATCTGAATCACTTTTTATTCCTATATTTTAAACACTCAAGCTTATAATATCTATTGTGCTGCAAGTCAGCAGGTATTGTTCACGTATATAATTCACCCTACCCTTTATTTCTTGAGATACCGATCTACAGAGGCTATCAATGAAAAAATAAATGTGCACTTCAACATCACTGGGTATGCTTATGTACTGATCCTGGAATATAGGCAGAAGAAGAATAACCTCCAAAATTCTAGTTAGGCAGACAGACAATCTTACTGCTTTATTCACCTTTATAGATGCCGTTCCAACCCCCAACCTGCATTGTTCCGTCTTGACCTTCTAAGTGGCCTCCATGGTCTGAAGCAAAGTAGACAAAGGTGCTATTTCGCAAGCCTTCCTTGTCAATAGCATTAAGAATCTGACCTGCATGGGGGGAGAGAGAGAAAGAGCCACCTTATACAGAATTATAAAGACAAATTCAAAGAATAACAAAAATAATATTTTAATTATTCATGGTGCTCACCATACTTCCCTTTACAAAGACATTGTTTCCTCAGAACAATCCTGTGAATTTGCCATCTCTAACTTAGATCCCAAACCTTATTTATGAATTCATGAAACTCTTTCCTTTTTTTCTGAAGCTAACAAGGTCTATCAAATGCTTGCTCTGAACAACAGGAACCTTAGGTCACTTTGATACAACACAGGTGATAGTCAGTGCAAAGAGAAATTATCCTGCAATCAGAAAATTCTCCTCAGTGTGAAACTGCCTTCTGACAACACAACCATGCAAGATGGCAAACAGATGTCAATCTTCAAGAATGGGAATCTAACAGTCAGAAATCTATTGATTCTAAAAAGTCTAGGAATGAAATGCTGTATATATAAAAATTTAAAAATGCATATATGTTAAAAGTTAATTAAAAGGGGGTCCTTCAGGGGTCCTGGGGCTTTGTGCTCCTCTGTAAACCCCAAATAAAACAGCAAAATCATGTTTTCAAACCTTTCTGGAAGGCCAGGAGAGTGGGGGCTTGCCTGATCTCTCTCTGTGTATGAGGGAGAATATTCGAAAGGGCAGGGACAATGCCAGAGAAGACTCTCTTCCTGGGCCCCACCAGCTGGAATATGATCTGCAGAGAGCTACTGAGTTCCTAGTTGGAGATGCATTGCTACGTTTGCATGAAGTCTGACAGTCCACTTTGAAACTGTTCCTAATCACTCAACTCTTCTCTAAGGTCGTGAGTGACAAAGCCTAATAAAATTTTATATCCCTCAAGGTTGGGTTGGATAGTGTTATAATGAAGATGTGGGTGGGACAGTACTTTAATAAAGTTATAGGAGCAATTGCTCCTCAATTAAGCAATTTAGCCTGTCAAGTTTGTGTCCTGCTTAGATGCAAATGGAAATCCAGCTTGAGGAAGATCACAGCTCATTTAACCTCAGTAAAACATTGCAGAAATTTTGGCTATATATTTCGAAGATGTCTCTTAGACTAAATTCAGGCTACATACAATATACACGGAGTATGTGTGTTGGTTGGTTATTCATTAGATGTGCACAGCAGAACAGATGAGCCAGTCTGTATTGCAATAGCAGCATTCTCCTTCGTTTTTCCCGCCATGTACATGTATACATCCAAACTAGACTGTTGTTTCTCTGTGTCATATATGTGAATATATGCATAATTTTGCATTCATTTATTTATTTAGTCATGTTTATGTAGTGTATATTGGAGGTGGTGACCCTTTGAGAGCTGTATGCAACAAAATTTCATTTTAATGTATGCCGATCAGTGTACATTCAAATGACAATAAAGTTATTCTAGTCTAAGTCTAAATCTTGAATGTGGTACCATTAAGGAAACTTTCTATCCTGCCTACAACCCTAAGACAACTCCCTATTTCATTAGGAAAGTAACACACTGAAGGATTGAGATAGGACATCGTAACACACACAACTATATATTAAAAATCAAATATATAAAATGACATTCCCAATTCCCAACCACTTCGAATTGTTTCTTTTTTCTTCTAACTGGTCAGAAATAAATTAAGAATTCTAGACAATATTGTTGTACAAAACAGGAAATGAAGAGTAGACAATTATATAATTGTATATTAACCATATTTTAATCCTTCTTGAGAATGGTTTAACTCTGTTCTATAGCAGAAGCAACTCACCTACTAACCAGTCCAATTCTTCTACATGGTCTCCATATATACCATGTTTGCTCTTTCCCACAAATTTTTCAGTTGTAAACAGAGGTGTATGGACATGCAGAAACGAAACAAACAGGAGAAATGGCTTGTGTTTCTTGCTTAAATAAATAAAAGGATCATATTTAGGTTCCATTTAGCAAATTTCAATACAGGTAGTCCTTGACTTACGACAATTGCGCCCAAAATTTATGTTGCTTAGTGACATAGTTAAGTGAGTTTTGCCCCATTTTACAACCTTTCCTGCCACTGTTGTTAAGTGAATCACTGCAGTTGCTAAGTTAGTAACATGATTGTTAAGTGACTCTGGTTTCCCCGTCAAATTTGCTTGTCAGAAGGCCACAAAAGGGGATCACATGATCCCAGGATATTGCAACCATCATAAGAACTAGCTGCCAAGCGTCTGAATTTTGATCACATAATGATGAGGATGCTGCAACGGTTGTGTGAAAAACACTCATTAAGTCACTTTTTTCAGTTCCGTTGTAACTTTGAACCATGGTTAAATGAACCGAGGTAAGTAGAGAACTACCTGTACTTTTGGCATTTGATATTTAGATAGATCTATTTATTACCTTTGAATAAAAGAAAGTGCTTCATTTAGTAAAATAGAAGTTGTTCTTCCCAGTTTCATAGGTTGTTCAGTGATGTTATAGTTGCGCATCAAGATACAGTTCCAGTATTTCACAAAGCCATAGCAGGAGTACCATGAAGCAAAAAATAGGAAATTAAACAAAGCAAGGAAGATGACCACTTTCCAAGGAATGGACACCAACCCAGTAATTTTTCCAATAAGAAATGTGAGTATTGCAAAAGTAATGACTTGAGTATAGAACCATAGTTTAGCTTGAAAGGCTCCATCCAGTTCTGGAGGTTTGTTATCCTGACAATTGTTGTAAAGTGTGAAGGGCATGCCAAAAAAATAATCAAAGCCATGATTCAAAGGATGGTGGCAATAATCATCGATAGTATCACAGTTTACACCTTGATGCCATTTCCCTGAAAATCAAAAGGGAAAGTATTACTTAGTCTGAATTATTCTTTGGGATAATCTCAGTACTCAGTAAACACAGTACTCCAGAAAATATTCCCCATCTCCATTTAAATCTAAATTTAAAAAGACAGAAACTGCTCTTGAAGAATGGTCTCTCTACATTGTTTCTTTACTATTCTTTAACAATAATTTAAACCTACTATGTTATTTTCCTACAAAGAAAGTATATTTGTATTGGAAATTATCAGGGGAAACTTGATGATCTTGTTCCATGATACAACTGAGTGTGAATTCTTGCAGTGTCCACATCTAAAGGATGCACTCATTTTTATGGAGATTAAAGAATATAAACTCAAAACAGATAAGACTTGAGAAGACATTATATATTTCAAGGAGTTCTAAGATAAATATTATATTTAGGTAATGCTAAATCTGGTGATTTTAGGTTTCGTTCCAAACATAAATCAATTACCAGGCAGGTTTTTTTTAATTTCCCAGAATTATGTTAGCATTCAGTGAAGTTTTTTACAAAATATCTCATATTACTATGCCACCAGAAGAAAATATATAAATTATCCTTGCACATTTGTGCATTAATCAATTTATTTGGATTGTATATGTTATGGATGGTCTACCATCCATACACAACTATTTTTAACATCTAATAAGAACTTTTTTGAAATGTATAAGAAACTACCTCTTGGTGTCCCTGTTTCTTTTTTTCTTTTCTTTTTGTTGAATCATGACCATGCCTACATGAGTGAGTAAACTGTAGAATTTATCCATGTTAATGCTCACAATGCTCATAGCCATACATGTGAAACTTGACACTGTCTTGCATCTAGGCTAATGGCCAGTTGTTAATGTATTATTCTGGTGCAGGCTGAAGAAACTATGTATATTTTGCCTTGTCCTAACATAGATAATTAAGAGGTTGGGAAGCTATTAAGCTTTTATCTACTTTGTGGATTACCCAGCAATGTCTTGTTGACCTTGGTGGGAACCAGAAGGACTATTAATCTTATCTAGCAGTTTTTTCTATGTTCTTATTTAAATATGGCTATGTACATCCTATTATTTGTAGAGAGCAAGAAGGTTGGCCTTGACATAAATATTCAAGAATTGTTAGCAAAAAAAAAAACCCCTAGAGAAATGAGATAATATTTGGAAATGACCCAGGCAGTCAACCTCCTTAATTCATTAGAGTATAAGCAGATGGTTGAGGTACAGCACAATGAGACTTGAAAGATTTTGTTATTGTAACCCATATCAGTAAATTTAGCTGATATCATCTCATTCTACTTTAATTAAAATGCTTGCTAATGAGGAAAAATATTGTCATCTAATCACTGTACAATCAGTTTACAAATCAAAAATCAGCACAATAGCACTTCCAAGGTATTGCCCAAAAGAAAATCATTATTATTTTCCCCAAATCTTATTATTTAGCATATGGTATATCATACATGAACTAGCAATATAAAATTATTAGATTAATTGATTAATCTAATCTAATCTAATCAATTAGATTAGTAAATCTTGTAACAATACAGCAATCCTATTTGAAAGTATCACAATCCCATGTGACTACCTTCTCCTTCTTACATAAAAAGTTTGCCAATCTTGTGTGGGTATTATTAATTCTCAAACTCCATAACATACATACTGACAATAGGGAAATAGAACTCTTAATGAATAGCAGCAACTACATCTAGAACAGGGGTGTCAAACTGGGGGTCAGTGGGCCGGATGTATCATCCGTAAAGACAAAAAATGTCATGATATGTCATGTGACATCATGTGTCGCAATCGAGTTTGACATCCGTGATCGAGAAGCAGTTAGTACAACAGCCAGAGGTCACTTTCCATTTATGTCTTTATATATTTAGGCCTAAGAAACAAACAAATAAAACAATGCTTCCTCATGCTGTTATATCATTTCAAAATATATCTAGAATTAGGTGTCAGAACATCCAGAGTAAAGAGAATTAAGAAAAATTTCTATTATCCAAAAAAAGAATGCTATTGGACTAGATCCAATATATTTGATCTAAGATGCCTCTATTTTGTGGGTGAGAATGATCAAATAAAAAAAAAAGGTGAAGAAATATTTACATTTCCTCACATAATAATGGTTCATTTGATGCACAAATTCTGCTTCTAAGGTTTAGTATTTATTTTTACACCCAAATCTTCAATATAGAACACTGTTTCTCATTCTCATCAACTTTAATACGTAGTATGGACTTCAACTCACAGAATTCCTCAGCCAGCACTGATGAGGTCGACTGATTGAGAAACACTCATATAGAGACTTTATAATAACTTTTTACAAACCTATAAGGCCTGTGGCATAGCCTTGCTGTTGTAGCATCTTGGCAAAAGTTGTCTCATTGACTGGAAGTCCTCCTGAGCCAGCATTCCACTGCAAAGCTCGATAGGCATTTCTTGAAGCCATGCCTGCAAAGACAAGTTCATTTTACCTGTAATCTGTAATAAACGGTATTGTCATTTCCTAATTGGAAATATATCAAATTCTACAAATTGATTAAGTGAATGTAGTCATGTAGCTCCCTGTTTACTCAGGACCCTTTGCATATATTAAATTGTTATGGAAGAAAGGATATAAGAGACATCCCTTTGGGTCAGCCAGAGTCAGTTTATTATTGCACAATAGGTTCAGAAAGGTATGCGTACCTAAGAGTCTGAACAACTTATGAATTTGAGACCATAGTTCTTATACCCTTTCAAACAAAGGATTCTGCTAACACAGCAGTTTTCTTATTACAGACATTTGTTACATTTAATTGACATTTCCTAATTACTAAACTTTTACATTATCTTTGCCAAACAATCATAATTCTTCTGTAAATTACTGGAGCATAGATTCAAATTATCTTTTGTTGATAGAAGAACTCCTAGCTCATGTGGATACCCTTGACCTAACCAACCTTTAAGCTGTATGTCACTAGAATGTTTCTATCTTCTGACAACGTAGAGACCTCCTTACACACTATGTCCTATCCAAAAGGAATTTGGCTGAGTTTGTACTTTTTCCAACTGGATACATTTCCTGCTTTTAGAATACAGTGAATAGAAATGAATAGAAAGTTGTCCAGTGATCATCTAGCAGATCCTGTATTAATCATATTATTACTGTTAGTTATAATAATACTATGTAATAAGCACCAGCTCAAAGTACACCAAGATGGGAAAATGTGAGAGATGATTTGCCCTTCAAAATAAAAGGGAAATTTTAATGTTTTCATAACACTTTATTGACTTCAGGAAGGCATTAAAGCAAAACAGTAAAACAGTAAATTTGTATCAGATTCATCAGACAAATGGATAAGTACAATATTTGCATTGGTTTTTGCTTTATATCTGTGATGTGTCATAGTTTGTATGGGGAAAACACATTCTGCAACATTTGCAAATTATTACAAGTGATCCAGATCGAACACAAAACTTAGACTAAATAGACCAATCTTCTCTGTGCTGGAATCTTTCAGTTTAATTAGGTTAATGACTCCCAAAGTTCTGAACCAAAATGACCAGCCCCATGCTAACGCCCAGGCTAGTTTAGAAGTTGGGGAATTATAATCCTGCTTGCTTCTGGTGAACACTGAGGGAGATATTCTTGGAAGTAAGGCTAGATAAAAGTACCTCAAGAAGATAAAAGCCTGATTTCTAACACCACAATTAAATTAAAATCCAAACCCCAGTACAGGATCTTGAAAGGCTGTCCAAGCTTCATTCTGATCTTATTTTATACTAAACAAGGGAAAGCTCAGATTATTTTGAGTTTCTGTCTCATGTTTGGTTTTGATCTCTGGACTGTGTAATCACTTGTTCAAGTCCTTCCTTAAGTCCTTCATAACTTTCGTCAGGCTGTCTCTAAATGTCTTTACAAGAAATGAGAAGAAGAAAGAATAATCAGAAGTGTGAGCTAGCTGGCACCCCATTCATTACGATCATATTTCCACCATAATCCAATTATTTGGGCAAGACAGGTGTCAGCTGAATCTGAGAATGAGAGAAAGATCCTGTATTTCCACTCTCAACATTCCTCCCCCCTCCCCCGATCTATCCAGAAAAATAAAATATATTGACTGCTGGAAACAGAAACAGAAATTCATTTACCACCCATCTGATATAAAAATGATTAGTGACAAAAGCAGATATTAATTTTGTAAAGCTTCCATTCCTTATATTAGTTTTTTTCCCATTAATGACCTACAGATGTCTACTAAAATGCCAATGATTGCAAATGTATTATACATATGCAATATGTAGCATAGTGGTAGACTATGGCACTGTATAGCCTAGACTATGAATGGCCATGGATTGTCTTATCATTTGCAATGGGTGGTGGTCTGTTGCTTGAACTAATATACATTTGACCTTAACAATAATTGAGAATTGAATATCAGCATCCCCAAGGAGCATGTAAAAGACGGTCAAAGGAATACATGTCACAGAGCTAAAACATGCAAAAACTGTACTATATTACAAGGACATTAATGAACATTACAGGATGTTCTTCCTTGTGGGTGTTCCCAATACTGATAGCAATAGCACTTAAGACTTATATACCACTTCACAGTACTTTACAGCCATAGCAAACAGTTTATAGAATCATCACATTGCCCCCAATAATCTGAATCCTCATTTTGCTGACCTCGGAAGGATGGAAGGCTGAGTCAGCCTTGAGCTGGTCAGGATTGAACCCCTGCCAGTCAGCAGAATTAGCCTGCAATACTGCATTCTAACCACTGTGCCACCACAGCTCTGTTATCTTAGTTTTTGTGACATCAAATACATTTCCTGTTTCCCAGTTGTTTTGCTATGTTGTTGTTGTTATGTTATGGTAGTCCCATTCCTTAAATCCTTTATATCACATGTGGTTTATGTGATTTCATTCATCCAACTCTATGATCAAAAAAACCCTCTACCTGATCTGATGGGGTATCTGCCAGTCAGAAAAGCCGCTCTACTTGGGGTACAAACTGAGGCTGCTGCAATATGCTGAGTAAGTTTCACTCCTTCCTTAGCTAATTGGTCAATGTTAGGGGTCCTACAATAAAAATATAAAATGTTAATATAAATAGGTAGCTAAAAAGGAGATAGCCATAGAAAAAGAACTGAAAAATGTAAAACAATTTAGCAATAGC